>JAJJMB010005286.1:1745209-1971115 GCA_023531105.1 Papaver atlanticum | reverse complement strand
CTCGGGGCTACTGGTGCACTTCATTGGTCATGCACGGAACCTAGCCATACTCGGGGCTATAGTGCATTTCATTGGCCATGCACAAATCCTAGCCACACTCGGGGCTACTATTCAATTCTCATGGTGCATTCGAGGCCACCTTTTCTCATTTCTCATCCCTACTCATAGCGATTCTCAATTCATGGTGTTATCACAATTCAATTCTTGACATAATATGACATGAAACTCTATACTAGTAAGATGGTATTTTACATATGCGGCTAGCTAATTATGTGCCATACGCGGGTTTCATGGAACTAAAATATCATTACACAAATAGGCGTTATCTCGGACATTTCTATATTAAAAACATGAGATAGGCGCATGTACTCATTAATGGTGAGAACAGCTGCGTCTTTGCATGTTAGGAAAAATGTAAATGCGAGATAATACAATCATACTTTGACGGCCACATACTCTTTGACCTTCACTTGACCAAAATGAAACAATAATATATCCAAACAGCGAATCAAACGGAGTTGCATGCTCGGTTCAAGTTCAATAACACAGGTGGGCAAAGTTCATTGTAATACAAATGATTCAAGTGGCATACATCACTGGCAGAAGCTAACAGTGATGAATCAATTAGAATTACTACGGGCAACAGTCAACAAGTTTAGCGGATGTACATGGTATTTATGCTATTGATTAGAAGCAGGATATGCAGTGCTAACCTAAAGCTATACCAGAGTTGAATGCTCGTCGCTATTGAATCAATTCTAACAGTTATGAGTTTAAGTAAGCCCAAAAATGCAAAGGTTTGCATTCTAAAACAACCAAGGATCAAAAGATGAATGTTAATTGAGAGTAAGCAAAGACAGTAGGTACTTATCTTTTCGAAGCGGTTTGAAGCTTTTCTTATTCTCGGAGCAGGGACAGTCTAGTAGAGATGAGAAGCGTTGGTAGTGTTAACTTTCAAACAATCTAGGTGTTTCATCTTGTGTTCATGTAGAATCTAGTCATGATCTTGTTGCAGCAGCTCCAATGATTATGTATTCAGAGATTTCTCGATGTAATTCATAATTTTTTTCCCATCATCGGTTGAATTAAAGCACAGGAAATCAATATCAGCTATATATCATCATGCTCTTGACAGAAGTGGGACGCGCAAGCTCTACAGACACTAACACATGAGCTTTCCTTGTACTAAAAGAAGCACTAGATGAGGTTCATCAGTTTAATGCTTGCAGGATTAAAAAGATTTCATTTAAGATTATGAATCAAGTTTAAAGTAAAGCTACCACTGAATATATGCAGGATATAGCAATCGGAAAAGTTAAAAGAAGGACAGATAATACTTATCCTTGGCGTGTGTATTGTGATTCAATATGGCCAAACGTTGTTCTATGAGAGTTAAGCTCGTATTCTTGTTAATCTACCATATCGCAGCCGGAGTTAACAGACTGCAACTGTTCCATTGAAGTTCCATTGGAGAGCATTTTTAAACAATTAAACTACAATTTCTCATCACGATTCATCCCCGCTCTTGTCATAAGGCAGAAGGTTTCTTCGTTAATAGTTGAAGTTTCCATTCAAAAGACCTTTATTACTGATTCTGTTTAGATCAGGGCTTGCTGTAGCTGAATTTAACATCCAACAGAAGCTGTTATTTCCACTTTTGAACTTTATTATGCACGGCTTCATATCACAGCTCTCTTAATCACGGCAAGATGAAGTTTGAACATATCCTGAATAACATATTGAAAGACAGAAGAATTTGTTGATTGACAGCTTGGTAAACTTAAAGGATTCGTAGCAGTACATGATGAGTATTACTTGTTAAATCTAAAGGATTACCATATGCATGTTTCTGTCAAAGTGTGATGCAGGTCATGAAGTCAAAAAGAAACTATTAAAGTGATTAAGTATAGGGAGATAAGTCTAGTCCCTTTCAGTGTGCTATCCATGGTCCAGTACGCAAGGGAGGTGATGATGAAGAAGTAGTGTTGATGCATTTGATTGACGCTGAGGAGCTTTAACTGCCTAAAATGTGTGAACAATCATGACTTCAGGAGCACAAAATAGAGTGATATATATACATATCTGAAAAGATGTCCATTCACAGGGGATATGGCATAGCAAGTTACTAATGCTTTACCGGAGCTATAATGAAGGTTTTTAAACATGTGTGAATATTAAATAAGCTCGGATGGATTCCTGTCAAGCTTAACTGCAATTTTGTGATATAATATAAAAGAAAAATTAACGAAATGAGGTGAGAACTTAGCCTCGTAGGAATTTGCCAGTATTTTGCGGAGAATTCTTGTCCAGCAGCTGGTAGTCCAAAGAAATAAAGAGCAGTAGGCTCCTTGTGGCAGCAATAGTCAATGCTTAACAATCAGCTCGTATCCGCGCTGGGAAAGCATCCTCACAAATCTCCACCATCAGCAGCAACAATATAGGCCTTCATCATTTCCAATACATCATCACAGCATCAACAGACTTCACAACACGTAGCAACAACTTCTCTTGTTTGGAAACGCGGATATCATGAACCAAAACTCGACCCAAAACTTCACAGACTCTAGCTGCTTCTCTTGTTCCTTCATATACTTCCGACACCTCTCTTATCCTTCGTTACCGATTTTTTAGTGTGTTATCTTTGGTCCTGTGAGCATCAGGAGGAGAGGGAAGAGTGGCGCTGATGAGCTTTACGTAAGCTGATACTCGCTTCTAGTTTTGTTGAGGATGGTAACTGGCCATCGATACGTGGAGGTTGGAGCTGAAGTGCAATTCCTCAGGCAATCCTTAGTCTCTATTTTTAGCTCGATTCTTTCACAGGTGCTGATGACAGGTGATGCTTCTCTATGAGATTTCAATTCAACATCAGTTCGTAGTCCTCATTAGGCAGCAACTGCTTCATCTCCCTAGATGTTCTGTATAAGATCTTTTAAAGCAAACCACAACAAACAGGGCAGCAACATATTTCTCTAAACTATTTTATAGAATAGGTTTCATTCAAACCCAAAACAGCTTTGACCCCAATGTTCTTCCTTGTCTTCATTCTCAGAAAAACTCCAAATCCAGTCACAGCAACAATAATTATAGCTGCAGACTTGGTGAGGTTCCATCCAAGAGACTTTTGTCATCGATTCTGGAAACAGGGAAACAAATTTCCTTAATTAGTTATTGCAGTTTCATCATTGAATATCTGATTACTTCGTCTCAGCTAAGAGCTAAAACAATTTCAAATTAAGACTATTAGGAATATTCAGACATACATGTAAGTGTAGATCAGATGAAAAACCAATAGTAAATCAAATTCAAAACAATTTAATGGGTGATAAAGATCAAGGTGCAGTGATAACAACATAGAAGTTTGATGTATTGACATTAAGAATCGAAAGATCGATCAAATCTCAGTTGTAAACCCTAAATTTTGGTCAAATTCCTAACATAAAGACGAGAGACACAAATCTGAATTTCAATTGTAAATCGAATGAAGAGTTTGGTTATAAATCAAAGTTATAAATCTAAAAAGAAACTTATCTTTGTTGTGTCAAGTTAACCGATTGGACGTTGTTCCTCCGCAGTTGATAATTGTCGATTTCCTATCTGAATCTTGTTGGTGCTCTATTTAGCCACGCAGTCGTGTACAAATGAAAAAGAGGGAGGCGATGTTGATATAGCTTTAATAAATTATGGGTATCATCGAGACGGATCATCGATTAAGCAAAATGAATCGGACATAAATAAAAGACATAGAATTAAAGTGGTTCGGTACTAACGCCTACGTCCACTGAGAAACCCCGTAGGATGAATTGGATTATTGATCTCCAGAGTTTCATGATTCTCGGATAATTACATTTTGATTAAACTCTCTTATTTATAATAGTGATAAGAGATAAGAAGATAAACTATTGACTAACTGCATGATACGCATATCTTGTTAAATTGCACAATATCCTCTGACTCCTTCTACACTTATCTTGATCGGAGTCTTTGATAGTTAGAAACATGACTTGGTCTTCTCTTCACGTGCACACACAATCACGTTGGCTAACTGCACAATCAATTTGGTTCCCAAAACTCACGTAATATTCCAACAAGCTTGATGCAATCAGAGGAGGATGAGACGGTTGCTAGTGTGACTCGGTGTAGGTAAGCGGTACAGGTGCACTTTGGGGTAGTCGGAGAATCGGGGTGGAGTGGATCTGGTGCAGTGTAGCGCAGATGTGGGGATGCGGTGGTGGTTTGGGAGAAAAGTGAAAAGAGTTGTGCGGAGGGAGAGTTTTCTGGGGAGAAATTTTAAGAAGGGAGGCGAGAAGTAAGCTCGCGGAGAGCATAGAGAGGCGAGAAAGAGAGAGATATTGTGAGAGTTGGGCGGGTGGTGTAACTTGCTGGGCGAGAGACTAAACCTCTCCCACTGTGGTCGCAATGTTGATGGGGTAAAAGTGGGAAGGAGAAGCTAGTTCAAGCCACAGCAAGCCCATCCCCTTAGAGCTGAAGAGAGAGAAAATGAGAAGGAGAGATAGCAAGAGATGAATTAAGTGTCCTCCTAAGTATCCTTTCTTTCCCTTTTATAATAATCCTTCCTCTCCTCTTTATGAATAAACACCCATAAGGCTAATATATTACAAAAATACCATTCTCCCCTTTTCCAAGTTATCAAGGAACAGGAAAAGGGGCCATTTTGCTCGGGATAAGGCCCAACTATTTCAAGATTTTCCTTCTTGGATTAGGCCCATCCATTATCCTATGGGTTGGACCTAGTGCCCAAGTTCATTCTTCTTAAGAGGAACCCTTAGTAGGCTAAGGGGCTACCCCTTTTAGGGTTAATTATTTTCATGTATCAACAGAGATAGAGATGTGATATCTCCTGGAATAGTAAAAGCAGCATCAAATGTGGATGTAGATAACACTGAAGTAGGCTTCCAAGGATATATAGTTTCTTGAAATATAACATGTCTTGAGATATAAACTCTGCCTGAAGAAACATCCAAACATCTGTAACCCTTATGCTCCTGACTGTAGCCAATAAAAATGCAAGCTTTGCTTCTAGGATCAGGTTTTGAAGAAGTATAGGGTCTCAACCATGGATAACACAAACATCCAAATGACTTAAGGAAGTTATAATCTGGTTTATAGTGAAGAGAACTTCATAAGGTGTCTTGTTTCCAATAGCTCTAATTGGAAGCATGTTAAAGGTAAAAAATTGCAGTATGAAAAGCTTCAACCCAAAAAGAATTTGATAAACCAGATTGAAGTAAGAATGTTCTCCCAACATCTACTAAATGTCTATGTTTGGACTCTGCAACACCATTTTTCTCAGGTGTATGAGGACAAGATATCTCATAATGCCATTACTGCTAAGAAAAGTAGATAGATCCTTATGGAGAAATTTTCCTTCGGGCTCGGGCCCCCCCATCAGTTCTTATGGTGCCAATATGAACATTAAAAATATTTTCAATTTGAGCTTTAAAATGAAGAAAGACGCATTTGAAATCAGCTTTATCATATAAAGGATATATCCAACAGTATTTGGAGAAGTCATTTATAATGTTGACAGAGTACCTATAACATGAATGAGATTTAACAGGACTAGGACCCCATAGATCTAAGTGTAAAAGCTCCAGAGGCTTTGTTCTACAATGAGAAGACTCTGCAAAGGGTAATATATGACTTCTACCATTAGTACATTCATGACAAAACAAAGGATATTTTATTACATTAGGTGGAGCTACACTTCTACAAACATGATGGAATGTCTGAAAAGAAGGATGTCCAAGTCTTCTGTGCCAGATATCAGAAGAAGTTGAAGATGTCACACCAACAAAAGTTTTATTGGAAGATTATGCATAAAATGGAGAGGATAGAGACCATTATTGTTAGGTCCTTGTAAAAAAGTCTTCCTAGTTGACAAGTCCTTCACGGTGAAACCAGTAGATTCAAATGTAATTGAGCAGTTATTATCTGAGGTGAACTTGTAAACAAATAGCAATTATTGAGATGCTTGAGGTACTAGAAGAACATTGGACAACTTAAAAGTATGATTAGGTGTAGATTTGTAAGTAAAACCAGTATCAGTTATACTCATACCTTTACCATTAGTTGTTTGAATTTGAGCATCTCCATCATAAGCATAGGTAAATTGCAGTTTAAATCCAATAGAAGTGATATGATTATTGGCTCCAGGGATTTTCTCCTAGATTATTAGTTGTAGCTAACATATCACTCAAATTTTGTGGAGTATTGACATTTTGGTAAACAAAATTGAATCTGTGTCTACATGCTAGAGATGTATGACCACCTTTATTGCAAATCTGACAAATAACATTGTCTAAACCAATAGGTGCATTTGGTAAGAATGGATTTGTTGGTGGTACATGATTTGGTGGTGGTGGTGGTGGATGAGAAGGAGATGAAAATGGATTTGAGGTAGAAGCTCTACCAGGTAATTGAAAATTGCTTCTAAAAGAAGGAGTATATGAATGATTACCTCTACCACGACTTCTATAGGATGAAGAATAAGAAGGAAAATTTGAAGTAGTGGATCTATGTTGAGCCAAGAAGGCATGTTGGAATTGAAAGGTTGCAAAGGCTTTACTGTTTGCTTCAGTTAAGAGAGAGTTAGATCTTTCATTAACAACAACTTCTTCACTGAGAAATAAATTGTGAATTTCATCAAAGGACATTGGTGGATTGCGTACACGAATCGAAGTACTAAAGGCATTGTAGTCATTTCCAATTCCATTCAATACCACTAACTCATCATCAGAAACAGCAGATCCAGCAGCAGAAAGTTGATCTGACAGTTTCTTGATTTCTCCTAAAAACTGAGTAATTGTACCAGATCCTAGCTTTAACGATTGCAATTTAGTTCTTAATTGAATAGAATGAGTAGTTGAAGTTCTTGCAAACCTTGAATCAATATTAAGCCAGATATCTCTAGAAGAATCAACATCAACCACATAAGGAGTGACAACATATGATAATGTGGATTGGATCCATAGAATCAAAGTATTATCGTCATCAATCCAAGCAGTATAGTTTGGGTTTAATTACATTACCTTGTTCAAGATCTGCTTGAGTTAGAAACTTTAGAGGACAAAGAATAGATCCATCTATAAGACCAAGAACTTTGTATCGCTTCAATAACAGCAATATTAAGTTCTTCCACGTGATGAAGTTATCATCCTTGAGTTTGAAGTTAATGATGCTGGTAACTTGATTGAGAGGAATTTGAGAGATTCTTGATTCATAGAGATTGAGTGTCATTGATGAACAGAAAAGAGAACAAAAAACAAGATTTGGTAAAGTAACGAAAAGATCAAAGTAGAACAAGTAAAATCAGAATACGCAACTACAGAGAAAATAGTTGGGTAAGGAACTGTTTTCTGACACCATGATTGTATTATTAACAGATTGAATTACAAGTTCTTGAAGAACTGTTTTAATGGAGTCTGCAATTACTTAGAGTAATTGTCTTAATTACAAAGACAGGGAAAGCTTTACCTATTAATACAATAAACTGTCTCAACTAAAAGAGAACCAATCAGGACTCGATCTAAAACAACCAATGAAAGAGTGACACGAGTTTTTAATGACAGCTAGCACACACTGATAGGTCCAGGTTGTCCAGGCTATAATGAACAGACATAAAATAGTGTAGGAGTAGTGTCACTGAACTGCATTGTTATCCGTTATTCACTCCATTGAGTATAAGTCTGGGGAGAGGTATGCAGACAAAAATGTTACGGTTGTTGGTGTTGGAAATTCCGGTATGAAGATTGCTCTTGATTTTTCAAGTTTTGGTGCCAAGACATCAATCGTTGTACGAAGTCCGGTACGTTATTCCTTTTCCTTGGTTGGACAGTATTCTGCACTTATAATTTGTCAATGTTTTTTGTTCAGCTATTGCAATCTATATTTACTGACTTTACCAATTGATGTGAACTTGAAGATTCACATAATCAAAAGAAATATGTCTCTTATAGGATTTACGTTATTGAAGTATTTTCCAATCAACTTATTAGATTGGTTACTCTTCTTTGTCGGTCTGGTAATATTTGGCGACACAACCAAGAGGGTTATTTCGAAGGGGGGAAATGGGGGATATTTTCCTTATTAGATGGGGAATACATTTTGAATGAGAATGGAAGCGCACACTTTTCTAACAGTTGGAAGGGGGAAAATGGCCTCTATTGTGCGGGACTAGCAAAAAGAGGGTTATTTGCCATCGCAGAAGATGCAAGGAATCTCACCCTCTCTCTCTACCAAGCTCTGCGATTGAAAACCCTTCACCCTAAAAATCTCATCTGCTCAGATCAACCCCAAAACTCTCCTTTGCCTCCTCTAGCTCTAAACTCCTCTTCATCGAATCCTTTTAGTTTTTTTTTTAAGATCTGTTAGTTTTCGTTTTTTTGTTTTTAGGGCTTTATTTGATTGAAGTGTTGTTTCACCTAAATCTAGTTAGATTTCAAATCAGTGGGTTTGCTTCTCTAGTGTTGATGGCGATTGAGATTAGGGTTTCCGTTTTTGCTACAAGAACCAAACCTGCAGTTACAAAAAGAACAACACCAGTTACAGCAACAAAGTCACATAAAACAACACCAAAATCAAGATCTTCACTAACAACAAAATCTCCAAAGACACCAGCAGTTACACTAACACCAAAGACACCTACAGCAAAAAGTTTCAGAAGACCGATTCCGACAGATTCCGTTATATGAAGACCGATTTAGGTTATGTATGTTACCCCTGTTACTGTATCTTTGATCAAATCAGTGACATTAGGTTGGATCTATGGATCCTTTTATACCTATGTCATATGTTCTACTTTGATTTTATAAAAACCCTTGAGAAATGGTTGGATCTTTGGATCCTAACATCTCTACTAGTAGATTTGTTATGTTGTTTGGAAGTGTTGCTTTCTATCCAGACTAAGCCATTTAAACTAGTTCTGTTCCTAAGGAATCAACATGGAAATGTTAGGTCTTTACTTCATTTATCCTGTAACTAGGCTATTGAATGGCTTGAATGTGTATGTTGTATGTTTGATAACACAATGTTTGTTAAAAGTCCCCTGGACAGTGCTGAAACTTCTGTAAAGGTGAGTCTTGAAATCAATGTAACCGTTCCTGATCTTGGATCGGAATATTATGATCAATGGATATGAGGCTTGCCTCTTTTTCAAAAAAAAAAAAAAAAAAAAAGATGCAAGGAATATAGCAGGCGCCCACAGATACCCTCAATGATCTGTCGCTGTACATCTCCGGCGAGGATACTTCCAGTTGAACTTCCGATGTTTAGCGGACAGCTGTTGTGCCAGCCAGATATAACAGCTAACATCGGAAGACGGGAAGTAGCCTTGCCGGAGAAGGAGCAGCAATTGTAACAATTCAATACACTCAGTTTTCAGCATACAAAAATACTAAAGGTTAAAAATTTAATCTAAAAATTCCATCAACAAAGCTGCGAATAATCAAAAAGTTATTGAATTTCAATACATACAATTCCTCAAAAATAAATCCATCACTACATAATCAGTACTAGTAGTAGTCATCAGAAAACATGTCCGCAGTGATTTCTTGATCAGTAGAAGTTGTAGTCCCAAAATCATACTCTTGAGAATCAAAATCAAAGACTAACTCATTCACCATCTCTTCGTTCAGATAATCATCATCAACAATGTCATCATTACCAGCCGGTAATTTCATCAACGCAAGGGATTTATCTTCATATGAAGAAGAAGACGAAGAAGAAGCTGTGTTGCCGGTCATCTTTAAGTCCTGAGATCTCTGTGCGACGCACTTCTGGAGTTGTTCCATATCACTTTTCATCTGTTTTAATTCGTCCAAACTCAATCCATCAACATATGTATCCAACCAAGATTTGTCATTACCACCCCCCAAATCATAATTTATCAGAGACTCCAACAAAATCCCTCTTTTCTTTTCAGCTTCTAATTCTTTTTCAACTTCCATATACCTCCTCTGTTCTGGATCGTCATCTTTCTGATGAATGTCAGACGCTTCACCATTAACAAATCGATCGAGTAGGAGATCAGGATTCCCACAAACATATGGTTTTCCGGCAGGAGAGAAAGCAATCAGTGCAACTTGTGCACCAGTTAAAACAGATAGTTCAGTCGCCTTCTTGAACAAACCCTTTCGTCTTTTGGAGAATGTAACTTGTAATCTTGATTTGTCTTTTATTTTTTCAATCTTAATCCTCTTACGACCATCACCTCCTTTTCTCTGTGTCTTCATCTCCATCATCATCACTTGATTCATCATCATCTCTTTAGTTCAGATCAGAACAGAGCGTTAACCAGCAAATACAAGTAGGGAGTAGTACATGGAACAGCTACCTTATATAGAAAACTGATATGACGAAAAAAGGAAACCCAAAAAATAGCCGTTAAGAATTGCTAGAATTAGGAAAACACGGTAATGAAAAAACAAAGGGAATTTTAAACCCTTAATAGAACTGAGAATAGAAGTTGAACTGAGAATAGAAGTTGATCAAAAGTGTCCAGTGGAGAAGTGATAATTGTTGGTGCTGGTCCATCAGGAATAGCCACATCAGTATGTTTACCATCTTTTATTATCAAACAAGTCTTAAAAAGCGATGACTGTTTAGCTTCACTGTGAGCAACAAAATCCTACGATTGTCTTCATCTTCATAAACCCAAACACCTCCATGTCATTTCCTGCCAATTATCTAACATACATGTCCAAGGACCAATTTATCGCTTACTTGGAAAACTGCGCAGCCAGTTTCAAAGTAAATCCATTAAACAACATCCAAAAAATGCAACATACTTTGCTCCAAATGTTGGGCTGCTATATTTTCTAACACATCTGGTCGCCCAACAAGTGCAAACTTGCAATTCATACGAGATTCACAAAAACGGTCTTAAATACTAAAAATTGACTTCAGATTGGCATATAAATGAGTAAATCAGCATAAAGTAAGTAATTGTCAAACAATGATAAACTACAACTATTTAAAGTAAAAATGTAAAATACGGATGACCTTTTATGCTCCTCATGTTTCACTCTCCTCTTCTGAGCTATTTGATCTACACTTATCAAACACCTCATCCCATGGGAATTCCTCTTCCACAAAATCTGATTCAGAATCTTCTGACTTATAAGAGTCAGAAGAAAGTGCAGCAGCAGCGCTAGACTCAAGGTCGACAGACCGCCAGCAACCTTTGTTGATGAAACCCTGAGGGTCCTTTCTAATATCTTTCAGTATGCCGTTCCAGTCATGCTCCTTCTTGTTGTCACTTGTCATAGTATTTTACTTTTAATATGTCAAACCACTCTTTGATGGCAGTGACCGATGTTGAGGGAACTGAGTTGATTTGGAACACATTACGTGTGAAGTCCTTTAATACGATTGTCATATCAGTTTCCCCGAGCCGAAGATGTGCCAGATTAACAAACTCGATCTCTGTCAGTGCAACCACAAAGAAAGGTGTTTTTACGATCCCAGCTAGGCAAAACGTTGTCAGGGCGAAGACTCCTGATGACCCATGAAATTCGTTCTTTTTGCGTGGTAATTCAAATGGAAGGATATGTGAATTCCACTTAGCTTCAACTCTTTTGACAAACTTCTGGAAATCATTGTTATAGTCGTTGTATTTCCCAATCTTATCTAAATCATCAGCAGATCTCTTCTGTCCCACAACGGTCTTCACCAACTGGAATTGGATATCATTTGCTTCTAGAGTCCCCCCCACATTGATGGGTACGTGCAAGTTAAAGTGCAAGAGAGGCGGCATCTCCTCGTCTTCAGATCGGAAAAATGCATGCTTTACATTCTTATAAATAAAATCTATTTGCACAGCGGGACTGGAGTCTGTATAGCGGAACCCATTTACATGGGCTTCAAGGGTACCGCTGTTGGTCTTTTTCTCTTGCTCTTCTACAGAGTAACGAAGTGCGACGTCAGTTAACTTCGTAATCTCAGAATTTTGTGTTTCCAACTGCAGGTCCTCTTTGTAGGAGACTGGCAGAGTGGGAGATTTTTTAGCATAACGCTCTTCATTTTCCTTAGGGATATCACACTTAGCCCATTCAGGATAATATTCTTTGTAGAAGAGCTGACCCTGCTCCAGCCTCCTGGCAGTTGCATAATTTACAACCCTACCCAGTTTTGCCTGCTCATACCTGCGTACCTCCTCCTGATACATCTCTGGGTTGTCAGAGTGGCGAACCATTTCGTCAATTTGTGCTGGACATCATCTACGACATCGTTTCATATGCTTGCGGGAGTTCTTAAGTTTGATATCAGCATTATCTTTGGTTCCTTCCGAGGATTCATGTACATTAGCCATCGAATAGAAAGCGTAAAACCAAATCTCTGTCTGGAATCAAAAATGAAAAGGAAAATAAAAATTCTTATGCAATTTGAACCAAAAGAAACATTTCATGAATCTTTTGCAAGAATAAGAGGAAAAACAATTTAAGAGTGAAGATTCAAACTTTATGAGACATCAAGCATAGTTACGGCCCCTTCCGGCAACAATACAAGTACAGAGATTAACTTACTATTCTTTATCAGACTACTATTAAATCATGTATTGTGACATTCAACTTTAGCAATTAATTTTCTTATTCACCGCAAATGCAGATATGCATTGGTTTTTTCTCGTCATATTGATCATGAAGAAACTCATAAAAGTGGGTCACAGTTTAAGCATCGGCCACATCTATATTCAATATAGTTATTCATATTACAAATTTCCCTAATTTCCATTCTATAACACTAAATTTGTTGAGCTCAAATTCCAAAATTCCTCCAAATTCCCCTATATTCACTGTCTTCTAAACCAGATTAACACTATAATGAAGCAGCATATTCAAAAATAAACCAATTCAAACAGAAAAATCACCAAGGAAAACATGCAAAAATCATAATTAACCCAAAATTGCTTGATTTCCTTACCTTAATATCTGAAATAAGTTCCTCTCATCATTTCATACGCTTGGCGGAAGTTCTCAAGTTTGACAGCATTATCATCTTCGGTTCCTTCCAACGGTTCATGTACATTATTATCCACTAAAAACTAAATCTCCGTCTGGAAACAAATCGCAGAGAGTTTCAAATACCTAAATCGATTCATAAGGAAATGAAGGAGAAACGGAAAAAATGATAAGTAAGAACGGGATCTTCATTCTTGGATATTTCTCCCCGCCAAGTTGGATCCTTTTTGTACGGGCTTAAGGAAACATCCGAGGGGCTTATCCCATGATCCTAATATCTAGTTGGTTAGGGAATGTTTAAAAGGCATTTAAAAGTCTAAATTACCCTTGCATCTTTAAATGCCTAAGTAATAACCGAAACCAAAACTTAATTCTATTTTGCTTCTTCTTCCCCTCTTCCTCTTCTTCGACAAATCTCAATTACCGTTATCTATGTACATCTTCTTCTCCTTTTCCTCTTTTTAACCGAATTATTTTATCATCATTTTTTTTTGCTCTTTTTTGTTTGAAATAGGTTAAATTGGCAGAAATCATAGGAAAAAAAATTATGATTGCAGATTCACTTAAGGTTAGGTGTTCTTAATTTCCTAATCGTAAAAGATAAAAACAACATACAAAAATATTAATGGTTGGTAATATAACAACCTAACATACAATTGAAATCATATTTATAGAGTTTAACGAAGACAAGTTTGAACTCGAAGTTTTCTCTTTGCAATATTAAATATACTAAAGTCATACGACATAATCTCATAAGATGGAATGGTAAATGTCATGAGTAAATAGGAAAAATCAGTCTTCACATACCTCTTTGTTGATGAAGTCTGGCAAATATCTTCGTTTTTTCTTCAGTTTTCAATCTTCGAGGGTTATTCAGTGATGTATGATACTCAACTATCGTATTATAATCCTAGTTCGGGACTTGAATTTAGTGGACTTGAAATCAAGATATAGTTTTGTACATCTAACATTGATAACAAGCTTGAGATAGCAAAACCTGTAAATTCGACCGAGCGATGCTCTACTACTTTCTGGTTAGTTTCTATCTTTTATTTTGGGATATAATTAAATTTGTTTCTTAATATGGTTAAAGATTTGAAGAATATAAGAGCATCTCCAACAGTGGGTGCTAATAATCCTATGTGGAGTTTTTATTTAGGTCCTTATTTGTGGGGTCATATATATGTAACAAAAATAGTTATGTATTTCTCATGAACTATCTCCAACAGCATGGGGTCTTATTTTTAGGATTTGTGTTTTTGGATAAAGATAAAACTGATTCATTTTTTTCTATTGGTTTAGAAAAATTTATGTAAAAATAATAATTAAAAAACTATTAAAAAGATGACATGGAGGTCATTCTGAAGGTCTAGATAAGACTTTCTCTAAGACCTTCGTATTTATTTTGACACCCTTCCTACTTTATAGCACCCACTGTTGGAGATGAATTTAATTTAAACGGGGGTCTAAAATCCTATGTGTCATAAGAAAATAAAACTTTCACCATCTGTTGGAGATGCTCTAAGCTTTCTGGAGTAGAGATTGAAGAATACTTTTATTTCTTAGATTCCAAAGAAGGAGACGATTAAAGAAATAAAATACTTTATCTTATTTACAAAACTATATCAGTTGCCTTCTTATTTACAAAACGATCAGGATACCCACATACATATGGTTTTCCGGCAGGAGAAAAAGCAATCAATGCAACTTGTGCACCAGTTAAAACAGATAATTCAGTTGCCTTCTTGAACAAACACTTTTGTATTTTGGAGAATGTGCCTTGTAATCTTGATTTGTCCATAATTTTTTCAATCTTTGTCTTCCTACGACCATCACCTCCTTTTCTCTGTTTCTTCATATCCATCATCATCACTTGATTCATCACCATCTCTTTAGTTTTCTTCAGAATAGAGTTAACCAACAAATACAAGTAGGGAGTAGTACAGGGAACATCTACCTTATATAGAAACTGATATGCCGAAAAAAAGGAAACCCAAAAATAGTCATTAAGAGTTGCTAGAATTAGGAAAGCATGGTAAAAATAAAATAAAACAAACAACAATAAACTTTTAATAGAACTGAGAATAAAAGTTGATTCACTCTCCTCTTCTGTGCTATGGTAATTCCTATTAAAATATGAGGTCATCTGCACTTTCGGAGAGTGAATCAACTTTTATTCTCAGTTCTTTAAATATGTCGAAAGTTCAGCAGCAGCACTCGACGGCCCGCCGGCAACCTTTGTTGATAAAACCCTGAAAACCCTGAGGGTCCTTTCCAATATCTTTCATTATGTGTTGTAGTCATGCTCCATCTCGTTCCCATGTATTTGATATTTAACAAGCCAAACCACTGTTTGATGGAAGTAACTGATGTTGAGGGAATTGAGTTGATGAACAAATTACGTGTGAAGTCCTTCAATACAATTCATATCAGTTTCCCTGGGCCGAAGATGTGCCATATTAAGAGTTCGATCTCGGTTAGCGTGGCCACAAAGAATGGAGTTTTGATGATCCCAGCTAAGTAAAATGTTTTCAATGCGACTTTCGATGACCCATAAAATTCGTTGTTTTTCCATGGTAATTCAAATGTAAGGGTGCTTGAATTCCACTTAGCTTGAGCTTTTTTTGACAAACTTCAGGAAACCTGTGAATTATTAGAGAAAGAAGGTAAAGTGGTCATTGATTGTCAAAAGAGATTAAACGTTACAGAATATTATGTTACGGACTGTATATAAGGGAAAGGAAAATACAGAGTCAGAGAAAACTTGACTTTTCCTAATACACCCCCCTCAAGATGATAAGAGCTACCAGAGAACAAGTATCAGCTTGAACAAAACAGATAACAGGAAAGAAAAGCCCTACTCTCTCAAACAACAAAGAACAAGAGAAAAAACAGAATGACTCCATATTCAGCAAGCAGAGCCAGAAGATGATGCAGAGTCCCTATGAGCAACAGATGAAGACCCCAAAAACTGATGTATAAGAGTAAAAAAGATGGGATAACAAAGACTTTTGGTGAATAGATCAGCAAGCTGAGAAGCGGAATCAATGTGCAGCACCCTGAGAAATCCAGATTCCACTAATTCTAAAACCACATGAAAATCAATCACTACATGCTTGGTTTCTAGCATGAAAAACGGGAGTAGAGGCTAAAAAAATCGCACTAGTATTATCACAATACAAAGAAATAGGATATTTAACATCAATATGTAAGTCATGAAACAAATATGAGAGCCATTGCAATTCGAAATCCGTGACAGATAAGCATTTGTATTCTGCTTCAGCACAAGAACGAGAAATTATTTGCTGGATCTTTGAAGACAAAGAAATTAAAGTTTTACCCATGAAAATAACATAGCCTGAAATAGATCTACGGGTATCAGCGCATCCAACCCTGTTAGAGCATTGCTTGGTTGAACTCGCAAGCGTTGCTATCTCAAGCTTGTTTGTCAAGTTTAGTTGCCAAAACTATAAGTCTTGATTTCTAGTCTACTTATAGCTAAGTCTAGGATTAGGATAGTAAGTGTAGTTGAGCCTTAGACTCCACGGCGTTCATCGAATGAAGACGAAGAACTACTCAAGGGAACTTGTGGAACTTCATCAACAAAGAGGTATGTGGAGACTTAAACTTATCTATCACTCAAAATTCTATCTATTTTATCTCCTATTTTGAGACAAAAGTCGTATTGCTATATAGATTTCAATTATAAACATGTGTTATTTCGAGCCGAGTTTAACAAACTTATCTATGCCTCGAAATATGTGTTGGTAAGCTTTCGCTTTGGCCAAGTTCATCTTTACTCGTGACGAAAGTCATGTTGATTATTTCAATAATTTGGAAATCGCTTTGATGAAAAATAGTTTGTGAATAAAAACTATATAACATCCTCTAAGAAAGTTTCAATAATTAAAATGAGAGTTTAGAACATGTAACCATCTTTGGATATAAACATACTGTGTTCTCACATTTGTGTAAAAGTCCAAAATCGGGAACCTGAAGTATGCGTACCCGTACGCGTACGGGTACGCATACTGGCGGTTGTTGGAAATCCGGGTGAGTATGCGTACCCATACGCGTACTAGCGGA
Source organism: Papaver atlanticum (assembly GCA_023531105.1). Taxonomy (NCBI): domain Eukaryota; kingdom Viridiplantae; phylum Streptophyta; class Magnoliopsida; order Ranunculales; family Papaveraceae; genus Papaver; species Papaver atlanticum. Next base: position 1,954,052 of record JAJJMB010005286.1, on the reverse strand, counting down.
AAGTTCACGTCCGTGAATTTCTGCTGGAGTTTGAAAGTGAAAAACAAACTCAATCCGGTTACTTAAGTATGCGTACCCGTTTGCGTACTTAGCTAGGTTACTTTCTAAAATCGGTTTGTTCACGAACTAAAACATTTATATAATAAGGAATGCAATCTTTGCAAACCGTGGCTATAATGTTCATGAATTGATTCGAGTGAATCAAAATCGATTTTGCTTCGATTGTATCTTGTATACTTCTATAAGATCTAAGCAATTGAACAACTCTCTTAACTAGTTCATTTGAGTCACTTGAACTAGTTATGGTGAAGATGAATAAGGTTGATATGAAAGTGCTCATATGGCTAACCATTGGTTAACTATTGTTGAACCAACTAAGTGTACACGTTTAGGTACGATTACCCAAACCTAAATTAAAGTGCATTTCATTTGTGTATAACAAGCTAAGTTCGATCTAACGGTTGAAAGATATTAGCTTTAATCTAATCAGGTTTTCATCTAACGGTGAATATTGAATGCTTTGTTACCAAGGTAACTTAGATTGAAAACCTTGATTTGGAGACTATATAAAGGAGAACTCTAGCAACTGGGAAACCTAATCCCCACACCTCCTATATGTTACTAGTTGCATAAGCTAGAGTCGATTCTCCTTTAACCTTAGGTTTTTCACGAAACCCTGTAGGTTAACGACTTAAAGACTTCATTGGGATTGTGAAGCCAGACTCAACTATTTTCTCTGTAGTTGTGTGATCTGATCTTGTTGTTTCTATCGTGATTGAGTACAATCGTAAGATTGGCTTGAGAATTATATCTCCGATAGGCAAGATAGAAAAGTAGTCACAAACACCTTCGTCTCGTCGTTTGTGATTCCACAATAACTTGTTTCGTTAATCGATTAAGATTATTGTGAGGTGATTGATAATTCTTGGTTGTTCTTCGGGAATATAAGTACGGGTTATCGATTGGTTCCTGTTCACCTTGATTTATCAAAAGACGAAACAAAAACTCGTAGGTATATCTGTGGGAGACATATTTATATATTCAATAGACTTTTCTGTGTGAGACAGATTTGTTTATCAAGTCTTCGACTTTGTGTCGTAACAACTCTTGGTTGTGGGTGAGATCAGCTAAGGGAATCAAGTGCGTAGTATCCTGCTGGGATCAGAGACGTAAGGAACGCAACTGTACCTTGAATCGGTGTGAGATTGATTAGGGTTAAACTACAGTCCAGACCGAAGTTAGCTTTGTAGTAGGCTAGTGTCTGTAGCGGCTTAATACAGTGTGGTGTTCAAATCTGGACTAGGTCCCGAGGTTTTTCTGCATTTGCGGTTTCCTTGTTAACAAAACTTCTGGTGTCTGTGTTATTTCTTTTCCGCAGTATATTTTGCTATATAATTGAAATATCATAGGTTGTGTGTTGAATTGATCAATTGGTAAATCCAACCTTTTGTTGTTGATTGAAATTAATTGATCCTTGAACATTAGTCTTTGGTACCGTTCAAGTTATTTCTCTTGTATTCAATCAGGCTCGCAAATTTCTATTTGTTTGATTGCGGATTGATCGAGAAAGTGAGATATAACCCTTTGATATACTTTTTATTAAGATTGAGTCTGACTGTCTAGTTGATTCTCTTGAAAGTATATTGGAGTTAGTCCATACAGATTGCTAAGTGAAATATTGGGTGAGGTTGTTATACCCCCGCTTTTTCAAACCCAATCACTATCAGTATACGCCTTAAGTGAATGAATATCCCCTCTACGTAGGCTGATACCAGTACCAAGAGTACTTTTAAGATAACGTAATATTATCTTAACAAGATGCAAATGTACATCTGTAAGTGCATGCATAAACTACGAAATAATTGACACCAAAACAGATGTTTGGTCTTGTTAAGGTCAAGTATTATAAACCACCTACTAAAGTTCTATAGTTTTCTGGATTATCTAACAAAATACCATCTTGAATAGAAACTCGAGAAGCCTTGATACCGGCAATCAACCAAATTAGCCTTAGAAAGAAGCTCTAGAATATACTTGTTCTGAGATAAATGTAATGAGTCAGTAGTTCTAACTGCTTCTATACCTAGAGAGTAGTTTAAGTCACCTAGTACTTTCGTAGAAAACCCAGCACTCAAAGCTTGTATTAAAGAATCAATCAAAGAATTTGAACTGCCAGTCAAAATAATATCGTCGACGTATAAAAGAAGAACCATCGTATCAGAAGCAGTAGTATATACAAACATTTAATAATTAGAGACGGAATGAGTAAAACCATAAGAGAGCAAAAAGGTATTAAATCTGTTGAACCAAGCCCGTGGGGCTTGTTTAAGCCATAAAGACTCTCTTTTAGATGACAAACATAGTCTGGAAAGTCAGGATTTACAAACCCTGTGGCTTGACACATATAGACATCCTCATGGAGAAATCCATGTAAAAATGCATTGGAAACATCCAATTGCCTGATTTTCCAATTGGTGTTCACAACGAAAGTCAAAACAACTCTCACAGTGGTAGACTTAACTACCGAGCTAAATGTCTTAGAAAAATCCACACCATCTTGTTAGTCATACCCCTTTGCGACAGTGCCATCTGATTTGAGTTTAATCTTATATACCCACTTACATCCTAAAATATTCATATGAGGCTTAGGCATAACATACTCCCATGTTCCATTATTAATCAAAGCAGTATGTTCATCATGCTTTGATATTACCCATTTAGGATCCTTAAATGCAATCTCAAAACCTTTTAAATCAGATGGAACAGTCAATAAAGTAGCAAAAGCAGATGAAAGAGGATATTTGATTGGATGAGAGAGAATAGAAGAGTGAGAGACATGATCAGGGAAACTTTTGGTTTAAAAATACATTTTTGTGATCTGGTGACCATGGTAGGAGGTGAAATTGATATAGAAGCACATGGTAAATTGGTGTGCGTCGTTTACACAACAAATTAATTACTTCTTTCCACACAATTAACTGGTAATATAATGGCAAGGAGTTCGTTCCCACGAAGAGCAGTGAGTTTTTAGTTGTTAAATAGTAACCGAAAGGGGGTTTTAGATTTTAAATTATACTAATTAATAAAAGAAAATAATAAAACTTTGTTGTAAACAATAAGAAGAAAGATGATTAGGGAATCCTTCGCCGTCACTGAACCGAAGCCTAATTAAATGCAAATTTATTTCTTGTTGAACTTATATTGTTACCAACCGTAGAATAGCAATAAGCTCTGCTATCCCCCGGATTCCTACTGTCACTGGATACGGAAGCGCTCGACTACCAGATTCTATCCAACCAACCCACCAAGAATAAGCTCTCAAGGTGTAAATTAGTCGAATGCTTTACACTCTGTGAATCAGGTTGATCCTAGCATCAGAAGCATTGGCTCGGCCTGCTTACTAGTGTTATCTTTACACACAATTGCTTAACAAAATCCCTCTGTCAGCTCTTGCGATTTACTACTTGTGTAAAGAGTTGATGTGACAATTACACGTATCACACAACCCTAAACTAGTAGAAGAAATATTGATTGGTTAATTTAATTGATCATTTTAAATAACCCCTCAGTATTCTTAGACATTAAAAATAATAAAGATAATCAACAATAAAATAAAACTTGAAATAAACGTGATTAATTAATGTTTCATTGTTCAGAATTTTGAAATCATCCCTAATCAATTTAAAAATTAGCTACTCATAATTAACAAAGTACTAACAAATAAATAAAAATAAAGGAATTAGAATAAAACTAAAAACAAAAGCTCACGCCAAAAACCATGAAACTTTACTTCTCACTCTTTATTTCCCACTCTGTCTACCCGCAACAAACGAAAATAACTAAAGAAGAAGTACAATTTTCTCTAACTTTCCGCTCCTATTTATAGTAGTCCGGATACCCCAGCTGATCCAAAAAATATCGCAATGGAAAACATTAGCTGCTTCAATTGGTTTTTGCGGTCCACTGGGAAAATGCCACTACGCATAAAAGTACAGGTTCTTGTTTCTGATTCTTTCCCGTGCGCCGTCTTACTTCCCCCAATTTGTCTGCCAAATTCAGAATCTGCTGCATGAGAGAATAAGTGTATCCGTTATGGCGTAACGCGGAGTATCTTTAACAGACGAACTACGGCTTCTAATTGGTTGCTTCTTCAATGGGTCCAGTAAGGAGCATCGTGTCTTCATGTAGACCGTCCTTCTGTTCAGCTTCAATGGTCCGCATTGCACCAGATCATTCCTTTCCTCCAGAACGCGTCTATTACGATGTCAGACGCGTGTTTTCTGCTCTCAGGATAACTGCAAAGAGCCCCACCACCTGACTTCTTCCTCTCTTCGTTTTGCTTCAGGTGTTGGCTGGGTCCCGCCAATGACGCCATCATTTCTCACCCGCAAGTGGCAGAAGCCCTTGTCATCAACCAATCCCGTTACCATCACCAACGTAGCAGCTCCCATGTCTTTATTTCTCGGCAACTCTCCCTGAATTTCTTTCACTCGAGCTGAACTTCACCATCTCGTCCTCATCACTGACATCAACCACAGCAAACCCGAACTTCATATCTTCACCCATCATCTCCCTGTTTTCCCATTGAACACGTCCTTCCTCGTTCAAAGCTCCATAATCGTTACAGCCCCATTTACCTCCAACAGAAACTCCCATCGATCACTGCTCCTCAACAGATCATCGTCATTGCTGGGAGTTGCAGCAGCAATAGTCTATCGCCAAACTTCATCATCTCCGTCAACTTTCTTGAACAGCAGTCACTCCATCGAACATCAATAATGGCAGCAAGCCATAACCATCATTCACCATCGACTGCCATTAATTTCTCTTCTCGACTGCACCATTCTCGAGTTCTTCTTTTCCCATCACGATCAACTGCCATCTGTTCGTAGCGTCAACGTGATCATCACGAATATCAGCATAATCATCTCCCTGAACTTGCTCGATCCTATTGAATTGAAATCAGGCTCCTACCCAAGCTTTCTATCATCCTCAGGAACCCAGTGATGTATTCAAATTCGAATTTAACGGTTAATCAAGATCCATCACCGTCGTTATCATCATGATGATCAAGTTCTGTTTGCCATTGCCTGTGTGTTGTTTAGGATTAGAGAAGACGAAGTGCCCTGAGTAACAAATCAGGTGCCTTTAGTATTATTTAAATTCCTGCCTTCCCCTTTGTAAAAGACCGAACTTCCCTTAGCAGTTCCTGTGAAACAATCTGCCCCTTAACAGGAAGGTGTCCCTTAACATTCGTTTGGGTTGCCAATAGCACTTCCCTTAGAAAATGATCATTTTTCCTTTTTAGTCTTCTAAGTTCTTGTTTTGCTAATTACTTCTTCATACGAACTCAGAATGACTCCGTTCTTTCGCCATTGCCTTTGTCTTCTCGTCCTCTACAGAATGAGAAGTAGAAATATTGTACTTGAACAAGTTCCACTTTGTCTTTGGCCATTCTCCACTTGTAGCTAGCTTCTTTTATTGCACAATTAAGGGAAAACAAACGTAATATACAATAATTTGCAAGAATATAAGCAATTACTAGTATGGAATTGACACCAAATATATGTGAAATATGCACTTATCATAAATCAGATATGGGGGAGCAGATGTAATAGAAATGTCAGGAGGATATGGTAATGCACAAACAGAAGAATCAGTGACAGTAGAAGTGACAAAAGGACTGAAAAAGTAATTATGCTCATCAAAAACAACATTTTGAGAAATATGCATTTTCTTAGAAATGGGATTATAACACCGGTAACCTTATTGTAAAGGACTGTACCCTACAAACACACACTTGACTGACTTAGGAGATAGTTTATCAGGTCTTGAATGACCAAGAATGGATAGCAAATAGAGCCAAAAACTTCTAGAAAAGCATAGTCAGGGCAATTGATGAAATAAAACTTCATAGGGGGATTTGAAATCAAGAAGAGGTGTAGGAGTACGATTGATAAGATAAGTAGCAGTTTGAAATTCATCAATCCAAAACTCCTTTGGACAATGAGAATCAAACAACAAAGTGTTGCCCGTATCAGTTATGTGTTTGTGCTTTCTCTCGGCCAGACCACTCTGTTGAGGAGTTTTGGGACATGAGACTCGAACAAGAATACCATTGGTGTCAAGAAATATTTTAAAAGGGCCCTTAATCAGTTCTGAAGCACCATCTGTTTGAAAAGATACTATTTTTGTTGATAACATATTTTCAGTTAAAACTTTGAAGTGTTTAAAACAATCCAGAGCATCAGACTTAAGAGTCATAGGATAGATCCAGTGGAATCGACTAAAATCATCCACAAACATTATATAATACCTATGACCAGTTAAAAACATAGATGGGGCAGTACCCCACACATCACAATGAATTAGTGAGAGTGGAGACACAACATGTGAATCAAACAAATAAAATGGAAATCATTTGCTCTTAGCTAATTGACAGGGATGACATAAAGAAGAAGACTTAGGATAATTCAAGAAAAATATGCTTTTTGGAATGAAGATGCTGAATGATGTTATGAGAAAGATGTCCTAATCAATTATACCACAAATCAGATGCTTCTATTAAAGATACAGCAAAAAAATATTGCATAGAAGTTAAAAGGACAAGGAATATGAGAGATTGGGTACAATTTTTTGACCATTTTTCCCTGAGCCAATAAGGTATCCGTATGTAAATACCTAATTTCATAACCAAAAGGATCAAATCTAAAGTAACATTTATTAACCCTTGTAAAAGTGGCAACACAGATAATAAGTTGTGTTTCATGTCAGGAACTAGTAGTATATTGATTAGAGTATTGTGTGTTTGCAAGCAGGAACTACCAGTAAGAGAAATGGATAGATGTTTACCGTTGCCTACTAGGACCCTGTCCATGCCACCATAAGAAGAAGTATTCTGAAGTAGAGAAGAATCCCCTATCATATGCGCTGAAGCACCGGAATCAGATAACCAATATGATGAAGTAGATGCAGAATTGGATGCAGGAAAGGAAGTATCAGCTATATTCATGGTTGAGAAGTATTGTTAAACATCAACAACATTGGCACAAGTAGTATTCAATGAAGTATTATTGTTGGTATTAGAAGGATGATAACGATAAAAACACCTACTAACATAATGGCCTAATTTGCGACAGATCTGACATTCAATCTAAGAGTCATGTTGAGGTCTTCGTCCACTAGAATTATTAAAATAAGCTTGTGATCTTCTTACAGTAGATGTACCAATACTTCCGTTTGAAGCAGAAGAAGAAGAAGAAGAAGAAGAACCAGCTTGGTATTGACTATTCCTAAAAACAATACCATTATTGGACCTATTCTTATTTCCATTCCCATTAAAACCAGAATTCTGCCTATTATTACTAGAACTGACATGACATCCATAAAAGGCAGCAGGATTATTAGCATCAAACATCACCTAAGATTCATGTTCTTGATCATAGATCCACTGCTCATGATTCAGCAATCGTGTTTTGATTTCAGGAAAAGTAAATGGTGTTTCATGGCTTTATGATAATATGACAAAATTCACATAATCTCTACCTAAGCCATTCAGTATGTGCATGATTAGATCAGGATCACTAACCTTCTCCCCTATAGTAGCTAGTGTATCAATGATGGTTTTCACAGATTGGAGATATAAAATAATTGTAAAAATGTCTTTTTTAACATTATGAAGTTAATTTCGTAACATATTCTTCCTTGCTACGAACTGATTTCTTAAGAAATAACCATATTTCACGAGCACCGGATAAACCAAGAGTGTCACCGGAAACTGTAGAAGTAAATGTTCCTTTAAAACAACTTGTAAAAAACCGATCTACTTCACGCCAAAGAATCCACCGTGGATTTGTAGTCATGATTTCATCCATAAGAATTTCTTCCGGGAGGTTCTTGATATTCACCATCCACATATTCAAAGATCTGTAAAGATCAGGATTGACTCATATTGATCACGGCAGATAAAGTAATTTGAAGAATCCAATTTATGAGAAACGAAATTGGTGATTTTAGTAAAAAGTAATGAAAAAAATGTCTTATTAGGGTTTACAGCGGAAGAACAACTCGGATCATTTTTGTTGAAGGACCAAGGATTCTGAAATTGATTATTAGGTATTGAAGATTGTTGTTGATTCGTCATATTTCTAGTAGTGGCATGAAGAATTTCAAAAAATTGAACTTGTTGTATGAAAAATTGTTGACGAAAAACTCAGATCCAATCAAGAAACTTGGTAGGTAATGAAATCTTAATGAAAAAAAGGAAAGATGAGTATCAAAATATCAATTGAAAGTTGTTGATGAAGAAAAGGATGTTGAATCGAAGATTGATTGAAAATTTTGGTAAAGAATTAGGGTTGAAGATCGTTCCTCACTGATACCATGTGAATTATTGAAGAAATAAGGTAAAGTTGTTATTGATTGTCAAAAGAGAATAAACGTTACAGAATATTCTGTTCCAGTATGTATATAAGAGAAAGGAAACTACAGTTGTATAGTAAACAGTCAAACATAGTCAGAGAAGACTTGACTTTTCCTAATAAAACCTTCGTTAAAGTCCTTTTATTTCTCAATATTATATGAATCATTATCAACAGATCTCTTCCGTCCCACAAGGTTGTTCACCAATTGGAATTGGATATCTTTTACTTATGCAGTCCCCTCCACATTGATGGGTAACGCAGCGGTAACGATAATAAAATCCTTGAATCTACAAGGTATGTTTTGAATCCACAAAATGTTGGAATACCAACACCAATTAGGAGAGTTTAGTTATTTTAGGAATTAGTTTATATTTTTGTACTTTCTTTCTAAGATATGTTCCATATAAATACGTAGTTTGTTCTAGGATTTAATATCAATTAATAAATCAATGTTATTAAGTGTTATGCTTATTTGGTGGCTTATCCTCAATTCAAAGGATTGTGGTGGTTGATCGTCAATCAAACGATCAATTTTTCTATGTTTAGCATTAGGATCCCTGTAGTTCGGTGTCGGATCTTAATATCTGGTATCAGAGTATTCGATCTGAGACCACTCTTTCACCCCAATTTTCTTTTTTATTTATACCATCTTCCGCTACTCCATTCAATCCATCTTTAAAAATATATATATATATATATAATCGTTGTTTACACGTGTTGATGGTGGATTTTTTATGATGGTCATATTCGTAAAATCACATCGGAAAAATCATTCATCTCTGATCGGTATCAGAATCATAAGAAATTTGTATCTTCACAATGTGAATCGCAGTTCAACAATGCCATGGAGGTAGTAATGTACTATAGCAATATTAGGGTTTCTGAAGCAGAACTTTTAATATTCTATGTATTTCATGATTAAAGCTGAAAGACTCGGCACATATTTTACTGAATTCATAATTCATCTCTGGTGTCTGAATTAACCCAGAACAACATATGATGCTGATCACATCATATCTAAATGCTCCTAGACATATTGCATGCTAGTATATAGCAACTAATTAATCAAATCTAGTCGAAGTATTCATCGGATTGAATTCCTAGAAATCATACACTGATTAAACCCTAAATATTCATCTACTCAGGATCCATGGCTTTTCTCAGTCGAATTCCATGGAAAGCAATGGATATTTACCTTTCGGGAATTTGGGGCACCCCGAGTAAGCCCCGAGCAAGAGGCACGGGTGTATTTAGTAATAATGCTCAAAGGAGCATCCATGGAAGAACTAGGAATGGAACTAGTAATAATAAAATAAAGGAAACCGGGTGGGTGGGCCCACCGGCCGGCCGGCTAGGCATGCTGCCGGTTTGGTCGGTCCCTTTTCCCTTTCCCTACTATTTTATTATTAAAACTTTTATTTTATTATTATTTTAGTGTTTCCTCTTTCAAGGATTCCTCTTTCAATCAAAACTCACAAAAACTTCCATATTTTTCCATGAACCATGTGACTAGCAAAACAAGTGGTCCCGCAACCTTCATGACTTATCCTTCTGCCACCATGAGAAATATTAAATTAATATTATTTTAATACATTTAACAGTGGTCCTTCCACCACTATTAAGAGTTTCAGTTAAACTCAAATTCTTCATACAAGTAATGAAATAATGCTCGATGGACCATCAGAAAATACCAAAATTCTCAGGATTGGTCCGCGAAGAGCATGGCAACACAGGCACGCCACCATGACCGGTCATGGTCGGCCCTTTGGCTTGCAGAATCCGGTCACACCTCTCTTGATGATTTTTGTCCTAATTAATCATCAATAGTCCATATTTGGTTCAAACTCCTTCATGCAATTGAGAATGATGATCTACTCACCATCAGATGGTCCCACGACCACCAAGGGCCGATTTTACACCTTTTGGTCGGTCCCTCCTCTCTCCACGACTAGGTTATACTACTTATTGCTCAGTCAAGCACAATTTTAATAATGATTAAATAGCAATTAATCATCTTTTCACCAACTGCTCTGCAAAGGAGTTTGGTAAATGTTCAGTCTAGCATCCAAATACTACATGGTTGGTCTATAATTAGAGGCGGTCCCTCTCTCATCCATTGGTTGACTCTCAGTCGATCATCAATTGATCATAATTAGGGTTTTGAACTGAATGCTCTGTCTAGAATAATTTTGAACGTGTTCAAACACCGATATTTTAATATTGATCGAACAATCAATATTTTAATTAATTAATTAAGTAATATTCAGCTAATATTTTTAATTAATATTTTATTTGGTCCTGCTACCAATTATTCATGAATCTAGCAGTGTTTGCTCTGACTAGCAATACTTGCTCTAATCATCAATGCTCCATCTGGCAATACCCTAATTGCTTCAGCTAGCAATGGTCACGGTCAACAAGGTTCAGAACCGCCACTTCTGGCAATATTGATTCAACTATCAATATTTACTTGCTCAGAGCAATATTCCTCATATTGATTCAGTTATCAATATTTGAGTTGCGATATTTCTCATGTTGGTTCAACTATCAATATTTGAGAATTTAACACTGATCCAACTATCAGTATTTTATTGGTTCATATACCAACATTTGGTTCATCTGTCAACTATTATTTTAATAATATAATCTCTCCCCGTCATTTGATTGACTCATGACACATGGATAAAGAAAGGTCTTTCATGATCATTCAGCTATGATTATTTTCACGAGTGCTCAGTGCACCAACATAATGGTTTATGAACAATCCATGCAATCTCATAAAACCATTACTAAGTCATTCGACTATCATTACTTCTTCAACTAGCATGACATGGTCATCAGTGACCTAACTCAACATCCATGGTATGTAGAGCATGTTGCTGTTTCAACATTCCATGCTTCATCCATCATAATATTAAATTTCGTCTGTTCAGTTCACAAGACTCATAGTCTTAGGTCAAAGATTGACCACTCACACGTGAAACATCAATTCACGTCACATGGGGGATATCACTAGGGTTTTGGTCTGGCGGTCTACAACATGTGCGATGTGAGGTACATCCATTCTTCCACTACCTTCAACTGTCACCACTTACAAGAGATTGAGGTGTTGCTATAAATAGGTTTCTGAACCTATGATCTGATAACTAACAACAAATAAGACTCATCATTGTCAAGTTATTAAACACATTCAGAGGATTTCTCTCGTCTACACAGAGAATCATCTTCACAACAGTTCAACACATCACATCACCTACAGATCAATCTCCATTGATCTCCACACAATCTCAGTTTCCCCCTACAGACCGACCCTTCTCCTCCTCTTGTGACCGAATTGAATCTAGAACGGCCATTGTCTTGGTTTAGGCCAGGGTCCTACAGATTAGTCTCTTGAACTCAAAGTACTCCCGTGCAGTACATTTGTTTAAAAGTTCAGACGATTTGCAACTTCGAGCACCTGGTTCAGTGAGCACTTTCCTCCTTCACCACTTTTTTACCAGAAAACCTGTGAGTCATTTTCACCCACAAACAACAAGTTGCGTCAGCAACAACATAAGGTTTTCGCTACGTGATTACAAACTCGGTCAGGTGATTTTTGTCTCCATTAAGGTACAACACCAACGTGATTACAAACTCGGTCAGGTGATTTTTACTCTTGGTTTGTTAAGATTTTATTCATAGGTATTTTGTCCTTTGTCTACTGCCACTTGTCATCGTATCTTATAATATCATATTAGGCTTTTTTATCACAATCGTGTTTGCTCCTGTTAGTCTATGTTTAAGTTAACCTTTTATCTTAATTTTAATTCACTATTTCTTCCATCACTTCTTTTCTGATTCCTTTCATCTTCCCTAGATATAACTATTTCCCTTTACCCCCTTCCTTTTTTTTTCAGTTAAAACTATTTGATCATATTTTATTTGAAAAGCTATTCACTGTTGATTAAATATTTTATTATTAAAGATGTGAAAGAAGATGTCGATAACAGTGATGGTAATCAGCAACAACCCAACCAACAAATTAATCATCATCAACAATTCAATCAAGAACCCAAACAATAAATCTGTGCACAATTTTAAACCCATAAACAACAATGTAACGTTTATGTTTGGTGTGATTTGACAAAACCATCTTTCTTTTTATTTTTGTACTTGAAGTAGGTTGGATTCATTCATATTAGATAAAAATAATAGGTTGCAGTTATTTTTACGGCTAGGTCGGAGATAACATTCCAAACCATATATTTTTCTCTTGCTATTTATGACTACGAAAAGAAGAACTCCTAACCGTAAATAGGTTGAATATTTATTACGGTTAGGAATTTATGAATTCAATCATGCTCGTGATTGATTTGTTAACTTCAACTCAGGATCTTACACAACTAAGTTTAAATTCGGGGAACTTAATTGTAATTTGTCATGTTACGCCAAGTTTTTACGCAAGTGACTTTCACAACTAGTTTCGAATTTTGAGAACTAGCTATAATGTTTTTACTGTTTGATCACACTAAATTCCCTAAAAAAAATTATAACTCATGTTTTTCCAAGTTACTATTACGGCTAGATTCGAGTTTTGAGAGAACTAGTTGTAGTTCTTTTACGGTTTGGTCTCTTTTTTAATTACTCATCCTTAATTTTCCTGGGGAAAACTGGAAAAATGCCCCAAAATCAGGGGTTATTTTGGGGACATGACCCCTTTTTTATAGAATTTAGAAAAATTCCCCAAAATCCAAATTTTCATTTAAATCTGTTAAATGGACAATTTCTGCATACACGTGATGGAACATGTGAGGAAAAAAGACAATTACACCCTTGATGCACATGTAGCATGGCAACTTAAGATGTTAACAGGTGTCAAGGACATTTTATTCAAATCTCAAGAATGGGTAAATAGATAATTTATTTATCGGCAATATCTCTCCAACTGAGAAGCTAACTGGTTAAGAAATGAGAAATTGACCATTTAACAAAGCATGTTTCCAAGATGGCCCCTGAATTTGGTGCATTTATTTAATTTTCCATTTTCCTATAACTCGTGTCATTCATTTGCTTGTACCTTTTCAATTTTTTAAGATTTCAGAAGCTAAACGCAGAATCGTATGTATCATGTTGTAAGAATCCCGATAGCGTAAAGAACAAAAATAATATTTAGTACGTATTGATCACAGGATCACCCTTCGCCATGATATTCATTGTGGGGATGATAATATAGGTTTGAACAAGAACGACACGAAAAAGACTTCGGCGAAATATGTTGAAGCAGAATGTGTTGGTTTATCTGTCAGAGAAGAGATTGAACAAGACAATAGACATTGAAGAGGATATTGACAATGAAGAAGATATTGAAGAGGATAATGATGATGATGAATAGAGTACAAAGGAGTAAATTATTGTTTCAGACAAAGATATCACTCCACCTAAAGTAAAGGAAAAGAAACCGAGGAAAAACCTTCGTAGAAAGGAAAACATATTATGAAAATAAAAGCAGTGTTGTTGCCTAAGAAGAAAAATTACATACCTTAGGGTGAGGCCCCAGAAAGGTCAGCAATCTTATTCGGCTATACACATTCCTAGGATGCTAAAGTCTGTGAGATGCAGGTTCAATCTAAATATTATGATAGTTTATTTATTTGGTACGATTTTCTTTAATATTTGTTGAGAATCATAAACTTGAGGTGAAAAAACTAAAACATTAGAGGGATCATCATTGGTCATTGAGTGAAGAATGTGTTGTGGTGTGTTCTCTAGTAACGGATACAGGGATATGACATGGAAATGGGAAAAAGTCCGATAATGTTGTTGTCAGTGCTTTCAGGGAAAGATTGTAGTTTGAGTCTAATACGTCTCATCTCTTATTCGGCGAGATAACAAATAATGCAAGATAATTTCAAACAAATTTTGAACTTAGAAATCGAGGGAAAAGTTGTGTTTGGGGGGTTTTAACAATAATATGACTTGGACTGATCTTTATTTCCTTGTTAAATGTTATCAACTCTATAAGATTCATGTGCAAGGATTTTATTTTGATTGAGTGTTATGTAATGGATTGTGTTTTTTTAATTATATGTTGGAACTTAATGAAATATAAAACTAGTTTGGATTTGAATATTAACTTTAATACATTTTTCATTAATAAAAACAAAATAATTATATTAGAAATATTGAATTAAATTACATCCATAAACTATTCATTTCTCTTACCATTTCCCTGACCATTGAAGATCCAATTGGTCATGTTTTGTGGATCAAGATTGTTGTTCCACATAGTAGAGATTAAGCCAGTTTGAAACTCACTTGGTGGTTCAGTCTCATCAGAATTATCAAAACCTTGAAAATTAACGGGATCACTCATACGGAGGAGTGTTGTTAAACATAGTAGAGATTGTGCCAGTTTGAGACTCGTTTGGTGGTTCAGTCTCATCAAAACCTTGAAAAGAAACGGGACCACTCGTATGGAGGGGAACTTGATAACGATCTTGAAATGCGTGAGCTTGAAATGGTTGAAATGCTGATGTGGTTGAGGAAATTGAGGTATAAAGAGGAGATTACTTAACTTCTTCGATGTTCAAGCCACCAACAAGAATCATAGTGTCAGTTGGAAATTGGTTAGATAAATCCCCAGGATTTGTTTCCATGTCAATGACTTCATCACCTCCATACTTGAGTATCTAACACAACATTTGTAGTAGAACTATTTGTCTCCATATAACGACTTCTCAAACTTCGTCGCCTTCCATGACTTCTCACATATTGTTGACTCCCACCACCAGGACTTGAACATAACCATGACTTACATCTAGACCACCTTGACTTGAACCTGTACCACCATTACTACAATGACTAAAATCACCTGAGGTACTCATGTCAAACACCATGCCTTCCCTCAGTTTTTGCATCTCACTCAAATGGAATCTCTAAAATCCGTGTATTAATCGTTCAACTGGTTCTGATACTTCTTCGGTAAAATATCTACCCCCTACATAAATAAGTCCGGTCGATACCATCAGGAAGAACAAATAAAACAATATCTCCAGACGTAGATATAGTCTCTATGTCCCAAGAAAATGGTGGCATAGTCGACGATGAACCCGATTGAGTTGGATATGAAAATATGTTTCCCATCTCTGGTGGATGTTGGGAAGGAAGATAATCATCACCCAGTAGCATCCTACCAAAAGCTGGGTAATTCATCTGACCCAAATTTTGCAGTTGGATAACAATATTGGGTTTGTAAATAGTGTGAAACTGATAAAAGTAATCAGTTCTAGAAGTCGTCTCATGGATCAAATTTTTAGCTTCTTCCAAATGTGGACTATCCCTTATCAATTTCTCCAAATCATCTCGAGAAGTCTCTTCACTTGGATAGGGGTTAATGGTTATCACCATTTTTCTCTGCAATTAAAGAAGTAGTCTTTCATCATAATACCAAACACCCTTCTTAGAAATAGGACTGTATAACACACAATCTTCTTAAGGATTAGCTCTAACATTCTTTGGGTTTCCACATCTTCGAACTCAGGGATTGTGGCATACGACATGGATACAATGTTATTACTTGTTCTACATAATTGTTAAATCTCTGAAAACCGTCAGCATTGACCATCATCTGTTGGGTTGTCCAATTATCGATATTTTACTTGTGTATGACTGGAAAACAATTGGTGGTTCACAAATATGGAAGTATATATACCACTAATACTAAAAATATTAACATTGTTGGGTTTGTACATTTACCATGTTAAAATAAAAAATTCAGTATGGAAAAAAAGGCTCTTACCTTCAACACTCCCAAAAAACATTCAGACTCGACAAGGTACACCGTCACCGAGGGTGTCCTATTTTATCAGAGTTCTTTGTTGGATTGTTGTCGATTACCATATGGATGAGGAGAAGAGAAGAGATGAAAGAAAAACTGATTTTAATTTTAGTTTTTTTTATTGATCGGGTTTAAATAGATGGAAGGGTAATTTAGACTTTTTAAGGATACCCCCTTACCAACTAACAGACCAGTACATGGTAGAATTGTTTATTTTGGCTCAAAGGGCTAGTTCATGTGCCACAGAATTACAAATACGTGGTTGAAAAGTAAACAAACAAGCAACTAAACTAGAACAGAAAAACTGAATATCCTTAAATATAACATCCGTTCTAGAATCTCCATCAAACATGCCAGCAGAAAATTGGTTGATAAGATTCTGAGCATCACTTTCTATGATGATATGAGTGAGATTTTGCTCCACAACTTTCTTCAAGGCTTCCCAAATAGCTATGGCTTCAGCTTCTTCACCAGAATCCACTTTAAAAACTATAGACTCACAAAAGGAAGCAGTGTTTGAAAAGTCCCTTATCACATAGCCTGCACCATTATTCACAGAAATATCATCATAAGCTCCATCAGTATTACATTTTATCCAACTAGTAGGTGGGGGCATCCATTTGTCATAGTAACCAATGGAGATAGTATGGGAGATAATGGGACTAGGTTTCCTGGTTAATAACATAGCTCTAGCTCTCATCAGAACAACATAATGGTTTTCTTTAATGTTTTGAAAAATTAGATTATTCCTACTTTGCCAGATAGACCAAAGAATAACAACAAAGAAACACTGATCTCCATCAGGAAGTTTAGAGACTGGGTCAACTAACCAAAACATTATCCAATCAATGAAATATTTATTACTGAAAGACTGAGTATTAACACAGAAGGAAGAAAGAAACCAGACACGACTAGCGAAAGGACAAAGAACCAAAGCATGCAGAACAAATTCATGAGGGTCATTGCATCTTATACAATCAACATAAAGCATAGGCATTCTAATATGTAAAACAGTTCTAGCATGCAAAGCATTCCTTGTGGCTTTCCAGGTAAAACCTTGAATTCTATAAGGAACATTAATTTTCCAAATGCACTTCCAAAGAGCACTACAAGGGGAAGGCCTAAGCCCCCGAAGTCCCAAGTAAGCAGATTTAGAGGTAAGTCTATCATTCTTTGAAAGATCCCAAGCTCTCCTATCAGGAGTGCAAATATGGCTTAAGGGAATGGTGACAATCTTCTCAACAGAAGCATCATCAAAATGGGTGTTTAATCTATTAACATCCCAAGATCTAGTAATAGGATTAATAAAGTAAGAAATTTTAATATTAGGATCAGGAGGAACAATGGGATTAGGAGAGGCATAACCCAAAGAAGGAATCCATTTATCATACCAAGGGTCAATAAATTGACCATCTCCCACAATCCTGGTGATAAAAAGCTTAATTAGTTGCTTTATAGCATGAAGACACTTCCATGTCCAAGAACAGTTATTAGGACACTTAACATTTAAGAAATCAGTTTTAGGGAAGTATCTAGCTTTAAGAACAGTGGCTAACAGACAGTGAGGATTTTCAATAATCCTCCAAGCATTTCTAGCTAACATGGCTAGATTATTGAGTTCAGCTTTCTTGAAACCAAAGCCTCCTTCAAACTTATGAGTGCTTTATAGAAAATATTGTTATAGGTTAAGATATATCTTATTTTTGACACGTGTTAATGATTTTGATTGAAATGAAACGAAGGAATGAAATGGTTGAAGACAAACAAGAAAATAAGATATTTCTTTTTATGTAAAATGTAGTGTTTCGGATAATTATCGGATATCCGTTAACCTTAATAGAATGAATATGGATATCAATTTTGAAAATCTACAGAATAATATCGGATGCGGTTATCCGGATATTCTTATTGGGAACGGATACGAAATTGGTCAATATCCATTTCGATAGTTACCGTTGACACCTCTGGTAAGAGGTTACCTTTCAAAACCAGTCTAAAACACCTCTCCTACTAACATGGCACGTGCTCCAACTAACATGGCAGGGGAGTCGACCATACCCGACCCTGCGGCCCTGATCGGTAGCAACAAAGAAAGAACTCTCTAGAAAATGACAACAACTCATCCCAGAAGACCAACCGCTTCAAAAGACCGCCAAAAATAAAGAAACCGAGAAACCAGTAGAACTCTCTAGAATACTCCGGAAACATTCGCGAAACCCAATCCCACCATTTATAAACCCCAACCTCACAATCCGATCATCTCATCAGAAGAAGAAGAAAAAAAAGTTATTTTCTTCTCATCGCAATCGCAAAACAAACCAAAACCTCGATCAGAAAAAAGCTCTCTGTGTAGAAAAAAAAGTTATATTCTCATCGCAATCGCAAAACAAACCAAAACCTCGATCAGAAAAAAGCTCTCTGTGTGTAATTCTAATGGCGGAAGTAGAGATGGCAGGAGAAGCACCAGAAACATTTGCGTTTCAAGCTGAGATCAATCAGTTGCTGAGTTTGATCATCAATACTTTTTACAGCAACAAAGAGATTTTCTTAAGGGAATTGATTAGTAATTCATCAGATGCTTTGGATAAAATCCGATTCGAGGGTTTAACTGATAAGACTAAATTGGAGGCTCAACCTGAGTTGTTTATCAGAATTGTTCCTGATAAGGTTAACAAGACTCTTACCATTACTGATAGCGGTGTTGGGATGACTAAATCAGGTACGATCTACTAAACCCTAACTCTGATCTCTGTTTTTTTTTTTTTTTTTTTTTTTTTTTTTGTTAATTCTCAATTGTGTTCTTGATTTAGTTTGGAATCGGTGTTGACTCGGTATGAGTCGATTATACCGACTCGGACTTGTTTTGAGACGTGTCGTAGGTAGATCAAAACTGTTTGGTGTGTTACTGTGATATGTTGTTTTCGAATACTGCAATTTAGTTAAATTATGATTACGGGTTGTGCGTTTGACTAAATTTTTTGTGATTTCTGTTGCAGATTTGGTTAACAATTTGGGAACAATAGCAAGGTCTGGAACAAAGGAGTTTATGGAAGCATTACAAGTGCGGATGTTAGTATGATTGGACAATTTGGTGTTGGGTTTTACTCCGCTTATCTTGTAGCTGAGAAAGTTATCGTGACAACTAAACACAATGATGATGAACAATACATTTGGGAGTCTCAAGCTGGTGGATCATTCACAGTTAGTAGAGATGTAGATGGTGAACAGTTGGGTAGAGGAACTAGAATCACTCTCTTCCTCAAGGAGGATCAGGTATGTTAGTTTTGCATGTTTTGGTATTCAATGTAGTTGGTGTTTGTTAATTTGTTTGGTTGTCTGAGGTTTGCATTGTTTATGCAGTTGGAGTATTTGGAAGAGAGGAAGATTAAGGATCTTGTGAAGAAGCATTCTGAATTCATCAGTTATCCAATTTATCTCTGGACTGAGAAGACAACAGAGAAGGAAGTGAGTGATGATGAAGATGATGAGCCAAAGAAGGAAGAGGAAGGTGCTGTCGAGGAGGTTGATGAGGAGAAAGAGAAGGATGGTAAGAAAAAGAAGAAGGTGAAGGAAGTTTCTCATGAATGGGAATTGATCAACAAGCAGAAACCAATTTGGTTGAGGAAACCAGAGGAGATAACAAAGGAGGAGTATGCTTCTTTCTACAAGAGCTTGACTAATGACTGGGAAGAACATCTTGCTGTCAAGCATTTCTCTGTGGAAGGACAGCTTGAATTCAAGGCAGTTCTCTTTGTGCCAAAGAGGGCTCCTTTTGATCTTTTTGATACAAAGAAGAAGATGAACAACATCAAGTTGTATGTCAGGAGGGTGTTCATTATGGACAACTGTGAGGAGTTGATTCCTGAGTATCTTTCGTTTGTGAAGGGTGTTGTTGATTCGGATGATTTGCCACTTAACATCTCTCGTGAAATGCTTCAACAGAACAAGATTTTGAAGGTCATCAGGAAGAATCTTGTGAAGAAATGTATTGAGATGTTCACTGAAATCTCTGAGAACAAGGAGGACTATACCAAGTTTTATGAGGCGTTTTCGAAGAACTTGAAGTTGGGCATTCACGAGGACAGCCAGAACAGAGCCAAGATTGCTGACTTGCTCCGATACTACTCCACAAAGAGTGGAGATGAGATGACAAGCTTGAAGGACTATGTCACCAGAATGAAGGAGGGACAGAAGGATATCTACTACATTACTGGTGAAAGTAAGAAAGCTGTTGAGAACTCTCCGTTCTTAGAGAGACTCAAGAAGAGAGGCTACGAAGTTCTGTTCATGGTTGATGCCATTGATGAATATGCAGTTGGACAATT
Organism: Papaver atlanticum; assembly: GCA_023531105.1. Lineage (NCBI taxonomy): Eukaryota > Viridiplantae > Streptophyta > Magnoliopsida > Ranunculales > Papaveraceae > Papaver > Papaver atlanticum. The sequence goes on along the minus strand of JAJJMB010005286.1, from coordinate 1,933,488 downwards.
GAAGGAGTACGATGGAAAGAAACTTGTTTCTGCAACTAAGGAAGGGCTGAAATTAGATGATGAGACAGAAGAAGAGAAGAAGCTGAGAGAGGAGAAGAAGAAGTCTTTTGAGATTCTTTGCAAGACCATCAAGGAAATTTTGGGTGACAAAGTGGAGAAAGTTGTGGTTTCTGACAGGATCGTGGACTCTCCTTGCTGCTTGGTGACTGGAGAGTATGGGTGGACAGCAAACATGGAGAGAATAATGAAAGCTCAGGCATTACGGGATAGCAGCATGGGGTCTTACATGTCAAGCAAGAAAACCATGGAGATAAATTCTGATAATGGAATCATGGAGGAGTTGAGGAAGAGGGCAGAGGCTGATAAGAATGACAAGTCGGTTAAAGATTTGGTGATTCTATTGTTTGAAACTGCTCTGTTAACTTCAGGTTTCAGCCTTGAGGAACCTAACACCTTTGCAGCCAGAATTCACAGAATGTTGAAGTTAGGCCTGAGCATCGAGGAAGAGGAGGAAGCTGCTGGTGATGATGCTGATATGCCTGAGCTCGTGGAAGATGCAACAGAGGAGAGCAAGATGGAGGAAGTTGATTAAGGACTTGGTCTGACCGTCTAGTGGTCACTTCAGTACTCTTTTTGTGTGGTGGTGGTCTATTAATCTGTTAAAAACTGGGTCTGTTTACTCTTTGTTTTTTTAGTAGTTAGTCATGAAGTAGTAGCGTTTGTTGATAATCTATGGTTGTGTCCATTTGACTATCGTTAGAAATACAACTGTTTCTTTCTATGCTCAAATTGTGTCAAGTTCCAATTTCAATGTATCTACTGATCTCCTTATAGAGAGTACTGTATAGGATGTGGGTTAACAACACTTATGGAAGTTGAACGTCCAATGAGAGTTTTCTCGAACAGAATATCACTAGATATCACCATCCTGCAGAACCGACTTTACCAGTTTTACAATGGCTATACACATCATGCAAATTTCTATTTTCTACCCAAATTTCAGTTGAAGTGACGTCGTCCAAACGGAAAATTACGCATGGATGGCTTTCCGTTCCGTCACTGGTTATTAGATGACATTGGGTACAACATTCAGATCTCTAAGCATTCCCGAGAAAAGAACCAAAGCTTCATCAAGTAAACCTCTTATTTTGCAAAGTTGATGAAGAACCCAAGTTAATGCCTATTCTAGTAGAGCCCAGTTGTAGTTCACATTCTGATACATATACCCTTAAAGCGTAACAATGTTGTTGCTGTCGAAGTCCAGAGTGTCTCTTGAGGGTACTGACTTTATAGTGCCCTTCGCCACAGGTTTTCGGAAAAACCGAAAAAGCAAAGCAGAGGAAAAGACACGGACTTTCAAAATGTTGAGTGCTAAGCCTGCCCTGTAGTATGCCTTTGGCCAATCAGGCCTTAAAGATATGCATTCAGTTGCATCCGTCAATGCTTCAGTTCCGTTATGCATACGTGCATAACACGCACTCCTATTGGATAGTAGAGTGGCATCTGTAGGAGCAACTTCCAACGCCTATATTTTCATCACCAAAATTTAATTGTTAAAGCAGTCACCACTCACAACAAACAAGAGGAAACCTAAAAAATAAAATTATAAGAATGAAAACGTAAAGTAATAAACAAGTAGTTCAGACAGTAAGAAACTAAGACTTAAAACAAAATCTGACACAGGTAAAAATTGGCTGGCTGGAAAGATCTCACGAGGTCTTTTGCAAATCTTTTAATATTTTTTCCCTCCATAACCAGAAATGGAGTTGACGAATGTTAATACAGTATTTTGTACCCCTTGATGAGTGCCCTAATATGATTGATATTACCATGACATAAATCAATTCTCAACTTCCACAGATCTATGCACTACCAGAAAAGCCCAGAAATCTGAAACAACTACTACTCTTTTTTTAAAGATCACAATTATGGCAGCTTTCAGTCTTATGTCTACTCCGAGATCATACATCATTCTGCTATATGAAGGAAATGTGATGACCCCTTAGTTTCTCATGCTGTTAACTAAGTTTAATGCAATTTGGTTGCCCCATCTGAAAAACTGTACATCATATTGTCCTTTAAGACGGAACTACAAACACTCATGGTAGTGTTGGAAGAAAAGGAAACACCAAATAACGGTATTGAACTTTACCTGCATATTATACCAAACAAGCTGATAACTAAGGCTACCCTCGTCTACCACTATACTTATTGATTGTGTCCAATCAGAAATATACATGTAAAGCTTGAAGACATATTCACCTTCAGTATACACTAATAGGCTATATAAATTAACTCATCAAACTAAGTTTACTCTTACAAATCACCACCAAAGTGTCATTCAATTACCATTATGTTATTGAGGGATCATTTGCTTCAAAGGTGAAGATAAATACCTCTGAGTACCAGTGCTTCGCCACCACATACTTCTTTTTCTGAAACGCTTCTGCGCCGTTCATTTTTCCTTGAAGAAATGTTTCAAAGTCTTAAGGTTTCTTCTGTTTGAAAGTTCGGGTTTTGTCTTGTTAAAGAATTCATAAACAAACTGGAAGTACAAGGCAATTAAAATTAAATGGTGGTGATGGCAACAAAGAAAAGGAGACGTACGTAATAATAGTTATACATAGCACTGGTTTATCATTCCACGACACATGTTTTACATTGATTGCGTACTTTACTTCATTATGCCACCGTCCCTTCACTTCCTTTAATGTTCTTATATTCTTCTTAAATTGCTGATTTTTTCTAAAAGATTTAAGCCAAGAAGTGCATGTGAGCTCTAAAGCCCCTAGTCCAATCCTTACTGCTTAAGTTTGTAAAAGATACAAAGGTATTTGGCTATCCCATAGCAAACTGTTGTAAACTGTTGTAAATGTACCTCTAGTCTGAACATAAGGGCTTGTTCACAAGTAATAATTGTCAGGCACCTGCAACGTTTGATATGATGCAAATGACACAATAGCTAGACGTGCATGTTGAGCGAAGCCATCTGGCCTTACTTAGTGATATTGGAATCAGCTATATAGGTTGGTATATCAATAATATTGTAACTCTGTATTGCAGAAAGCAGGTCTAGGAAGTGGATAAACTAATTTAGAGCTTGATGGATATTGTAGAACTTGTAAATGGAGAAGAAGTGGCCAAATAATGGAAATGGCATATTGATACCAGTGGTTGAGAAATTTTATTATCCACTAAGGGGGTGTGGTAGGATAATAGACTGGTGGGCAATCAATAAAGGTTGATATACATATGGAGGAAAAAGGCGAGATCGTGAAGGATTACTACAGGTGCAAATAGACAGAAGCATTTCCTCGTATGTTTCTCAATAAATAAGACATTCCAACCCTAAATTATCACATAATTACAGATAGAAGCCGATTCATCAATTGTGTAAGATATAAATAGTGTACCTTCTTCTTTTTGGCGACCTCAGAATGCACATGCTCCATAAGTCCACCAATGGTCCAATTCGGATATGTTGGAATGCAAGAAGTTACAGGAAATAGAATCTCAACAATTTCACTTTTTCCATCTCTAGCAGCCATTTCTACTGCAGTCACCCCTTCCTGTGTTTTAAAAATAGAAGAGAAGTTTGATTCCATAAGGAATAGGATAACCCGACATCCAGTCAACCCAGTTCTCTCAAATGGTTTTGCCAATTCTCTTGACTACTGGTAGAAAAATCAGTCACATTCAACCAGCCTGCAACTTGTAATCTCAAATATAGGTTTGCAATAAGTGGGGCATCTTGGCAAACCTAGTGATTGTAAAGGAGGTGCAGCACACTAAGATGACAATGTCATTATTTTTGATAGAAGTGAGTCAAATAACTAGTATGACAAAGTTTATTAAATGCATGAAGAAATGCATTTTCATAGTCTCATTCACACACTACCTTTCACCTGTTCTTGTGAACCAGGGTGCTGGCCTCCAATCCTGGGGTGGTGTGTGACCCAATTTAAACTATCAGATGAACATCCTTAGAGTTAGCTTAGCCCACGATGAGGGGGTCGTAATGGGAGCCACAAAGTCATTTATATGGAAACCAAAGATGATTTCGACGACCAGATAGATTTCAGAAAAAGTTTGAACTGAAGAGAAATGAATTAGGAGGCTAAGTATTAGGTATCCATACATTATCTGTAACATTTAGATCAGCACCAGCCTCTAGTAAGCGCACGACAAATTCTGTCGCCCCAAAAGTTACAGCATATATCAGAGGGGAAAATCCACATGATTCGGCATTTGGATCAGCACCTGCCTAGATAGATGCAAAAAAAAAACAAAGGTATGACTTTATTGGTTATCGAGATATGCGGAAAAATAACTTAAAAATTTAGGAAGACAATGCACTACATCTTTGAGAAGATTCTGAGATAAGAATTACACTAGCATGTGACCCTAAGTATTATGTTTTGAGAGTTTGCAAACATCCATAATTATCTTTCACATTATTATGCTTTTATTTATTTTTGGTTCAAGAATTCAATTTTAATGAACCAGACAAATTATTTTTAAGCATATGTAAGTTATGTGCACTTTATGACCAGCAAGCTAAACAGTATCTTTTTACATCGTAACATTCAATACGGTAAAATGGAAAATTACGGGTGTTGTATCCATGTGAAGTGTGAACCATAATAATACAACTTGGGGCACTTGGGGTATCCGACTCTGGAATTGTGTACAGCACCAACTTGTGTAACGGTCTTCATATGTTAAGTTAACCATTACCTTTGGACCTAGAAAACGAGCTATACACCGACAGATGAAAATGACATAAACTAAGCAAAAGAAGTTTGGAATCAAACTCAAATCTAACTATAAAAATTTACTAGCAGACTACCAGTGGTTTTACTCAGAAGTGGTCACCCAGATAAATAAAGGGGTGAGTCTTTTCATAGGCATGAATTGTAATCTAGATCCACTAAGTGTAGATACTGTACAAATTCCTTTATGAAACCAATGTGAAGTATAGTTACTACTCGCAAAACATTTCTTAGCAGCCCTGAGAAGATAATAATTAATAAGACATTGTGCCACCAAAAGGTTGAGACATTTTTGTACCTTTAGTAAAAGATCCATGATTGGCAGTGAATTGATCGCAATAGTCGATGTTAGTGGTGTAACCACACCAAACAATGCCACATTAGGCTGCATATAGGAAGGAACATAGATTTAGTTGATAGACCCCACCAAGTTGGAAAACCAATAGTAGATAAAAAAAATCATTTGTGCACTACAGGATACTCTAACTGTTTTCAAGTAGATAATCTAATCATTTCTTTACAAACTAAGTTAACGAGTTGCACAAAGTTCCTGAAACGCAAGGTATATCTTCATAACTGAAAGATTGTAACGATGCCCTGTTTTATCTATCTATGCTGATAAACTACTTGCAAAAGAATAACTGTTCATTTAGTTGAGGGGAAGTCCACATACATCTGCATGGTGATCCAACAAAACTTTAACAGCATCAATCTGGCCAAGAAGAGCAGCATATGAAAGGGCTGTACCAGATCTAGTCGCAACATTAATGCGGATACCTTTTGAAAGTAACAGTGTCTGTATCTCTCTATCTCCTGCAGATAAAGCGGCATATGATCCAAATGCAGAAAACAAGAAAATCCAAATGCAAAAAAAGATTATATAAGAGATGAGCTACGTTTTTATGCAATTTTGGGATAAAGAAGTAGCAACATGGAAGAAGTCTACACTGCTCTAGTTAGACCAAGCACCAAGGTGAAGTATTTTACTATATCTCAAGGTTCACTATAAGAGGTTCCAACACATTCGCGTTCGAGTATACATCTAACTTTTGTAAAGTAGATATGCATGTAGTAAGTGTTTGCCTCTATGTGGCATGAGGTAAGTTGTATGCCTCAATCTTCCAATGCTCCTGAAAACTCTAAACATTAAAAATTTCTCAAAAAACTAACTCATGGAGGATAAAAACGCTATGAGAAACTTCATCTAAGCCTTAACCAAGCATGCTCATCTAATGCAGAATAAAGTCCCCACAGCAAGAGATTTTTTGCAAAGAAAGCTAAAACCCAACGATCTGGATAAACTAATTGACATGACCAGTAAAGATCAGAAATATTTATATTGAACCGGGATATACACACAAAATAAGGAACAAAATTTTCTTTACATGCAGTACCTTCTAAATAAATCGCTCAGTTCTAACATAAAATTTTGCTTAAAAGGGCAAAGATAAGAATGGATTTTTTCCTACCAGGCATATTTTACTTGTATGCTAACCATAAACCAGTTACAAGGGTTTATCCAGAAAAATGATTTCCTTGGGATTGACAGTAAGGTAGACAGTTATAGTATTACATGTTCCCAAAAATACAATTGATGGATCGCTTGAAAGCATAGCATTAGCTAAGGCTAAAATGAAAGAATGGACGCCTTTGTTGATGGTTTTGCTGGATACATATCGGTTGCATAACATTAGAGTGTAAAATAAAATAGCAGGGAAAGTTTGAATGTTAAAATAATAAGCTAGGAATGGGCTTTCTATGCCCTCTAATCTAATCTTTGCACATCGCTGTCTATAAATAGATAGCAGATCCCACTAACGGCACATATCAAAATTTAGTGCCACTGCGTCTAAAATCTAAACTACCATTGCTTACACTTGCTAAAGATTAAGTGGAAAATATAAACAAGTGCAGGCACACAGACATACATAGATAACAGAAAACAGGTAGATCTATAAGAATGTACAAGTTCTGTTCTTAGGTTAAAGATATGTGAGGTACCTCCCAATACAGCATAATGCAAAGGAGTATTAGTTGTACTATCTGGATCAGTTGATCCATCAGGGAGTTACACCTGCTTGAGAAGATACTCTACAGTGTTAAGATGTCCCTTAACAGCTCCATATGATAAGGGAGTTACACCTGAAAAACAAAAACAACAATAAGATAAATATTTATTTCAGCTGAAGAGGTTTCCCTTTATGTTTCCTGAAGATAGTTGGGAAAAATAGTAAACCTAACTGATCAAACAATTAATCCAAGTTCCATTTCAACCCCCTAAACTATGTTTGTTCAGGCATAACATGGAAAGTATTCAAGTTATGTGACATCCTTCTAAAGAAGGCCACCACGAATCAAAAGGCGAACAAATAGCTCATGGTGAGATAATCAACCCCAAAAAGACAAAATTAACTAGCAGAAAATTTACAATAAGCGACTTAAGATCTTTGACAAAGTGCTTGAATTTGTATTGTACAAGCAAACAACTTCAGCAAGATCCACCACATCTTGTTGACAACAAGTATCATAGTTAACAGAATTGCCCTAACAATTTTTCCTAATCAATAAACAACAGCTAAATGCCTAAATCCATGGTAATGAAGCAATAACTGGACAATAGCTAATGGTGAAATCTCAAATCTGCTCTTTAGGCATTTATTCTCTATGAAAACAAAATCAGGAAGAACGAACTAGATAATTCATTACCTACGTCATCCTTAACATCAACATCAAGATTCAACTCTTCAAGCAAGTATGTACAAATATTCACTCTTCCTCCAGCAGCAGCAAAAGCAAGAGATCCTCTTCCATCTCCATCCACAAGACGTTGGATCGTCCTTGCTAATCCATCCCCTCTCTTATCGTAAGATGAAGCTATCACTGAAAATCACCCAAAAATAACACACAAATAGAAGCATAATTTAGAAAGGGAAAAAAAAATCATAAATAATCAAACTATTATCTGGAGCTTACTCTTGAAATGATCTAGTTCCCTGTGTAAGCAGAATTGAAAGATAAAAACATGGAGAACTCAAGGGTTTCGAAGAAGAAGAAGAGTACAGACATGGAGAGTAAATCCTATTAATCTCATCTCTATCCGGGCTGACATCCATATGTTCTCGTAGAGCTGCAAAATCAGAAAACGAAAATGTGAAAAAACGGAAGAAGAATATTCAAAATCAGAAGTAGAGAAAGTAGCTAGAGTTTTACAGAGAAAGAAAACGAACGTTGATTGCTCTACATTTTAGGGTTTCAGGAGCAGAGATTTGTGTGTTTGTGCTAAAGAGAGATCTTATAAAATGAGTTTTTATTTTCTCTTCTTTGTTTTTTTAGGAAGACGCGCCAAGAAATGTCAGTCTAGGAAACGGTTAAACCCCTATAAAATTGTGTTGGGACACCAATACCAATTAGAAGTGTCCAGTTATTTTAGAAATTAGCATATATTTCCTTATTTAGTATTTGCTTAGTGTTCAAGTTATGTTCACTATATATTCATAGTTTGTTCTAGGGTTTAATATCCATTCAATTAATACAACTTAAGTTCCCTTTATGGTTACAAAGCAGAGGTGGCTAATCCCCATAAAAAAGGATTTTTATCTTAGGGTTCTTATATTCTGTTCAGTGTTTTGGTTTAGAACCCTAACACCTGGTATCAGAGCAGGTTTAGGTCTTCCTATTTTTCCCCAATTTTTTTTTCCTTCATCATCTTCCGCTTTAAAAAAAAAAAAAAAAATTATACCATGACGATTAATGAATTAACTGAAAAAGTTAAGGGTTTAAAGGATGTGATCCATGATTTTTTCGAAGTTCTAACAAAACAGCGCATGGAAAATCTTGAGAGAGACAAGATTCAAGAGGAAATTAATAGAGCTAATCGTAAGGAAGACATGGCTGCATTGACAACAACTTTGACAACAGTTATTAAAGAAGTTATTACCGAAACATTCAGGCAAGAAAAGCAAGGCCATATTGGTGTTCTTCAACATCAGCACAATATTAATGGCGGTGCTAAAACTGTTTCAACTATTCGCACAGGACCAATCAATTTGAAGTTTCCAACTTTTAAAGGAGTTGATCCTGAAGGATGGATTTTTCAAACGGACCAATATTTCAGCTTATATGGGATAATTCCATCTTTTAAAATTCCAGTAGCTGCTGCTCATCTTAAAAGTGATGCCAATTCTTGGTATCGATGGATTAGGAAGTCTCTTACTACGCCAACATGGGAAGAATTTTGTTCTTTACTTCGTTCTCGATTCGGATCTCGCAAGCATATTGACTCATGTGACACTACTTCTACATTGACGCAAAAAGGTACCAAATCCCTCATTCGTTTTCAATCTGATGCTACAACAGAAGTAACAGGAAATGGTGCAGATTTTGGGAATGTTTTACCCGAGAAGAACGACGAAAAAAAAGACGACCATACTACCGAGAAACAAGAAATTGGTAGAGAAGGGATTGTTCAATCGTTGTCAAGCTTGAATTGTACTCGATGTAACAAGATGGTCCGTCTACAAGGTCCAGACTGTATGAAGTTAAAATTTCCTCGTGAGATTGCCTACACCCAGGATTGTTACAATGCATCATGGAGCTCTCATAAAGCGGTCGACTTAAAGTTAAAGTTACCCACTATAACCACAGATACTCCAGCTCAAGAAAATTTAGGCAATGATTTGTGGCTGTACTGCAAAAGAAAAAGTCAGAACGACGGCAAATTGAGTCAGGATGGATACGAGAAATTCGTGCCCTTGCAGGTATTATTAACCCCAAATCACAAAATTGATAAATATTTTACCATTGTTCTCAATTCTTCTTGTAGTTTATTCGATCGTGGGAAAGAGTTCAAACTATTTACAAGGAATTCTCGTTTTTCTATACACAATTCTTTGTTTTGGTATACTGTTTTTGAGAGTTTGAAATTGATGGATAAATTTTATGAAGAAAACTTTTACGGCTTGATTTATGGACATAGTAACCGGTCACATTCATGATCTAGTGCTCCAATTTATTGTCTGTTGGTTAAGGGTGGTGTTCTTAATATTCCTTGGAAGGCGTCAGGCGAACTGCTTCATAGGGTTACGGAAAATTGGACTATGGTTATGCCACAATTGCTAAGGAAATACGAACATGGGGATTATTATCATTCTTGTCTCAAATACAAATGCAAAATATTTTATCGTGGCAAAGGATTAAAATTTAATCAGGGGTGTTTTGGAGTTTATGTTTGTGACTATCATGGAAAAAACATTGTCGCCTACTCTGGATATGATGCACGTTTACTATCAAAAAATTACTATGAGAAGCAAAGAGAGATAAGAGATACTCAAGAGGTTATGTTACAAGTGCCATCTACAACAAATATGGAGTTTAAGGCTTCCGTTAGTGCTGCAAAACTAGCATTTCCATCATGGAGAATTATCGGTATTACTTCACGGCAACAAGTAATGTTTCGAATGGAACAACTTATTTGTGTAGATATGGATATTCGCGGATTAAAGTTGGCTCAGCAAATCCGTGGAATTGCAAGTCTTCAAATGGAGGAGATTGTTTACAATGTGTCAAATGGAATCAGTTTTATCATAAACCAAATTGGGGTTTGTCCCGGATTATGCACTTTTAATTTTCCAACGATGATTCACTTATGGTTGTTCCCATTGGCATTTTTACATTCTAAACGGAGTTATTCGCGCACATATTATACTCGATATCTTCTTCCTAGTTGCAGCGAACTGTGGGATTCTCTCTATCAACCAAAGAAGAGCGATAGTTCGGCTAACATACTTGTAAGGATGATGGGAACTCAGTTAATGATCTCTGGGTTTCACCTAATAGGTGTACTGATGTTAGTGGTATTCTTGTGGTGGGCATTCACATTGTTTTCCACTGGTTTATATGGTGTGAAGATTTTTCTCCCGACTGCGAGAGATAATTTTGCAATCTCATTATTGTTGCCAATACTTTTGAAGTGGGAATTTTCTTATGATGCTCAACTCAATTATATATTTTTTATTCATGGTCAGGTGGGAATTTCCAATGGATCTGCGGCCAAGTGCTTTATTAATTGTTGTTATCTACAGGCTAAAGAATTGGTCGAAAAGCTATATTATTCCATTAAATCCAAGGTCAACACTGGAATTGCCTGGAGAAGTTCCACAAGTGCATACCAAGCTGTCGGTCATGAAAAAAATGGGCATGTTTATCTTAAGAAAGTAAATACAAGAGAAATAGGTTCACTGATTCATTTTGGACGAAAGGTAAAGATCGAGCAGCTTCCTAAATGGACGCCCTTATATTCAGCTCAAAATGCTTTTGGATTTCTTTTAATGGAAGAAGACAAGGAATTGGCTGAACTAGCACATAAAAATCACTTGATGTGCTTACTAGGTTGTGGAAGGATCTTTGATAGAACTTGCAATGATTCTCTCATTCATTCCGCGTTGCTTTCATTTTCATCGAAATACTTGTTGCATATAATAGCAGTTCCCAAGTTTATTGCTAGAACTTTGGGTACTACTGCCAGCTAGTTCCATTATAACTTTCAAGTTACAAATCCGTGTAATTAAGGGAAACCATTTCAACTGAATATGGCTGCGACTGTTGAGAACTGTAAAGAAACTTCGGGAGAGATTTCTGAATTGGCGTTACACGTTACTAACTACAAGCTTCAAGGCAAATGTAGTTATGTGAGTTATGAAGAACTTGAAAGTGTGAAGAAGTTGTGCACTGTTGACAATAAATTAATCCGTGACAATTACTATTATTCTTATTTGAACTGTTCTCGCGGAAAGATGGGTGCATTCCAGTGTCTTTCTCAGCAAAAAGTAGAGGCTAATTTGCATGATAGTCTTTCTAATATTCTCTTCTTTGAACATCAGAATGTGCTGGCATGGACGGATCGTGCTTTTAGCTTGGGAAGTCTGGGATCGTTTATCATCTTCCGCAGTTATTAAAGAAAAATTCTCACGATGCTAATTCCCAGGTGTTAGGGTGCTAGACCAAAACAACTGAAACAAGAACTCAGAAAACTATAATCCTAAGATAATATCCTTTTTTATGGGGATTAGCCACCTCTGCTTCGTAACCAAATAAGAACTGTGTGTATATATTAATTGAATGACGTTTACAGAATCAGGAATGAGTATTATAACTCAGCAATCTTGACTAGCAGGTAATTAATCTTAACGTGTTTTAACAATTAAAGAAGTTTAACTAAACTAGGAAACGTATTAATAAGCTAAGAATAGATAAATAAGGAAACTAATGAATTAAGGAGTTGGCATCGCAACATCCCACCCTGCTGGAAAAAATGCTTGTCCTCAAGCATCAAAATCTGGAAAACGTTAGAGTAGTTCATCAGCATCTTCCCATGTTGCTTCTTCCACTGGATGATCCTTCCATTGAACTAACCATTTAGTACCTGCATGATTGCCTTTCTTGAACAATTTTCGATCCAAAGTTTTATCCGGTTCCCACTTATCATAATCCACCGTGATAGGTAAATTTGCATTCACAACAGCTGAAGAACCAAGTTTGAGTTTCAACTGTGAAACATGAAACACAGGGTGAATACGACTTGTAGTGGGTAAATCCAATTTATAAGCCACAGTGCCAATCTTTTCTAATTCTCGAAAAGGTCCATAAAATTTAGGGGAAAGCTTAGAATAAGCTTGAGTGGCAACTGTGTTTTGTCTATAAGGCCGTAGTCGAAGAAAAACCAAATCATTAACTGCAAAAGCTCGCTCAGTACGATTGGAATCAACATAAGTCTTCATTCTTAATTGAGCAGCTTGTAAGTGTGATTTCAAAAGCTTCAAAGTGTGATCTCTTGCTCGTAAAATAGATTCAACAATATTGACAGAAGTAGAACCTGGTAAATAAGATGAGATTGTTGGTGGTGAACGATTATAAACTGCTTGGTAGGGAGTCATCTGAATTGCAGAATGAAAACTTGTGTTATACCACCACTCTACCCATGGTAACCAGTTTGACCAATCACTAGGTTTTGTTCCAGCAAAACATCGTAAATAACATTCCAAAGTTCTATTGGTAACTTCTGTTTGTCCATCTGAATGTGGATGATAAGCAGAACTTCGACATAATTTGGAACCCTGCAAAGCAAAATATGCCTCCCAAAAATTTCTCATGAATATGGGATCACGATCACTTACAATACTTCTTGGCATGCCATGCAGTCGAACAATTTCACGTACAAAAATATTAGCAACAGAGCTGGCAGAATAGGGATGTGTGAGGGCAATAAAATGCGCATATTTGGACAATCTATCTACCACAACCAGAATAGAAGTCTTTCTATGGGAAGGTGGAAATCCATCAACGAAATCCATTGAAATATCCAACCAAATATCAGCAGCTATTGGTAAAGGACTTAACAAACCTGGAGGAGCTACAACTTCAGATTTGTTCCGTTGGCAAATGTCACAATGAGAGATACAAAATTTAACTCTTTTTTTCATACCTTTCCAATAAAAACTTTGTTGGAGATGTTTGTAGGTGCGTAAAAATCCAGAATGTCCACCAACAGGATTTGAATGGAACTCCTCTAATAGATTAGTGCACCAATTAGAAGAAGATGGTACTACTATTCTTCCTTTGTAACGCAATACTCAATTCTCATAAGAAAAATGTAGCTTAAAAGAAGCATTTTCATGTAGCTGTTGAATAATAACTCCCAATTCCGTATCTTCCATACACTCTTTGATTATGTCAGAAATACCCGAAAAAATTGTCGCAGAAAGAAGAAAAATCGAGCCATGAAGACGTGATAAAGCATCAGCAGCAACATTCTCTTTTCCCTGGCGAAAAATTATCTCATAGTCATATCCCAATAATTTGGATAACCACCTTTGTTGCTCAATAGAAGATAATTTCTGATCCAAAAAATACTTTAAGCTTCTATGATCTGTATAAATTTTAAAATGTCTCCCAAGTAAGTATGGGCGCCATTTTTGAACTGCAGAAACAACAACAAGCATCTCTTTATCATAGATAGAGAGATTTAAATTTTTACCAGATAAAGGCTTACTGTAATATGCAATTGGTCTATTGGATTGACACAGAACAGCACCTAGTCCATTACCAGAAGCATCACATTCTAACACAAATTCTTTAGAGAAATCTTGAAGTATTAAAATTGGTGTTGAAGTTAAAGCTTGTTTGAGTTGTTGGAAAGCGGCAGTGGCTTTATCAGACCAAACAAAAGCATCTTTCTTGAGTAGATGAGTTAATGGTGCACTTATTTTCCAAAATCCTTAACAAACTTCCGATAATAACCAGCTAAACCCAAAAAACCACGTAGTTCCTTAACTGTGGTAGTAATCGGCCATGACAAAATGCATTGGATTTTGTCATTCTCCACTGAAACTCCTTCAGAAGAAATGACATGTCCTAGATAACCAATAGAATTTTGAGCAAATGCACACTTTGAATCTTTCATAAACAACTTATTAGTGCGTATAATGTCAAACACTAAAGATAAGTGCTTGATATGATCATCAATATTCTTACTATAGATTAATATGTCATCAAAGAAAACAAGCACGAACCTGCGTAAGTAAGGCCAGAAAATATGATGCATGAAACTCTGAAAAGTGGCAGGTGCGTTTGAAAGACCAAAAGGCATTACAAGAAATTCAAAGTGACCATCATGAGTTCGAAAAGCGGTCTTTGATGTGTTTTCAACTTTGTTGTAGTAGTGGTAAATAGGATTCGAACTCTAAGACTTATGAAGATTCGAGTTTTTAAATTTAATAAAAATATATAATTATATACAAAAACTATAAACAGTGGGTGAGAGGTACTGGGACTAAGGATTTGGCCAATCTTCATAACATAAGGTTCACTTATTTATTCTCTAACAATTTTAGCTCAAGAAATGTAAACAAGGACTCTATTTTTGCCAAGGTAGATCCTCAAAACATTAGTCATAAATCGTAAGCATGGGACATCAAACACCTAAGCAAGCATGACCCATCTAATAAAATAATAACTAATTAATCAAAATCATATTTCAATTAATATTAGTGCAAAAGTCATAAAAATAATAAAATAAATTTACCCATGTATGAAGTTCGGCCTCCTCCGTCGTCCCAGTGTTGGGGTTTAGCTCATCATAGTAAACATGCTCTCAAAATATTTATTTAGGCTCAAAAATGGTTTACAAAGATGAAATAAAGAGAAAATGGTTAAAAACAGGATTTTGTGATGCATGAAAAACGTCGCAGAATCACTGTTACAATGAACGATACAAGAGAAGTGCTGCAGTCACTATTCCGAAGTCGCTTGAAAGGTGTTACCCACTGCCGTAAATTTTCGACAGTTTTCAGCGACTGTCTTTAGCAGGTGTTGTTCTTCGTGTTCTTGATGTTCATCAGCAGCAGCAGCAGCAGAACCCGAGTTTCTGCAACTCGTGATTTCTCGCTCCTGAGCTCTCCTCAGCTCCCCAAACTCTCCACACCCCTTCTATATGACATGGGTAATCTATTTATACCCGAAAGATTCATCGAATCTCCTTCATAACTTCAAAAAATCTTCTCTTTATTATTTTTATTCTCACGGTAATAATTTCCTATTTTAGCTTCTCCACGCGTTTGCAGCTGGATTAATCTCCAAATATAACTTAGTTACGCTCCAAACTATTTCTCTAGTCATCATACACATTCAGAACACGTTCAAATTCTCCAATACTCATGCAATCCCGTGAAATATTTCTCTCATGCACGTGCTGCGCTGTTTTGCTCCATGACACGATTCAGCCAATTTTGATCCAAACGAACACCCATACCAGCTTTCTATAGTCATATCACGTCTACCCACTAAGTTTCAGGGATTGAATCTCACTAAATCACGTCAAAACATACGATCGAAATTCTGCCAGAGAAGAAATGGTTTTCCCGCCAAAATTTATTTTTTGAATTTGAGAAGAAAATGTACTCCCCCTAATCCTGCACGGGTTCCCCTTTAGCACTTGTCTTATGGGGTGCAAATAGTAATTTTTGGGCGTAGATAGTAATTTTTCCGGGGTTCCTCCGACACATTTTTGGGGTGCTTCCGGTGCATTTCTGGGGTGCCTTTAGTACTCTATCCTGGGGTGTAAAACACCACTTTTCGAGCCAATTTTGCCGCAAGAGCTTATTCCGTAGAAAAGACTTAAAACAACTTTATTAGAAATAAAATGAGTCCTAGATAATGTAGTTATGGGTGAAAATGCGTCACACTTACGTGCTTATCAGTCTTCGGAATGTCAGGTGCATGTACTCTAAGTTGGTGATAACCAAAACGAAAATCCAATTTATAAAAAATGGTCGCACCATGTAATTCATCCACCATTGGAATAGGAAATCTATCTTTGATAGTCAACTTGTTTAAGGCTCGATAATCCACACACATTCTCCATTAACCATCTTTTTTGCGAACCATTAAAATGGGAGAAGAATAGGGACTAGAGCTTGGTTTAATGAAACCAGCTTGTTGTAATTCTGACATGATTTTTTCTATCTCATCCTTCTGAAAATGTGGATAACGATATGGTCTTATATTAACCGGAGCAGATCCAAGAAGTAATGGAATATGATGATCATGCAAACGTTCAGGTGGAAGAATATTTGGAATCTTGAAAATATCTTCATATTCAGACAGTGGTTGTTGAATCACAGGCGGCACAACTGAAGTTGTATTGATAGCAGTATTAACTGATGATAGTTGAAGAAGAAAACCATAAGTTTCTTTGCTCAATATACGTTGCATGGGAGAAGTATCCATAATCATTACAAAAGAAAAATTATTTCCACGTAAGATGATATCTTCTTCATTGATTTTGAACTGCATTGTCAACTTTGTAAAATCCCAAGATATGTTTCCCAGAGTACGCAACCATTGAACACCCAACACTGCATCACATCCACTGATGTCAAGGAGATGAAAGTCAACCAGAAAAATATAATTGTGTATCTTAACTGGCATGTTCAGAGCAAGGTTGTTCTATTCATAGATTTTTAGCAAAAAAAAATTCTTTAGTTTTTAGCTTATTTTTGGAGGCTAATTTGCATGATAGTCTTTCTAATATTCTCTTCTTTGGACCCTTATTTTTGGTGAAACATCGTGCTTTTAGCTTGGGAAGTATGGGCTCGTGCTTTTTCTTTATCATCCAAAACAATTAGCATAAAATAATTAGGAGTGTCTAGTTATTTTAGGAATTAGCATATGTTTCCTTATTTAGTATTTGCTTAGTGTTCAAGTTATGTTAACTATATATTCATAGTTTGTTCTAGGGTTTAATATCCATTCAATTAATACAACTTAAGTTCTCTTTATTGTTACAAAGCAGAGGTGGCTAATCCCCATAAAAAAGGATTTTTATCTTAGGGTTCTTATATTATGTTAAGTGTTTTGGTTAAGAACCCTAACACCTGGTTCAGAGCAGGTTTAAGTCTTCCTATTTTTCCCTAATTTTTTTTTCTTTATCATCTTCCGCTATCAAAAAAAAAAAAAAAAAAAAAAAAAAAAAAAAATTATACCATGACGATTAAAGAATTAACTGCGGAAGTTAAGGGTTTAAAGGATGTGATCCATGATTCTTTTGAAGTTTTAACAAAACAGCGCATGGAAAATATTGAGAGAGACAAGATTCAAGAGGAAATTAATAGAGCTAACCGTAAAGAAGACATGGTTGCATTGACAACAGCTATTAAAGAAGTTATTACGGAAACACTCAGGCAAGAAAAGCAAGGCCATATTGGTGTTCTTCAACATCAGCACAATATTAATGGCGGTGCTAAAACTGTTTCAACTATTCGCACAGGACCAATCAATTTGAAGTTTCACCCTTTTGAAGGAGTTGATCCTGAAGGATGGATTTTTCAAGCGGACCAATATTTCAGCTTATATGGGATAATTCCATCTTTTAAAATTCCTGTAGCTGCTGCTCATCTTAAAGGTGATGCCAATTCTTGGTATCGATGGATTAGAAAGTCTCTTACAACGCCAACATAGGAAGAATTTTGTTCTTTACTTCGTTCTCGATTCGGATCTCGCTAACATATCGACTTATGTGACACTACTTCTACATTGACGCAAACAGGTACCAAATCCCTCATTCGTTTTTAATCTGATGCTACAACAACAGTAACTGGAAATGGTGCAGATTTTGGGAATGTTTTACCCGAGAAGAACGACGAAAAAAAAGACGACCATACTACCGAGAAACAAGAAATTGGTAGAGAAGGGATTGTTCAATCGTTGTCAAGCTTGACTTGTACCCGATGTAACAAGCTGGTCCGTCTACAAGGTCCAGACTGTATGAAGTTGAAATTTCCTCGTGAGATTGCCTACACCCAGGATTGTTACAATGCATCATGGAGCTCTCATAAAGCGGTCGACTTAAAGTTAAAGTTACCCACTATAACCATAGATACTCCATCTCAAGAAAATTTAGGCAATGATTTTTGGATGTACTGCAAAAGAAAAAGTCAGAACGACGTCAAATTGAGTAAGGATGGATACGAGAAATTCGTGCCCTTGCAGGTATTATTAACCCCAAATCATAGAATTGATAAATATTTTACCATTGTTCTCAATTCTTCTCGTAGTTTATTCGATCGTGGGAAAGAGTTCAAACTATTTACAGGGAATTCTCGTTTTTCTATGCACAATTCTTTATTTTGGTATACTGTTTTTGAGAGTTTGAAATTATTGGATAAATTTAATGAAGAAAACTTTTACGGCTTGATTTCTGGACATAGTAACAGGTCACATTCATGGTCTAGTGCTCCAATTTATTGTCTGTTGGCTACGGGTGGTGTTCTTAATATTCCTTGAAAGGCGTCAGGCGAACTGCTTCATAGGGTTAGGAAAATTGGACTATGGTTATGCCACAATTGCTAAGGAAATATGAACCTGAGGATTATTATCATTCTTGTCTCAAATACAAATGCAAAATATTTGATCGTGGCAGAGGATTCAAATTTAATCAGGGGTGTTTTGGAGTTTATGTTTGTGACTATCATGGCAAAAACATTGTCGCCTACTCTGGATATGATGCACGTTTACTATCAAAAATTTACCATGAGAAGCAAAGAGCGATAAGAGCTACTCAAGAGGTTATGTTACAAGTGCCATCTACAACAAATATGGAGTTTAAGGCTTCCGTTAGTGCTGCAAAACTAGCATTTCCATCATGGAGAATTATCGGTATTACTTCACGGCAACATGTAATGTTTCGAATGGAACGGCTTATTTGTGTAGATATGGATATTCGCGGATTAAATTTGGTTCATCAAGTCCGTGGAATTGCAAGTCTTCAAATGGAGGAGCTTGTTTACAATGTGTCAACTGGAATCAGTTTTATCATAAACCAAATTGGGGTTTGTCCCGGATTATGCACTTTTAATTTTCCAGCGATGATTCACTTATGGTTGTTCCCATTGGCATTTTTACATTCTAAACGGAGTTATTCGCGCACATACTATACTCGATATCTTCTTCCTAGTTGCAGCGAACTGTGGGATTCTCTATATCAACTAAAGAAGAGCGATAGTTCGGCTAACATACTTGTAAGGATGATGGGAACTCAGTTAATGATCTCTGGGTTTCACCTAATAGGTGTACTGATGTTAGTGATATTCTTGTGGTGGGCATTCACATTGTTTTCCACTAGTTTATATGGTGTGAAGATTTTTCTTTATCATCCAAAAATAAGGGTATACAGCAGGAAATACTAATTCCTTGACATCAGTGGCTAATTCCCACTGGTTAATTCCACTGAAACAACTGATGTTCAAAGAAGAAACATCGTGAAATGGTTGTTCATAATTTCTCCGATTTCACGATGCAAATTATGGATAAACTCCTACAAAAATATATCTTTCCAGACTATCATGCAAATAAGGGTCCAAGGTTGTTCCCACTGGTTAATTCCACTGCTCTGAATTAACACATCATCCAAAAATAAGGGTCCAAAGTGTTGGGTTGTTGACCTACAAGAATACGGAGGTAGTTAAAACTCACCAACCACCTCACTGAAAGCATGGCTCTAAACGTTTGGATACAGGCCTAGAAAACGTTTGTATTCCTGGAAGGGTAGGTACTCATGCTGCCAGATAAGAGCAACTTTAGTGTTGTTGCTATAAGCCATATATGGCAACAAAAGCAAGCACACTCCTAACTGCTATAAGTTCCATATTTCTATATTCTCAAACGGGGTGTCTATATATCAAAACTATATTTGGCAAATCTCATATATAGCTTCATGCAGTTATAAAATGCGTGGGATTGTAAACGTTAATTTAAATTTCGTTGAATCCAAAAAGGAGTTGAAGTTTACGTTTAATAGGACAACGTACTTTAAGAAAACGTGTGGATGAAACGGACTTTAAAAAACCGTTTTCACAAACGTACTTAAAGATAGCAGCTAGTCTCCAACGCAATTTATAACCCCTTCTCACTGAACGTAATTTATAACCCCTTCTCACTGAACGTTTCTATTAAAAGCGTCTAAACTAAACGTAATTTATAACCCAAAGCACCCATTATTTGAAAACCGAGTAAATGTCACTGTAAGAAATGTCTCATGCCTTTCCGTCGTGGCCTAACATATGTAAATCACTTTATGTCACTGCTCCCCTGAGAGAAAGGGTTATGAGACACTGCCAATTGAGTGAGAGACTGAGTGAAAGAGTGTTTTGTGACCGTGGAAGTCTAAAAAAATAGACTAAGTGGCTGATGTTTATCCATTTGGAGAGAAAATTCTCTCCAAATGGCTTAACATATGCCTCCTCGTAGTTTTTTTTTTAATAATAAAATCTAATTGTAGGTCTCGCATCTAAGAGTTTTCAATTAATAAAACACTAAAAATAGGTTTGAGAGGCGGATTTTCCGCCGCTCAATGTGTTTTTTTTCCAAACGGCTAATTTTCAACCGCTTAGTGTCCACTTTCGCCCACTCATTCGTTCCAATGAGTGTATGAGTGAATTGATGAATGAGTGGGTATTCTCACTCCATAGTAGCACCTAATTTGAGCAAGTCCAGTGATACTCATTCATATTGAAGGAAAACACTCACTCCATAACCTTGCTCTGAAGAGCGAGTTTTTTATTTCTATGTAATTCATCACTTTATGTCATGGCTTGGCATATGCAATTCACTTTATGCCACTGACCACTCAGTTAAGTGTGTTATTATGAGGATCGTGACCCTGAAATGACTATTCAAACGACCCTGCTACGCACCACCAACTCACACCCCCGCCATTTTCCCCCACTAGGTGTCATCACCTCCCTTGTTCTGGAGCAAACAGGGGGTTCATTAGCATTGGATTGGACCACTAATGTGACGACACGTCGCGGGGAAACATTTGGGGGCAAAATTTTGTGGGGTGTAAAGCATTTTCGACTATTCAAAGATGCGCAGGCTCATAACTTAAATTGGATTCTAACCATGATACCATTTTTTGACATCTAATTGACTATGTTATCAGGAGGATCATGAGAGCCTGCACATAGGAGCAGATATTTTTTTGTGTCAATAGGGGATGAGTGAAGAGAAATTTTACTAAATTGAGTATTTCTTTTCACTTCTTTATTTGGAAAACGCGCCAAGAAATATCAGTTTATCATAAACTACTTTGTTTTAAGGTAAAATAGTTTGTTAGTTATTTGTACACGAGTTGTTCCAACTAGGTTAATATGACATGTCAGTCTATCACAAAGTAACTCATTATTTATCTAATATCATAAAATAAAACAAGCGAAGTCAATTGAATAAGCTCTCCGGATGCAGGCAACTAACCCTTATGAGCTCTTACTTTTCTATCAACATGATTGTGGTGGATGGCTGTTGTGAGGGGTAAGGTGACGACAGTAATAACTGTAAGGAAAAAATGTTATTTATATTTGTGCAAATACATAACAGATTTGTTTATCGTTTTCAGAATATAAATAAGCTACTCCCTCTGTTTTAAAATAATAGGCTGGTTTCGTGTGTAAATTTCATGAAACTAGCCTATTATTTTGAAACGGGGGAGTAATTAGAAAAGCAGACGATTCTCTAACATGAGGGAAACTTGAGCCTACCAATGGTTTTCTTTCCATATACAGTTTTTATAATTAAAGGAGGTATATTCACAAAATACTTGTATTTACTGAAGCGCGTATTTACCTCATGGCAGCATACCCTGGTATTCCAACTGAAGCGATCTTAGAAGGAGCCAACCCCCAAATAAACAATTTTCCTCCATCGCCAGATCCTCCGCCAATTGATCCGCCATATTTGTTTAAAACATAGAGAAAAATTGCACATAAGTATTCTGCCAAAAGTAGTTTAAACACGATGTTTTCTTTTTAAGAATTTCTTACAAGAAAGACGGTAGGGCCTGCAAACGATTTCATTGGTGGAACCCCGTCTCTAAAGTTACAAACACCTCCCACACGGATCTGATTTCTTATATAGAATGGAAAGTACTTTTCTTATAAACAAAATACAAATTGTTAGGTTGGGTCATACCATACACAAATTGTTAGGTCCCTGTCGTATTTGCGTACTCTAATCCAATAAAAATGATGATGGTACCGAGTACAGCTCAATCTTTTCGATACAAACCTATACAGACACACCTTGTATAACCTTATTGAAACAATAGCGGGAGAAACATTATTCTAACAAGGTGTACTTGGTAATAGTCAGAGTTCAAAATGAACTAACTATAGGATCGTTACCAAGTTGATTAACGTACAAGTTCACTTAATTTAATATAACTATAATAATAATGCGAAAGTAAAGTTAAGTAAATAACTGATGCATGTCACTGTAGTACAATGGTAAAGTCACTGGGTGATAATACCAGTGACCTGAGTTCGAAACTCGCCAGCACCAAATTCTTTACCGATCAAAAAAAAAACACGTTTGTGCAACAAATTAATTATCTTATTTTCCACTCAATAAATAAATAATATAATGGAAGTAAGGTTCAATCCCACAAACAACAAGGAGTTTTAGTTGTTAAAAAATATCAAAAGGGGGTTTTGTAACAAAAATTAAACAAAATAAATAGCAAAGCAAATTAAGATGATTAGGTTGAAATAAATAAAGACAACTATGATCAAGGAATCCTTTTTTGTTACGAAATATTCCATTTTCTTCAGGATGTATCCGGATTCATGTTGTACATTTATAACAGTAAACATATTTTCTTAAGGATGCAACCAGGTTCATCTTGAATACTTCTGACAAGATTATGCAAAAAATAACATCTAGAGATTACGTATAAAATCATATTACAATTATGATATCTATAAATTCGGAATGAAAATATAAAATCATATTACAATTATGATATCTATAAATTCGGAATGAAAATATAAAGTTTTACAAGCAAAAAACTTAAAACCCATAGATAGTTTATTTTTTTGTAGCAACCTAGTGTGCTAAACAACCTAACGAAACCACATAGTCTCAGCTCTTTGTAGTTGTTCACATCATGCCATCCTTCGTTCTTGATTCGCCAACTGCGTTCATATCACGCCTATTTTTCGTACTTAATTTACCAATAACCTTCAAATCAAGCTTATTCTTTGTTCTTGATTTATCAACAGTCTCGACACACTTTTTCTTCCTGCAACAACTAAATCATATTTCACTCATAATGATAATTTTAAACTTGGATGAAATTAGACTCATACAGTGGCAACACATGATGCAACCGTTTTCATTCAGTAATACCACATGATGTACAAAGATATCATATAATGGAACACAAGAGGAAACTAGATTTCATATAGTGGAAACAGATGATGAAATCAGTTTCATCCAGTAATAACACAAGATCTACAACAAAAGAGATGGACTAATGGCTCTACATGAATGTAACTACATACACGGCACAAAAAAATGTCCAACAATAGTATGAACTACATGAACAAAAAGAAACAAAGGACATGGCGGAAGAATTATACTAACAAAATACAACAATAGTAGCCACTGAGCCTACTCCCCTGAGCACACCTAGCTCAACCCCATCTATAATACAAAACAAAAAGGGTTTTTAGCCACCGATGGCTAGATAACATTTGAGAGACAAATGGATGATCCAACCATCCCAGTCTCATCCTAGCAATAGACATCTGACGGTCGTCGTGTTTGTAACCTCTTTCATTATGAATTTAATAATTAGTGGGTTTGTAACCTCTTTCATTATAACTTTAATTTAATAATTAGTGGGCCATCTCATAACTCAAGATATTAAAAGGGATATTGAATGCAAAACCAAATAAAAAATATGTGTGCCATATCTATTAAGGTTACAAACACGATAATAAGATATTTTAGGATCATGATCAACCCGGTAATAAAATATGTGTACTCCAGTTTTGAGGATGTGCACAGATTTGCATTTTCAATACATGGTATCTGTAGCGACACTGCAGTTTTATTAATTATAAAAATCATAATCTACGGACACAACTCAAATTATAAAAATACCATATAGGTTATATTTGTGTACAGGTGGTGAATCATATTAGCTAAGGAATTTGGCAGTTGGATTATTATTGATGTATATGTATTGATTTTCTGTGTATTAAGATACTTGCTTGATACGAATTCCTAAATTGTTTATGAATTTGAGTGATTGAAAAAAAAAGTCAACAATTCTAATATAAAATCATGTCAGTGCCGTTATGGCACGGGTTATTTCTAGTAATTTACATAATAAGAGGAGTTTTTATGAGATATCCAAACTCTTGAGTGGAGACTCAATTCGCAGAGTCATGCACCTGGCCAACTGGGCTAATCCTTGTTGGCTCTATAGTTTCACTCTAAATGTTTTTTATTTTCTTTGATTGATCGGTGTAACGAATTTCGAACTTAGGTCACTTGTATTATTACTCAGCAACTTTACTAATGTACTGTAGTAACATCGGTCTCAAAATAATGTTTTTACGCGAGCCAAAATCTAATGTGGTACCTCTTATCGACAAAGGTTAAAGATATATTAAAGATGCCTATCTGTGGTAGGCAAAAAGATGCTCTTAGAGATCAAAGAAAAATAAAACAAAGCAACATAGACAGACTCACAAGGGGACAATCCATAGAAAAAAATAAATAGCATGGGTGTATTCAATCTAGATTTTTATAAATAGTTGAGAATCTATATGAGTTTGTAGTATTCAAACTAGAATTATATAGATTCTACATAAATCCGAGGCATTCAGATCATGGATATTTAATTTCATAAAAATCCGAAGTATTCAAATTAGATATTCAAAAAGCCTTAAAAATCTTTGGTATTCAATTTATTTTATGTTTTCATAATCCAAGATTTTTGTGGATTTTTTTGATTTCATTAAGAAAGAAACTATTTTTTTTTTCTCTTCAAATCTCTACCTATGGGAAGAGAATTTTATGGATTCCTCTACCTATGGGAAGAGAATTTTACGGATTCTTGAGAGAACATATTTATCCCGAACATAACACTGAGATAACCTATCTATCGAGAATAACATCAGTTTCCCTCATTTGGCGAAACAACTACAAATAAAAAAAAGATAGTTTCTATTATATAGTTTCGACAAATAAACTTCAACCTTACCACTTTGTCAGCACTCCGTAATTATATACTATATATTATAGTAGTTCAAGTCTCATCAGTTTCCCAAGTAAATCATTAAAACAAAATTTGCTTCTTCAATTTTTCCCTTTTTACAATAAAAATCTCAAAGAAGTACCCACGGATTCATCTTTATTAAAAACCCACTTTATTAGCAAACCCATGAACTTGAATAACTCGTTTTACCTCTTTCAACAATATGCAAGCTAGAAACACTATCGATTAGAAAACCATGATAATAAATTCCAATCAGACATTCTATTGAAGCTCGCGCTTTATATAGACAACCTGATTTTGAACTTTATTATTCCATACAAATCTCTAAGAGATTCCACTTTAATCTATGATAGTTTAACATAACTCCATATAAGTCCATGGATATACAATGAAACCTTATAAATTCATATTCATGTAAAACAGGAATCCATACTTAACCTTAAAACTCTTGATTGAATACAAGTTATGAAGAAGTTATCCCAATTGGCTAAAACAAAATCTAAATTGGTATCCCTTCATTCCTAAGTATTTATGCACCAAAAGAAAGACTGGATCATCGTTTTTCTTATAATTGAATCAAACGAAACAGTGGCATCTTCAAATATTATTGTATTCATTGACTTTCATTTAGTCCAGCATATGGTGGATGGTATCGTAGGCCGGATCTTTATTCTTGGGGTATGAGTTACTTAAATTTCAGAACTCTTGGGAATATCGTCAATGCAGTTAGCCATTGGACGATGCAGTTAGGTTTAAGGTCTAACTGAGACCTTAATCCTAGGCTAAGTATCATCGTCTCTTCTTTTTTGTTATGCTTCTTCACGTGAGATTTGACAAGCATTCACCCCCACTCCCGAGCATTACTCTCAAGGCAGGATTCTTCCTAACTAATGGACTGATCATTGGGGTTCCACTCTCTTACTTAAACAAATCACGTATAATCCCTTGCGTGGAATTTCTCCCACTACTTCATCAACCTGAAATCGTGTATCTACTGCAGCTGTTACGAAATCAGCTTCTCTAGATATCTCAATTTGCTTTTGTTTCCTCCATTTCTCAATTTTCCTCAATACCTAGACACAACAAATTAGATTTAAGGAAAAATAGTTTGTTAGCCAATTTGTACATGAACAGTTCTAGCTAAGTTAATATGAGATGTCAGTCTATCACAAAATAACTCATGATGGTGGTGGCTAGATGCAGTGAGGGGTAAGATGACGACATTAATAATTGTAAGGATAAAAAAGGTTATTTATGTTTATGTAGATACATGATAGCTTTGTTCATTATTTTCAGAAAGTAAATAATCTAATTAGAAAAGTAGATGATTCTTTAATAGGAGGGAAACTTGAGCTTAGTATTCATTTTCTTATGTATATTTCTAATCACAAATGCTTAAAAAGCAGTAAAGATTAGACATACAAAGTACTATCCCAGTTCAATTAGGAGTACTTTTATCTAATTCTTAGTACATATGCGTCTTTCCATTACCTGATTAGCCACAATCACAGGTAAAGCAGATGACACAACCCCAAATAAACTTTATTATTATTTACAGTAGAACTTTTATAAATTAATAACAACGATAAATTAATAAATTTTGTCGGTCCCAAGTCGGAGACAATGTGTTAAATCAATAATTCGCTAAATTAATAAAAAAAATCCAGACTTTCTATAAGTCCATTCCGATATATAAATTAATACTCTTTAATTTACATAAAATTAGTTTTACCTTGATGTTAATTTGGTTAATAATGATCCAATTGTGACCTAGTTTTTATTGAAATTAATGTCACGTTGAATATCATCTTGGAGTTTTCTTAACATCAGAAGAGTTTTTATTGTTTTCGTTTAGTGATGTAATATAAAAATATTCAGTATCTTCACAACTTCGGTAACTTCTTTATGTGAAGGTGGCTCTATAACTACAATTTCATTTTCGGCTTCCACATCATCACTTTCCTCACTTCCCATTATAATCTCAATTATTTCTTTGTCATTCAAAAATCCGAAATAGTTTTCTCTTGAGGGTAGTTCATAAGGTATTCAACGTCCATTCCATTGAGATAATTCAATCATTTGATTAAATTTGAAGTTCTCTAGCCTTTATTATCTAACATTCACTTGAATTCTCTGATGCGGTGCTGCATCATCTATTGAATGAATATTTATTTTCCAAGATGAAACGACAATGTTCATCGCGTCTAAAACATTAATCTTCTTGTTAGAGCATTTCTTGGTCAAACTCACAAGTGTTTCCATCTCAAGCTTGTTGTCAAAACTATATCTTGATTTTTAGTCTACATTTAGTCAGGTCTCGCATTAGGATAGAAGTGTGTAGTTTAGCATCGGATGTCACTGCGTTCTTTCATTTGAAGGCGAAGATCAAGATGAGCTTTGGAGAACTTCAGCATCAAAAGGTAAGTGAAAACTGAACCACATATTTCTCAAGTTTCCACCTTTTTATCTTTGAGACATTGTCGCATAGCTAAATTACACAGTACATGCATAATAGAATTTTCGAGTCAAGTTTATCTTTAATATTGTTCTCGAAATATGACTAAGATTAAGAACATTTGTTCATACTTGATGAATTTGGTTTAGAACAATTTATTGTTTATAACCTAATCAAAATTCAAGATTTAATCATTTGAAATAACCTGGAACAGTGATATGTGTCATTGATGTTATTCGGGAATGTTTCATATTGATTATTAGAGGGATATGGAACTACTGTAAATCTGGATACAAGACAGTATGCATACCATTTCACATACTGGGAAAACTGTTATAATTCTAGAGCCGCAGTACATGTACCCAGTGCACGTGCCGACGTAGCTATAGTTCGGATGCGACTTTTTGGTACGCATACCCGGTATCCATACCATAAAAAGTCTGTTTACTTCTGAACCATGAAAGGTACCCATACCCAGTATGCGAACCAGAAAAGATCTGTTGGTTTCAAAACCGAAAAGGTACGCATACCCAGTATGCAAACCATAAAAGATCTGTAAGTTCCTGAACTCGTTTTTGTCTTAAGGGTACACATACCTGGTACATGTACTATGACAAAATATTCACGAACAGGTACAGTACACGTACCAGGTATACGTACTTACCCTGTCGAATATTTTCAGATGCATCAAAATTATTTCTATGAGATAATCGGCATATGAACAACTCTATAATAACACTATCTAGACATTATTGATCATATGTGTGACTCAAGATTAAGTCTTAAAGTGTTATATGAAAATGGTTAAACTTAAAGTTCAATTGGATAGTTTTGGCTAACCTTCATGAACATGTCATTGTACATGGTTTAGTTATGGTTCATCCTAACCAGAGTGTATATTCCGTTATGTTAATCTCAAGTCAAGTTTTTCATCTAACGGTGATTATTGATTTCTTGGTTCCAAAGCTATCTTAGCTTAAACCTAAAGAAACCTTGGTCTTAAAAGTCTATATAAGGGAAACCTCAAACAACTGGGATTTTTGAATCCCTAACACTATTCTTGTGTGTCCTAGTTGTAAACTAGGGTCGTCCTCTCCTTCAACCCTTCTAGGGTTTAGCGACAAAAAAGACTTTACCTGGGGATTCATGAAGCCATGTCCATCCATCATTATCTTGATAGTTTGTGTATCCCGATCTTGTTTTGATTGTTGAGCTACTCACTCAAGCAAGAAAGATAGAAATCACAAAGTTTCTTCGTCTCAAACTTTGTGATTCCATAAGTTTCGACTTGTGAGGTGAATAATGATTTAGGCTGTTATTCGGGAGTCATAAGCCCGGATTTTTAGGTTTGCTAGACATTGTCTATTGCAATCGATTTACTACCTCACCTTGGTCTTTGATCAAAACGAAAATCATACATATAGGCTTATCTGTGGGAAGCAGATTAGTTTAAAGTCTTCAATTGAGTTAAAGCAACTCTTAGGCTATAAAGGACGTCGACTAAGGGAATCATTTGCGTAGAGTCCTGCTGGGATTCAAGAGGCTTAAGGAGCGCGACTGTAACTGAATTGTTGTGACGGTTTTATTCGGTCTCAACTACATTCAAGTACGAAATTCTAATAGTAGGCTAGTGTCTGTAGCGGCTTAATACAGTTTGGTGTTCAAGTCTGGACTAGGTCCCGGGGTTTTTCTGCATTTGCAGTTTCCTTTTTAACAAAATTTCTGGTGTCTGTGTTATTTCTTTTTCCGCATTATACTGTTTATCTTTATAATGGAAATATCACAAGTTGTACGTTAATCAATAAAAGTATATATATATATCCATCCTTGTTTGTTGGATACGACTTAATCGATTCTTGGATATTGATCTCTAAAATCGTCTAAGTTCTCTCACACATAATCAGGTTCACGGATTGGGTTCTATAAACTTTTTGATTGTGAGAGAAAGAGATATAAGCTCTTCATATAATTCCTTGATTGAGATTCATTAAGTTGAACTCTCGGAATTGTATTCGAGTTTAGTCCATACAGGTTACCTAAAAAAATTTGGTGGTGTACCCCCATGTTTTCACAATGGGGTAATGTCGAATGGCAAAAACCATCGGACTATCTCACTGCGTACGATTATACGGAATCTACTTGCAAGCCTAGGAATTCAATTATGGGTAATTCGTTTTCGTAGAATTGAATTCCAATGAATGGATTCATTAACCAAAACAATAGTGTTTGGTTGAGTAAATTGGATTCCATTGTTATCTTATTTTATTTTATTCTTGAAGCATTACAACCTTGATTAAGGTCTCTCCTTAAATTCTTTCAGAAATTTACAAAAGAAAAATTAAATGCTCATCTCTTTGTATTTTTGTTTTTATAACTAAAAAATATGGGATTTGCAGTCACCTTAACATCCAACCCAATAAATTATAATCCAAATAGTAGTAGGATAATTTTGTGGTTGGTCTTTTAGGGATTTCTCATGTCACATGATGATGAGAACCATCAAGTGACTGGATGGTTTTGTTTTTTATTTATAAATTATTTATTTTGTTGTAATTGGATTTTAAAGTTAGAATGTCATTTTATATTTGTGCCAAACACTAAATATTAAATCACATGAAATTTTTATGCATGACCTTGCAACTACATGTAATAGGCTCGCTCAAACATGTTGGAAGCGTAGCAATTTAGTCTCGCGTTTTTGTTTGAGAATATGTCTGAGAAAACTATAATCTCCTGTCACTTTGCTAGTAATATTTCCATCTTTGTTGTAATTGGATCGTGTCAAAAAAAAAAAAAAAAGCGAAAGTCGGCCGATGTTGACAAAGTAAAAGTTTAATCTTTTTCACATTTCTGGAGTTCATGATCACCATCTTCAGGTTTTTTTTATCAGAAATTGATTCTAGAGTTTGATTATATGATTGGTGTTATTTAGCTGTTTCTCATCTTCTTTTTTGTATGGATGATTCTAAATCTAGGGTTTACAGTGAAAACTGTAGATCTAGAAATAAACCAAATTCTTCAAATATATATGTTTCTGCCTTGCCTTCATCTAGTAAGAAAAGTAATGATCCATCGATATCTCTTCCGGATGATCTTATTGATGAATGCATTTTTGAATGGAGATATAGTCTCATAGGTAGACTAGATTTTCAGAAATTAAAGTTTGAGAATGAAGTTAAAATCTTGAAGGAACAATGGAAACTTAGGGGTCAATGTCTGTTAGTACTTCTGGGTAAAGGTTTCTTTGTTATTAAACTTGATAGTGAAAAGATAAGAATTATGTATGGAACGAAAAATCCTGGAAGGTGCGGGATCAATTTGTGAAAATTTGAGATTAGGAATCGGATTTTAAACCAGAGAACCAAAGGATGTCTACTGCTTTTTTGTGGGTGAGGTTTTCTGGTTTGAGTTTAGAATACTGGGAAGAGAATGTGGTTATGGCCATTGGGAAAAGAATGTGAAAACTTATTCAAGTTGATGATGCAACATTGAAGAAACAATATGGGTTCTATGCTAGTGTGTTGGTGGAAGTGTGATAGCTGTCGTATGCGTCAAAAATAAATTACTTTCTCACTACTCAAAATATATAATATAGCAAGGGCAAGAAAGGATCGTTCCCACAGAGAGGACTTGGATTGTCAATTTGTTTCGGTATCTTATAAGTAACAAGGGGGGTTTTCTGATTTTTATAAACTAAAAACTAAAATAAAAGCAAACAAGAAAACAAAGCACGCAAATCAAGGGAGTGAAAATATTGGATAGAGGTTTCATCTTCATTTGTAAGCAAGTTTTAAATGTATGATTAGAATTCGTATTTAATCTCGCAATCATCAAAAGCCCTAGAATACCTTATTGCAAGAATACTCCATAAATTTCCCAAGTCATCACACTTCCATGTAAAACGATGCAAGTATGAATACTACCTAGAGAATAACTCGACGCCTTGCGCTAATCAAGTTCAATTCCCAAAGAGCATTAAGATTTGTGAAATAGGCTAATCAATGCAATTGAAATACATTTCGCAAACAATTCGAACAAAGGTCAATTCTACATATGATTACAAGAAAGTATCACTACAATACGTAATCATATCATACTACTCGTATTCAAGGTTATCGCTCGATGATGAACCCTAAATTAGCTATAGATATGGATGTAAGTTCAATCAATTCTAGACTTAACTAAACAAACATATAATCATATTGCAATACGTCAATCATGCAGTAGAAATCAAACGATAATATTGAGAGAAAACTAATTCATAAAATCAATAACTTCGTTGCAAAATCCAACTACATCTTCTTCTTTTTTTGATCGGCAAATCCAACTACATCTTTAACCAATGAAAATAAATCAACTACTTGTGTTTTTGGAAATCATCATCATAATAAGCAAAGAAGAAACTATCATGTGAAACCGTAGAACAAAAAGTAGAAGAGAAGATTTCATATAATAGACCCCTGGAGAACTTATACAGTAGAAACTCCCTTAATTAATACTCGATTATTTAATAAACTCTCTTAAATGATATTTTTAGCCGGTCTCGAGTCAGGGACAACGTGCCAAATTAATAATTCGCTAAAATTATAAATTAATACATTTTTGATTGCTTATGTAGACCCCATATGAAATATAAATTAATAATCCACTATATATATATATATATACACTAATGTTTTATGTAGATTTCTAGAAAAACAAATCAGTTGTCTTTTTTTTTTGTTAAAATCAATATCACACTGAACTAATTTTTCTTATCATCATAAGAATTTCTGTTTTAATGTG
Organism: Papaver atlanticum; assembly: GCA_023531105.1. Classification (NCBI taxonomy): domain Eukaryota; kingdom Viridiplantae; phylum Streptophyta; class Magnoliopsida; order Ranunculales; family Papaveraceae; genus Papaver; species Papaver atlanticum. Next base: position 1,900,862 of record JAJJMB010005286.1, on the reverse strand, counting down.
ATTGTCGCTTTAACAACCTCGTTTCGTGAAGGGGGATATATTGTAGAACTTTCATCATATTTTTTCCCATCTTTATCAATTCTCATAACACTCTCAATTATTTCTTCATCAGTCAACAATTGCGTAACTTCATTTTCTTCCTGATATTCACGACATATTGACATTCACTGGATTGCGATAATCAACTTTTCGATCAAATTTTACAAGTCTTGACTGATATCACCGTCTAACTGTTCATCCGAATTGTCTAAACCTATGTTATTTGTTGATCAAAATTAAATTTATCTATAAGTTAATAACATTAATTTATCGGTTAATTAATAAATTCTGGTGGTCCCAACAGCATTAATTTATAGAGTTTCTACCGTATAGCCTCCAGTTGTGTGAATAAGTTCTCCCAAAATATTACTCGACCAAGACCTGAACAACTCCAGCTGATTCACGCTCCAGCCCAATACAGGCCCATACTGCCGTTCAAAGGTTACTGAGCCTGTCAGTCTCCTAGAACTGACAAGCCAATTTACACAGTTCCAGCTTTACCAGAAACACGGCTAGCTCAATCTCCCTTACTCATTCCCTGCAACCATGCATTCATTCTTCATCGCTCAGGCCAACTCCATTCTCATTTGAATTGCAACTGCATCAACTCCAGCTGTGTTGATCTACTACCCCAGCAACCTGCTACTGCAACCAACACCACCATGTCCCGTGAACCTCAATGCTGTAGCTTCTCCAGTTAAACTGCGGCAATTGTACAACTGCAATACTCTCACTTTTCTTGCGGTATCCACCTGCAATTCCATCAACCTGTACTCATTTGCAAATCTCAGGCCAACAGACTTCTACGCATCTCATACTTCATTCTCTGTTGCGCCATTATCTTCCATTTCAGCTCAACCTGCACCTCCAATTTTAGCTCCTCCTGACCTTGTTCTTGTTATCAACTGCACATCCAGTTCCAACCCCATAGTCCACAACTCCACTCTACTTTCCTGCAACGCAACTCCAACAACACCAAGTAATATCGCCTTGAGCCATTCTTCATATCCTGCCAACACTCCAGCCCTGTAACTCCAACTATTGCAATGACCATCTCTCAGCCAACACCATTTGACCAACACCAGTTCAGAGTTCAATCACCTATTTTACCGCTTCCCTGTAGCTTTCTTTGCATTCTGCTCCTGCATTAGTTAACAATTCCTTCCATCACCACCATCAGTATCACTGCCATCTTCTGAACTTCATCTCATCTCTAACAGACCTTTAGCTCATTAACCAACACCAGCTGCCACCTCCTGCAATAACTCAAGAAGCAACAGCATTTCACCAGCTTTCTTTCCCTGCCTGCATCACAGCATCATCATTCCATGACTCATGTATATCTGCAATTCAGCTCAGCCCCATTCTCACACAACCACCAACTGACCAGTAACCCTTATTTCATATGAGCTCTCTACATTTCTTGACCTGCTTCTCTGTCTGCTCCATCACCAACTCTTCTCTTGCTTGTCTGAACTGCTACTCCCTGTGCCTTCACTTCAAGAATCACCAGTAACTGAACTGCAGCTTCAATCACCTGCAACTTCATTAAAGATCAAACACCACAACAGACCCATTCTGCTAGATTCAAACTCCATCTCAACCCATAATTCACAGACTCCATCATCTCCTCAAATCTCCAACAGTAGCAGCCATGGCAACTTGAGTTCATGATCATCTTCAACATCTCAATTTCTCCATCAAACTGCCTAAAACCAGAATCAACTCGAGTTATAATCAATACCCATTCTTCATAATCCCATGAATTTCTTCATGTTCCTCTTTGAGAGTCGAATTCACAAACCCTTAAAACCAAGACAATTGAACACAACCAGCACCAACATCAGTACCCAATTGTTCTTAATGCTCTTCCTTTGATTTTCCGGCCATCAACCAAACCCAATCCTTCTCAAAATTGCAATCTCTTCTATCGTCTTCATCAGTCTTCTTCACTGACTTTTTCTCAAACTCGTAGTTAACCGCCATAAGAACATTGGCAGCATCTCGTCTTCATTTCCTCCGCTCGAACTCTAGCAGTGGCCGCAGATCTTGGTTTGCCGGCGGAAAGGAGCTTGGTTCAGCTCTGGTTCGATGGAAAGAAACACAATTTGTGTTCTAAACTTAACCCAGCTTGTATGTAGATGAAGGGATAAGGTGGATCAAGGCACCCGCTGTTAGATAAGGGCTGACCTGAGCGATATTCAACTGTCAGTTGTGGGAGACTGACAGTTTAATTTCCTGCACAACTATTCCTGTACTGTCAGTTCCCTCTCATGCTTTCGTCGTTGGCTTCGCCTTCCTATTTTCTTCAAGATGATGATAAAAAATCAGGGACTCAAACTAGTTGCACTTCCTTTTGCTCAAATGACTCCAAAACACCTATAAAACTCAAAAACAAATATAAGATACATAATTTACACGAAAACGAGCAAAGAAAGCATAAACAATAGATAAATATCAAGGAGTTTATGACACCTATCAAATTCCCCCACACTTAGACTTTGCAAATTAAATTCCTGATAAAATTTGGGTAGACTCAAAGTTGGGAACTTTTTTCATTCTGTAGAAATACCCAAACCTCTTAAATTCTGTAACCATTGTCGAATTGTGGGACATATGGTTTCTGAATGCCGCGCTAGTAGAGAACAGAGTCAAAAGAGCACAACTGGTCTATGCTAGAAGAAGAAGAAGAAAGAATTAGGATAAGGAAAATAATGAGGATTTTTTGGAGGAAGGTGAAATTCCTTTGAAAATTGTACCAAGTGAGGCTATAATGGGTAGCAAGGAACAATCTTCAACAATCCATATATACTGTGGATAATAGGAAAAATAAGTCCGATATACTATGTGTTAGAGCACTGCTCGGTCGAACTCGTAAGCGTTGTTATCTCAAGCTTGTTTGTCAAGTTTAGTTGATCAAAACTATATACTTGATTTCTAGTCTACTTATAGCTATGCGATTAGGATAAAATGTGTAGTTGAGCTTTAGATTTCACGGCGTTCACCAATTGAAGACGAAGGTCTATTGAGGAGCTTGGAGGAACTTCATCAACAAAAGGTATGTGGAGACTAAAACTTATCTATCACTCAGAAGTCTATTCTATTTTATCTTCTAATGAGACTAAGTCGTATAGATATATAGACTTCTACATTATACATATTTGATATTTCGAGCCAAATTTATCTCGCTTATCTATTTCTCGGAATATGTGTTGGAAGCTTTTTGCTTTAGCTATGTTCATCATATTCTTGACGAGTTTAGTTGGAGACAATTTATTTGTTGGAAATTAAATATTAAGTCAAAAGATGATCATGTGAAAATTACCTTGAACATCTTACATGATTTGTGCGAGACAGTCATTTGATGTTAGCTTGGGAAGTTTCGTATTGATCATTCGATCACTTGAAAATTACTTGAAGCTAATGATATGTGTGAGATTACCGTTGTCGTCTTCTAAGGATGTTTCAATGATTGAAATGAGAGTTTAGAATAATTACCCATGTCTGGATACAACAAGGTATGCATACCTAGTATGCGAACTGTATTGTGATGATTCAGGTCCGGAACTCTTGTTTGCGTACCTAGTATGCGAACGGATTTACATGAGAAGGTCCGGAATTCTTGTTTGCGTAACTAGTATGCGAACGGGTTTACATGCGTTGGGTCCGGAACGGTTGTTCACGAAACGGGTTTGCGAACGGATTGACTAGGCCAAGGTCCGGAGATGCTGTTTGCGTACCTATGTTCGCGAACACAATAGTTAAGTTTTAAAATCCGTTATGTATGATTCTCATACTCATGAACTAAAACATTTATGATTTAAGGAATGCAAATTAACTTTGCAAACCCCGGCTTAGTGTTCATGAATTGATTCTTATATAAGTACTTTGTACGATTACGAATCAATCCAATTTTGATTCAATTTGTTCATATATATTTCTACGAGATAGTGAACAATTGAACAACTCTATTTGAAACACAATTTGATTCAATTGATTATCTTTCATGATTGATTGATCATCATATTTGATCTAGAAGTGTTAGATGAATATGGTTAAGACAAAAGTGTTCATATGGCTAACTTCGGTTAACTGTTACTGAGCCAACCCAATATACACGTTTAGGTATGGTTACCCATATCTAAATATAAGTATATTTCATTTGTGTATAACAAGCTAAGACGATCTAACGGTGGAGATTGATTGCTTAATTTCCAAGCAGACTTAGCTTGAATCTTAAATCCGAAGTTCATCTAACGGTGAATATTGAATGCTTTGTTACTAAGCTATCTTAGCGTTGATTGTAAGCAACCCTGATTTGAAAGGCTATATAAGGGAGAACTCTAGCAACTGTAAAACCTAACCCTGACACTTTCTTGTGTCCTAGTTGCAAATTAGAGTCGATTCTCCTTTAACCTAGGTTTTCCAAAACCATTATAGGTTAACGACTTGAAGACTTCATTTGGGATTCGTGAAGCCAGATCCAACAATTTTCTCTGTAGTTGCGTATTCTGATCTTACTTGTTTTATCGTATTGATTTTTATCTTCTCTAAGATTTACTCGAGATTATATCTGATAGGTAAGATATAAAAAGTAATATCAACAGTTATTCGTCTCAGATTCTTGTGATTCCGCAATAAATTCTTATGTTAATCAGTTAGGTTATTGAGGTGACTGATATTTCTAGGCTGCTCTTCGGGAATATAAGACTGGATTATCAGTTGGTTCCTGTTCACCTTGATCTTTGTATCAAACAACGGAACAAAAAACAGAATAAAAATAGACATATCTTGGGATACAAATTTGTTTATAAGTCTTTAACTTTGGGTCGTAGAAACTCTTAGTTGTGGGTGAGATCAGCTAAGGGAATCAAGTGCGCAGAATCCGACGTGGTTCCATAGGCGTAAGGAACGCGACTGTACCTTAATACATTCCAGTCCATTCCATTCTGAGGTTAACTTGTAGTAGTCTAGTGTCTGTAGCTGCTTAATACAGTATGGTGTTCAAAGATGGACTAGGTCCCGGGGTTTTTCAGCATTTGCGGTTTCCTCGTTAACAAAATTTCTGGTGCCTGTGTTATTTCTTTTACGCATTATATTTGTTTATATAATTGAAATATCACAGGTTGTGTGTGGTTCAATCAGTTGATAAATCCGACCTTGATTGTTAGATAGAACTTGATTGACACTTGGGCATTGGTCTTTGATACCGTCCAAGTATTTCTCATATCAATCGGGCTCATAGAATTTTATCTGTTTGATTTGCTGATTGTATTGAGAAAGAGAGATAAATCTCTTTGATATATTTCTTGATTGAGTCTCACTTTTAAGTTGGTGCTCTCGGAATTATATTGGAGTTTAGTCCATATAGATTGCCTAACAAATTATTGGGTGTGGCTATTATACCCCCGCTTTTTCACTATGAAAGTGGTTGGAGTCTTTAGCAATTCAGTTCTGGGCGGTGGTCTGATTGCCGAAGTTGAGAATGATCTTATTGAGAAGGAAGATTTCTTAGTTGTGCTGCCTCCCTTGAACCCTTCTCGTGTCGATACTCACAACAGATTCCATGGTCTTGAAGATGTGGAAGATGTTGCTACATCTCAATTTGATCTTGAGGTAAGTAGCTCGAATACGTCCTCTTCGGAACCAGTTCTTAAATCATTTAGAAAAGTATGCTCTAAATCCAAAGCTACCAATCTTTTTCCAATCGACTCTCTAAACTCAAAAAAGAAATGGGCAAACTCATCATCTTCAGATCCTTCAATTCCCCCTGGCTTAGAAACATATAATGGATTTCAAGGGCTTGTAGAATAACATGAGGTCGCTTCATCCCCTTCGGTTTTGGAAGCCACAGAGATAAGTGTAGTTTACTGATGTACAACTACAAGGATTTGATCAAGGATAACTAGCAGCAAGCTGCTTTCTCTCTTCAAGCAGAGCCTAACCTTCAAAAATTGAAAGCAAAATTGTTTTTTCATTGATGAAAATTAGGGTCTTACAATGATTGGGTATTTAACCACCAATCTGAGAAGAAGAAGGACATCAACGGCCCTCATTACATCAGTGAAAAATAAGAAAAAAAAACGGTACTTGAGGAAATAAAAATCTCACACACCACTGCCCACACGTTACTAACTTAGCTAACCCGGTGAGTCGAAGTACTCGACTCAGTTAAGTGACTCGGTCCATAGTCTTGGGTACATGACAATGCCTCCCCCTTTAAAGATCATTTTCCTCAAGGATAAAGTCTGGAAACTGAGCTTGTATGTGGGATGTGTCTTCCCAGGTAGCATCGTCTACGGTAGAGTTAGACCAGTGAATGAGTATTTGAGGAAAAAATTGGTTACCTCTGAGAGTGTTACGAGTGGCCAACACAGCTACTGGTTCGACAACAAAATGACCATTATCATTTACCACTGGCAGGAATGGAAGTGTAGAAGGCTTGATCCCAATTTGTTTCTTAAGTTGAGACACATGGAAGACAGGGTGGATCCGAGACCCTACTGGCAATTGCAGTTTGTAATCCACTGCTCCAACTCGTTTCAGTACTGCAAAGGGGCCAAAGTATTTGGCAGAGAGCTTGAAATTCTTTCTGATGGCAACTGAGGACTGGCGATATGGTTGAAATTTAAGAAAAACCATGTCTCCCACTGCAAATTCTCTATCCAAGCGCTTCTTATCTGCAAAAAACTTCATTCTATCTTGTGCCTTTGCTAAGTCTTCTTTTAGGAGCTGTAACATAGTATCTCTCTCTTTCAAGTAACTCTCTACAGAGGCAACTGAAGTGGTAGCCCTAATGGGAAAGATGAGATGAGGAGGTTGATAACCATACAAAGCCTGAACGGGTGACATCTTCAGACTAGAGTGGTAGTTTGTGTTGTACCACCATTCTACAAGAGCTAACCACTATGTCCATTGCTTGGGTTTAGAGATGGTCATACATCTGAGATACTGTTCCACACAGGCATTGGTTCTCTCAGTCTGTCCATATGTTTGTGGATGGTAAGCAGTGGAGAGCTTGAGAGTGGTGCTTAAGGACTTGAATAAAGCCTGCCAAAAATGAAAGACAAAAATCTTGTCTCTGTCACTAACTATGGAGCTTGGTAAGCCATGTATCTTGAAGATGTTGTTGAAAAATTCTTTGGAAACTGACATAGCTGTGAAGGGGTGACTCAGTGGAATGAAGTGGCTGTATTTTGTAAGTCTATCAACAATGACTAAGATGACACTCTTCTTATTGGACAGGGGAAGTCACTCAATGAAATCCATGGAGATATCCTGCAAAGATTTTTCTGGTATTGGTAGAGGCTGTAAAAGTCCACTAAGGAAAGAAGTAGTGCCCTTGTTGCATTGGCACACCTCACAAGTAGCCACAAATTACATGATATCATGTTTCATTTTTGTCCAGAATAAATGAGATTTTGCTATATGGTAAGTACCTAGCATGCCCAAGTGCCCCCCAATAGCAGAAGGATGTAAAGACTGAAGAATGGATTGTCTGACTTCATTACCTAAACCAATGTATAGTCTGCCCTTGAATCTCAAAATGCCTTGTGAATAGGAAAACTTGGACTGATATGGAGAGACAAGGAGTGATGCAATTTGTTGTTGAGCCACAGAATCATCTTCATAACTGGATATGATATCTTGTGCCCACTGAGGAGTGCTCAAGGATATTGCTTTGCAGTCTGCAGAGATTGTTGGTAGCCTAGACAGTGCATCAGCAACCACATTGTCTTGACCCTTCTTGTATTTGATGACACAATCAAAGCCCATCAACTTAACTATCCACTTTTGTTGTAAGGTAGTAGAAAGGCTTTGGTCCATTAGATATTGTAAGCTTTGGTGGTCAGTGTGTGAAAGGTAATATCTCCATTTTTGTACTGCCATGACTATTGCTAAAAATTCTCTTTCATAGGTTGATAATGCTAAATCTTTAGGACCCAAAGCTTTACTTAAAAATGAAAGTGGCCTACCTTCTTGTATGAGTACTGCACCCACTCCTCTGTCACAAGCATCAGTTTCTAGTATGAACTGTTTTGTAAAGTCAGGTAGTGCTAATACTGAAGCCATTGTCATTGCAGTTTTGAGTGCCTTGAAAGCTTCATGAGCTAAGAGAGACCAATGAAATGCATCTTTCTTAAGCATATCAGTAAGGGTTTTAGAAATGGTACCATAGCCTTTGATAAATCTTCTATAATAACATGTGAGTCCCAAGAATCCTGTCAATTGTCTCAAGTTTGTAGGGAGTGGCCAAGTTTGCATAGCAGATATCTTTTCAGGGTCAGCAGCTACTCCATCTGCAGAAATGAGATGTCCCAAATATTTTAGCTGAGGCTGAGCAAAGACACATTTAGATAGCTTAGCATATAAGGAATGTTGTCTGAGGAGTGTAAATATTTGTTGTAGGTGCATAAAATGTTCCTCCAAAGAAGAGCTGTAAACCAATATATCATCAAAAAATATCAAAACAAATTTCCTGGGAAATGGTTGAAATATGTCATTCATTAAGGCTTGAAATGTAGCAGGAGCATTTGTAAGGCCAAAGGGCATGACTCTGAACTCATAATGGCCATGGTGAGTTCTAAAAGCTGTTTTGAATATATCAGGACCAAAGACCCTTATTTGGTGGTATCTAGATCTTAAGTCAATTTTGGTGAAGATAACAGCTCCCTTTAGCTCATCCAGCAACTCATCAATTAAGGGAATGAGAAATTTATCTTTAATAGTCAACTCATTGAGCTTCCTGTAATCAACATAGAACCTCCATGTACCATCTTTCTTCTTCACAAGTAGAATAGGAGAAGCAAAAGGGCTATTACTATGTTGAATAAGGCCTGCAGAAAGCATCTCTTGAACCATTTGTTCCACTATAGATTTATGGATGTAAGGGCATTTATAGGGTCTCTGTGAAGTGGGTCTGGAATCTGGTTTAAGAGGAATTTTATGGTCTAAATTTTTGGGTGGAGGAAGTGCAGAAAGTGCTGCAAAAATGTCAGAAAAGGAATCCAAAACCTCTTGTACTGGAGTAGGTATGGGAGTAGAAGGTGTAGTATAAATAGAAAAAAACTTACCAATTAATGTTGGTGTGTTACTTTTGATAAATTTCCTCAAGGAAGAGCCAGAAATAATGTTAAGAGAAGGTTTAGAAGGACTGCCCTATAGTGTGATGTAGCTACCATGATGCATAAAAGAAATCTTCAGTTGAGCAAAATTGAAGGTGATGTCTCCCAATTGTTGTAACCAATATGCTCCCAATACCATATCAAAAACCCTTAATGGTAAGACCCTTAAGTTAGAAGAAAATTTATAGCCCTGTAGATCCCAATGTAAGTCTTGACATATGTCTTTGCTCATTAGACTGTCTTCATTTGCTACAGTAACTAACATTGAACCTGTTGGGGAAGCATGAATGCCTAGTTTATCCAAAAGTGAAGAATCAATGAAGCTGTGCGTACTGCCAGTGTCAACTAGGACCATGATGGGGTGCTTGTGTAAGTGACCTGTAACTCTGATGGTATCATGAACAACATTCCCTGTTAAGGCATGCATAGATATCTCAATAGGGGAATCGGTAGTGGAAGGAGAAGCAACAGTGGAGTCATCAGTGCTCAGTTGATCTTGTTCTTCTGCTTCTTCATCAGAAATTAACATAAAAAGTTGTTGAGTTTTGCACTTATGACCCTGCCTATAAAACTCATCACAATTGTAACATAACCCTTTATCTTTCCTCACCTGCATCTGAGCATGAGTAAGTCTTTTAATTGGTGAAAGGAAATTGTCTGGAGAAGTTTTTGTCGGGGTGGTAGGGTGTGTCACAATGGGAGTATTAGATGAATTCTGTGGTCTAATGTAAGATGAGGTAGAAGAAAAAAATGGTTTTATAGATGAAGGTGGATGGCCAACAGATAATGGTGTGGGTGTAAAAGGTCTAGAGAATGATTTCATAGGCTTTGGCTGATGGTGCATTGAAGCCTGTTGCATCCTTGCTAAGAAAAAAGCCTCAGAAGTAGTTTCAGGTTTGAACATCTTAACAGTATTGCGTATATCACCTTTCAAACCACTAATGAAACTGAGGGTGTAAAAGCTTTCTGGTAAAAAAGGATTGTTAGCAACCATGAAACCTTTGTGATGCTCCCATGTATCATGGTAATCCTCTACAGTTGTAGTTTGAACTAATTTGTTAAAACTACCCACATAATCATCCTGTGCAATATCCTCAAAATGAATGCATAAATCTCTAACAAAAGTATCCCACTTAATAAATTCCTTACCTTGTTGGTAGTTTATAAACCAGGGATCTATCTGAGAGTCAAAGTGTATGGCGGCCATATCGAAACGATCCTCATTAGGAAATTTGTGAAATGCAAAATATCGTTCACACTTAAGAACCCAACCTCGAGGGTTGGAACCATTAAATCTCGGAAAATCAACTTTGGGTGTACGAGAGAACTTACTGTTGTTGTGAGGAGTTAAGGTCTTGATGATTTGACGAAGATCATTTAAAGAATAATCAGGTTCGGCCTGAGATTCACCAGAGAAATTGGGATCTGTTGATTGATGATTGTTCTGCGACAACTGAATAAGAAATTTCAATTGGGAACTAATATCAGTGACTGAAGTCTTCAGGGAAGTAAGTTCAGCTTTGATTTCGTTAATGGAAGTGGTGTTATCAGCAACAAAAGTAGTGAGTTCTTGAATTTTTTTTCCCGATTTTCCATGGCGACAGGTTCCAGGAAAGGAGTATGATACCAATTGTAGTGTACTGATGTACAACTACAAGGATTTGATCAAGGATAACTAGCAGCAAGCTGCTTTCTCTCTGCAAGTAGATCCTAACCTTCAAAAATTGAAAGCAAAATAGTTTTTTCATTGAAGAAAATTAGGGTCTTATAATGATTAGGTATTTAACCACCAATCTGAGAAGAAGAAGGACATCAACGGCCCTCATTACATCAGTGAAAAAGAAGAACAAAAAACGGTACTCGAGGAAATAAAAATCTCACACACCACTGCCCACACGTGACTAACTTAGCTAACCCGGTGAGTCGAAGTACTCGACTCAGTTAAGTGACTCGGTCCATAGTCTTGGGTACATGACAATAAGCATCACCAATCCATCTTTGTTTGAGACAAATCTTGGAGTCAAAACCAATCTAAGCAGACGTGCCTTTTCCCTAATGGTATGCTAAGTACAAAAAACAAAAAATGTTCTGCTAAATCTGTTATTGATCCTGACAAAATTTCAGCAGTTAAACTCATGGATTTTAGTTCTATAATGGGTTTAATTTTTCCCTCCTTTAAAGAAAATGGCAAATATATGTTTAATTGTGTGGTGAAAAATCATAAGTGCTTAAACATAGAGGAGGTGGATGAAATTCTTACATAATTGGAGCTTGCATTCTTAACCTGGTTGACAGCTTTTAGTTTGGTGTTTTGTTTCTTAGGTTCGTCAAGATGTCTTCTATTTTGTTGTATTTCTTGATGTTTCTTGGTTGCAATTGGCGTTTCCTTTAGCTTCTTCATTATTTTTTAACTTTTGTTAGGACTTTGTTGCTCTTTTTAAGATATATATAACTTTTGTTAGGGATTTGTTTTGCTCTCTTTAAATATATATAACTTTTGTTAGGGCATTGTTACTCTCTTTAAGATATATTTGCCCGCACACGGTGCCTTTTATAATACTTTTCCTTTTGACAGATAAAAAAACAAAAAAAAATATAATCTCCTGGAACACCAAAATCAGCTTGTGCCGCCAAAATGGTTACTTCGGTGAGGCAATGCTTGTATTCAAGCAAATTGCTCGGAAGAGAGCCTTTGTGCTAATTCAGTAATAATAATGCTCCCCTAGATTCTACTCATTCTTATGTCATTAATGTGGGTGCAAAATACCGCACACCCGATAGTAAGGCGAAAGAATACATTTGATAGTAGGCGAATATGACGCGCTCATTACCTTTCTGCTGACGAATGAGATGGCGTCACCAAGTCACACCAAAAGTGTGAAGATCAGCACGATAGTTAAATGATCAGCGCGGAAAATATAATGAAGGGCGATTATAACGCCCTCCCAGATCCGAAAATAAGGGCTTTGTTAGCTATCCTCAACTAGGTAACCCATATAAAAGGGACAAGAAGTCATTGTAAAGAGGGGGATCTTTTTAGAGCATAGATAAGAATTTTAGGAGAGAGTAAGTTGTTTTGTTCTCCAAGTTAGGGTTTTCATACAACTTCTTTGTATTTGTTTTTTCTTTTAATAAAATGATTTAGAGTTTTCCTTGTGATGTCTTAGATTCATTTCATAGATTTACTTGGGTGTAGGTTGTAGGATTTCCTGCAACTACATTTTGGCGTTAGAAGACAGATTGGATGAGTAAAGGGATGATCTTTGCCTGTGAAGTTCTTTAAAAATGGTTTCAAAACAATTGTCAGTTTTATGTTCAAACTAAAAATTTCGTCATTGTTTTCGTTAGTATTGAGAGTTTCTGAGTTCTAGATCTAAAGAAAGGAGTCCAAGTTTTCACTTTAGAGAAGGATTTTTTTTGTGGTAGCAGCTTTTCTAAATCTAAAAAGGTTATTTCATACTTTGTAAAAATATGATACTATTTCAGGAACAGAGAACAACATCCAGAGCAGAGCATGTGATAGCAACCAGAAGGTAAGAACAACATCCAGAGCAGAGCATGTGATTACAACCAGGAGGAGTAGGCGTATCACAAGAAGAAGAAGAGGTGAGATTGGCGAATCATCAGCGGTGGGCGAAAGAAATAACCAAGTACAGCAAATCCAATCCTAGATCAAACGTGTGCAAGAGGAAAATAATGGCCGCAATTATGATGAGGTAAGTATGCATACAACAGACACAGATACGGCGGAAGAAAACGAGGAGAGAACTCAGGAAGAAGGACCAAACGAAGGAATCGAAGAAAACATGACAATAGGAGAGCTAAGACAACAATTAGATGAAGAAATGAGAAGGGAAGAAGAAGTAAGAGCGAATCTAACACGCCAAAACGCCGAGCTAAAGGAGGAAAACAATAGGTTACATGAGCAAAGATCACGTACAACATTCAGGACAACACGTGCGGATTCAACGTCAAGGACAAGCAGGAGCACGTCAAGGCGCAGTCGATCAAATCGTAGATACAACCACTTAGAGCAACCATTGAATAACAACTTTGTTGAGCATCTTAATGTAGGCGACAACATGCAGGAGCAATGCGGTCATAACCGCATGGAACAGCATCACAAAGAAGATCGATACGAACCACAAGGCGAAAATAATCGCGCTTATGATGATGGGGAGGAAAATGAGGAAGAAGCAAGAAGAATATTGCAAGGGCGAATCCAGATGCCTTATCGAAATCTACATCATCAACGAGTTGAGGATCTTGAGGGCGATAATAAAGCACAGGTTAACATCATAAATGAAAGGCGTAGACGTGGGAGGGAAGATGCAGAAGAGCGGGAATTTCAAGAAGCAGTGCGTCAAAATAAACAAGACAACAGAGAAAGACAAGCGTTGCTTAAAAGACCAATGCAGGAAGATCAAAACATTAATCAAACAATACTAAGAGAGCTAGAAGAGATGAGGGCCATGATGACAGCTCGAAAGGATGGAGGAAGAAGGCAGCTAGAAGAAGCGATTGAAGAAGCAGGAAAATCACCTTTTGTGAGAGGAATACAACATGCAGGGATACCAACCAAATGCACTTTACCAACATTTACTAACATTTTCAATGGGACTTCATGTGCAATCCAACACATAAAGGCGTACAACTTATCTCTTTTGCAGTGGGCGCACAACGATTCGGTTTTAGGCAAATATTTTCCCGCCAGGTTAACAGGAGAAGCTCTAAAGTGGTTCGATGGGATGCCAATGGGAACTATTAGATCATTTGATCACCCGCATAGCATATTCTTGGGAGCATACATTAGCAACAACATGTTACGTCCAGGAATAGAAATGGTATTCAGCTTGAGGCCAAGAACTAATAAGAGCTTACGTTGGAGGACCATGTGCAGTGAAATGGCAGGAAGAGTAGAAGAAAGAAATTTCATACTACCTTTCATTAACGCTCTTTTTCCAACTGATCTACTGTACACGTAGATATTCAGGCTAAAAGATACCATAACAATGACGGAATTGCGTGAGTATCAGGAGGAGTACATAGCTCTCGAGGAAAAGCAAAGAGAAATGGAGTCATATCCTGTTGTTGTTGCAAATGCAAAAGAAGGGAACGCAAGACTACTGCCAAAGACAACAAATGCAGTTGCAAGTACCTCCCAAGGAAGTCAGGAGAAGATAACAACAGAGAGTAACCAGAAGCAAGTGGCCATGAATAGCAGAGATCAAGAGATGTTCGATAGAGAATATAGAGAAAGGCAATTTAACAATCATGCAGGAAATAACAAAATTGCAAGAATCGATAACCAAGGAGAAGGATATGGTGGTCAAAGAAAATACTATAATCAAGGACAAGGATGAGGCAACAACAGGATCTGGGAAGAGATAAAAATGCCGCACTTAAACACTGCAATAGACAAGATCTGGGAGGCGGTGATTTAAATGGAAGAAATACTGGCACCACCAAATCTTGGAGTAGAGCCACCATCAGGGAGAAGGAGCCGAGAATTTTGTGCTTATCATCGCTTTCACGACCACAATACAAACAACTGCCGAAATGTACGTGCAAATAATTATACTGAGAATGATCGAGCAAGGGAAATTAAACCACTTCCTAGATGTACCACAACCAAATTTACCACCACCACCAGAAGGACCAGCACCAAGAACGGAGACTGGAAAGACTACATATCTGATTGAAGTAGGAACAAGTGCGAAGAACTTATATTGCAATTCAATAATTCACACATTCAGAAGTATAGAAGATTTCCATGACAATGTATTAAGTCGAGTTCATGCACGAGATGATGAAGGAAAAGAAATATTCAACTTAGCCAAGATATCACCACTTCAAGATTGGCAGAAGCAACCTATCTCATTCAGTGCAGAAGAAGTCCCAGGAGGCAGAGAATTGCATGTCAGTCCATTGGTTGTCAAACTAGAAATTATACCAAAGTTGAGGAACGGAGAAGAGAAATATGATGATGAAGACGCATGGGAGATAAATAGAATCCTAATAGATTCTGGTAGCTCAGTGGATATCTTATTTTACCACGCGTTCAAAACTATGGGCGGTAAAGACTCGGACCTAATTCCTTCGACGTACAAAATTTATGGGTTAAATGGATCGGAAAATAAACCTAAAGGAGAAATCACCATGCAGATCCCACTCAAGAATATAACTACAGAAGTGGTATTTTGTGTAGTCGACGTCGAGTCTCCCTACAACGCCTTGATAATCCGACATTGGCTACATGGAATATTGGGAGTCGCATCAACCTTCCATCAGTGCATCAAGTTTCCATTACCCCAAGGAATGGGAATAATAAGAGGAGACACAATAGAGGCGAAAAACTGCAATGAAATAGATATTGAGAAAAGTGAAGAGCGTGCAAATAAGAAAAGAAAATGGAAGAAGAGATAAAGGAGAATAAAAGAAAGGATAGACTAATGGTTGATGTTATGAGTAAGGGCGGAGAAATGAATCAAATTTGCACTAAGGCGACAATATCAGCATCAGATCGTGAATATAACAAGCACGTTAAAGAAGGGGAGTTCCATCCAGGAGAGCTAGTATTACGGGAAATACCGCCTTATCAGAAAGGTGGAGACATAAAATTGGAGAAGGCATGAGATGGACCATACATTATAAAGAAAGTTGTTGGAAATGGAATGTACGAATTGATGGATAGTGAAGGAAAGAATATGGGACGAAAGCTTGATCATCCTTGGAACCAAATATACTTGAAGAAATATTACCATTAGGCAAGGCGGCAATCAGAATATACCTTAAGAAAATAATTTGTGTGCGAATTTAATGAAGGGGTGCAGGAAGCAGAGAAGTTATCTTGAGAAGTGATGTGTTTACAATAAGTAGTTATTATGAAGGAGAATAAATAAAGAAATAAGACATTTGCATTGTATGGATCAAACATATGAATGAAAATGAAAGATTTCTTCTTCAAAATAAATAGATACTTCATATACAATACAAGTAGAAGAAAAAGGCAAAAATAAGACCTTATAATAAGACCTTAATAGGAGGCAATAAAAGTTAAAACCTCTAACTAGAGAGGCTAGGCATCCAATTGTGGCGTGCACCCTAGTTCGCATAAATGCAAGAGGCAACAATAAGACCTAACGCGCGTCATAATTGGGGAAAACCTAGTAATGCATAGCTCGGGTGAAAGCTATACCAACCCTGGAACCTGAGTCATGGAGAATTGGGGCGAAACAAAAGCCTATCCAGCAGAGACTCCTGGGTAAAAAGCCTAAGGTACTAAGTTCTCTCCTAAGGAGTGTAGAAAATCGATCAGGGCGCCGCGGTACACGGTTGAGTCAAGAGTGCCTGGGGCGTCTGGAGCTTTCCCAGCCATTCTTGGTAAGTCCTGACTATGATACACTCGGTCCTCAAGACACCCCACTTAGGGTGTGATCTCGAAAGGCGTCACGAAAACAACTGATTGTTGGCATAACCTGAGGGGAAGATCCCAACCTAACCCGTTAGGGGTAAACTTCCTTGAAGGGGCAATCAGGGGGAAGATAAGGACGACACCCTCCATTTGGGAGATGAATTGTGTCAAAGACGTCAATATCATGGGGCTATGGCTCAAGGGAGAGCGTAGGCCTATCGTATTGACGCGTCAATATATCCTGCAGAGGCAATAATACGAAAAGATGATAAGGCGAAGTCAATAGGTCATTATTTGAGAGAGTAATGATTGCTTGCGATTTCGCCGCCCTACCACAAATAATACCTTGGGGCAAGCATAAGACCTATCAACAAGGGTGGGCTAAATAAGACCTCCACTTAGGGAGGCATAATAAGACATCAAAAAAAACACAAAAGACCTATAAAATTGTAACTAACGTTATTTTGCAGGGCACGGTCGAATAAGAGAATGCCTAAAATGAAAGAACACGCGAATATATTAGCATAAAAGTGCAAAACAAAAGAGCAAAGAGATAAACAACCGCATATGAAAATAAAAGAAAGGAAAAAACTGAGGCATAAATTAAGGGCGAACCTATCAACAAAAAGGGATGCAAAAAGAAATCTAATAAAGGCGAACGAATGAAAGCATTAAATTGAGGTATGAATCGGATCAATCAAAACTGTTAAAGCGAAAATTACGCATATTAAGTATTTAATGCGTATAAATACTCCTGTAAATGTTAACGCACGTCTACATAATCCATAACCATAAAGGCAAAGAACAGAGGCAAGTATGGGAATACAAATGTGGAAGTAGAATGTTATTTACCTTTATAAGATAGAATTATGCATACATTATTAATAGTTACAATCAATTGATTATGATACTAGAAGAGATAGTATTTTGTTTTCATTAACAATCGAGTGCAGGAAAGAGTACAGAAATTAAACAAGAAAGGATATCCATAGAAAAAGAAAAAGCCCCCCAAGCTTGGGAACATCCAGAAAATTATCCAACAAAAAGGAGTATATACAAGTAAGAAAAGAATATGTACATAAAAAGAGAAGACAAAGCTTTACAAACAAGGGAAAAAACGAAAGGCGGAAAAGATCTCTAGCACATGCGGTTATCTTCGCCTAAGAGCATCTTCATCATTCCTAGCAACTTTCACCCCAAATCTTCTTCAGTCTCTGAGTCACTTTCTTCTTCATTAACTTCCTCATATTCTTCGTACTCCTCTTCATTATCAGAGATTTCTATTTCCTTATCATTGGGAGGAACATCAGGAAATTCGAAATATAAGAAAGGAAGATTGTACTCAGTACAGATCTCATCAGCATTCTTTTTAACATGCTCATTCCGAAGGCGAAGCGCATTCCTCTTAGTGTTGGAGACATCAACCACCAGCTTTTCCTTAAACCTGCGGTACTTGGAATCTCTAGCAGAAAGCCTCAACTTTAAATCATCAATTTGTTGAACATGTTCTTTTTCAACAGCTACAAAAGAAGACAGAAAAGATTAATACAGCATGAGAGCAAAAAACAAAAAGGGCTTATGAGAATGAAGAGCTAACTAACTAAAGAAGGATTTTGAGCAACCTTCTTTTTCAGAAATAATAGCCTTAACCACTTCAGCATGATCAGTTTCTAAGCTAACATTCGTAGCCAAGCCTGCTCTAGCATTATCAATAATTCTTACATCCCATTCAAACTCATCATTGCTCTCTATGAGCAGACGAGAACGTATCGTCTTTTCGCGAGCAGTCAAGGTGTCAATTTTACTTATGGCCTGATCCCTCTCTGTTTGAACTTGGAGTATTGCTTCTTGAAACTTCTTTAAAGCCTGAGCACCCTTAAGAATTGCATTATATTTTTCGGTTATTAGAGCGCTCCTTTTTTACTCTAAACTCTTAATCTCTTCCTTGGCTTTATGAAGGAAGATTTAAGATTGCTATTGACAGATAGCATGGTCCTATGATCGAATTTAAGGGTTTCATATCTTGATTTGTGCTCCTCCAAACTAAGAGTTTCTAATTCATCAACCGAAGAGTTATTCAAGGCGGCATTAAGATGCTTTAAGAGGATATAATGTTCAACAGGGTAACTGATTGCTTGACCGGTTAAGTTATAAACCTCTGCAAACACATATCATTAAAGAAATGCAAAAAATGACGCGTTGATATCTAGATCAGGAGAGGATTGAAGTACATACCAATAAGTTGCTTGTTTCTCTCGCGGAGTTCTACTACATCATTACTGTAAGAAGAAAGATCACCTTTGATTTTGAGATTCTCATTCTCAAGAATGCAGATCTTTTCGCGTAAGTCATTGATGACAGGATGAGACATACGTGAATTCTTCATCAACACAAAGTAGGCGGTAATAATGAATAACAGGAATATAACCAAAATTCTAGAAACTGATTAATACAAGAAGAAGAAACTTACCAAAGATTCAATAGCAAGTTGAAAATCTAGGGTCAAGGCAGAGGCAACTCCGTGAAGAGATTTATGACTTGATGAAGGAGCTTCACAAAGTTTAACAACCGCATCACATGCTCGACTCAATGCGGGATTATTGATAGTTGACAAAGAGTTCCTGAAAAGATCAGAAAGGATCCCCATAGAAGATGCAGAGGCATAACCATCTGGAGAAAGCAAGGCATCATCGTGAGAACAAGTGTTCAAAGGAGCAGGCGAAGATCTCTTTCTTTTCTTGGAAACACCCCAGAAACAGGCTTTGGGGCTACCTCTTTATTTTTACCTTTCGCCTTGGAAGAAAGACGATCAACTTCAGACGGGAGAAACTCATTATTGGAACCAACAACATCCTCAGGCTCGACCTACACGCTCCATGTTAGATAAGAAACAGAGGCAACAATATTGTTAAAACAGATAAGATTATTTCTTACTTCCTTGGAGCACGAAGGTGACGCCTTTAACAAATTCTCCTTCTTCTTCTTCTTCTTCTTCTTCGACATCTGGAGTCAAAGGCGGCAATGAATAAAATAAGGGAGCAAAAGGAGAAGAGAAATGAATAAAAGGGCGGAATTAAAATAAACATACCTCTTTCTTTTCCTCAGGCCAATGAAAGACCCAGGGTTTATAGGCAGCAAATTTATCAGGAAGGGGAAGATCTGATCCGTCAGCACCTCTACCAGTAATATACGGGCCCTCCATAATAAGAGGAAACTCCATCCAGTGAGTATCCTTTGATAAGCGAGCAGAGTCATTGGATTTATTGTGAAAATCAACATCACGCATGATCTTTTCGTGCTCTGCGAAACCATCCGCCCTCATCAAGCGAATACCCCAACGGTAGCGTTCATTAGCGACAAGGGCGACATAATAATGCTTAAAAAAATTCTCCACTGTATACTCTTATTTCTTAGGCGGAACCTTCACATATTGAGGATAGAAGGACTCCAAGCCAGCAGCGCGGCGAGAATACTCCACCATGATTCTAATACAATCGCCGCTTAACTGAAATATTCCGCGAGAGAATTTAATATTTGCCAATAGCTCATAAAAAAGAGGGATTTCGGGATTGTAAAGAGGAATGGGGATCCCAGCAGAAAGTTGTCTAAGAGAAACAATGACCCTATGGTCATTCCATTGTTCAGACGCGAACCAATCAAGTCCAAGCACGGTATTATGGCTCGAACCTTGGGGAACTGTCAATGTGATTCCTTTGGATTTAAGTTCATCCTTCAATCTTACGAGTTCCTTAAGAAGTTTTTGTCCTGCTCGAGGAGCCATTCAAAGTATGGGAATATAGAATAAAGAAAGAAAAGTCAGAAAGTTTGAAATCAGGATGATCAGATCAATCAAGATTAAGGTAATCAGGATTTCGAAGCGGTGAGATTAAAATCGAAAGAGGGAATGATATATTTGAAAAGAAGAAACAATAAAAGATGAGTAGTTAAGCAGCAGTAGCAGCAGAAGAACAACAACGGAAGATAAAATTGGAGAGAAAGAAGATTAAAAAAAAGAAAAAGAATATTGAAGGCGTATTAGGGTAGATAAAAGATTTCATTCCTTTTCCCGAGATATTTCATCCCACAGGCGCATTAATTGGAGGATTGATGAGAAGAGGCGGTTACCAGTAAAAATGGGATTCAATAGAATAGGTGTCAGTCAGTGAGTGGTAAAGTCAACACGTGTAGACAGTCATGTCGAAATTCCGGAAAAGTGTCAGTAGATCTAAGAGAATACGAAAAGACGAAGTTGATGCGATAAAATAAGACTTCTCTTATCGCCCATTCTTTCAAAAGAACGATACGAGAAGAGATAAAATGTGGGTGCAAAATACCGCACACCCGATTGTAAGGCGAAAGAATACATTTGATAGCAGGCGAATATGACGCGCTCATTACCTTTCTGCTGACGAATGAGATGATGTCACCAAGTCACACCAAAAGTGTGAAGATCAGCGCGGCAAATATAATGAAAGGCGATTATAACGCCCTCCCAGATCCGAAAATAAGGACTTTATTAACTGTCCTCCACTAGGTAACCCCTATAAAAGGGACAAGAAGTCACTGTAAAGAGGGGGATCTTTTTAGAGCAAGATAAGAATTTTAGGAAACAGCAAGTTGTTTTGTTCTCCAAGTTAGGGTTTTCATACAACTTCTTTGTATTTGTTCTATCTTTTAAAAAAATGATTTAGAGTTTTCCTTGTGATGTCTTAGATTCATTTCATAGATTTACTTGGGTGTAGGTTGTAGGATTTCCTGCAACTACAATTAAAACCGATCTTGAATTGTGATCACATTCCATGAGTACCACATTGAAAGAGGATCGACTTCTCATATTTTGATGGTTGATGGGATAATTAGTATTTTCCAACAAAATAACATATTCAATGCTAAGGAGGATCAAAGACTTCAGTTAAGAAATCCATATCAATTATCTAAAACCCGGAGAATCAAAACAAAGGATAATGTCTAGCCTGTAATGGCAACTGATACTTATTTACCCACCTACTAGTGGCATAAGAAGTTAATAGAGCTCCCTTTAATCTTCATCAACAAAAAATTCCAAGCAGAGTAGAAAAGTACTAATTATTTAAAGTACAAAACCCTATGGCTTGCCGCAAATAGTTACATTGTTAGCAAAACCCCTTCCAGTACTACCAACACAAAAATTGGTCACATAAACGTCTTCTAGTCGAGATTATGAGTTTACTACCATTGCCATCTTCTTCCTATGGACGTAGGATGATCGATTTCAATCTGGCTTTTCATTAGCAGACCTGTAAGCACGGACAGGAGGTAAATAGAAAGTATGCCAGAACAGAAAAATTATGATTTTCTTGTTACCAAACGAGACAGATTCTTCAGATTTAATAACAGAATGGCTTCGGATTAGAAGAGAAATCAAAATACACCAAAATATGAGAAGGTTTAATAAATAAAATAAGTTTTCACATTGTACTAGTTATTCTGCTCCAGACAAAATACAAGCAGATTTGGCAAAATAGAAATGATACTTCTCCCACTGTCAGAGTTTATGGATCATAAAGGTTGTGAAACAATATGCAACGTTGACGACTGACATTCCACATGGGTCATGAACACACACCCATCACACGATTCAAAGGAGTTTGACCGGTAAACCCTCTGGCCATGTAAGTTGGTGGGTACAGATTTGAGCTTTTTAAAAATGTGCCTTAAAATCTAGACAAAGTTCTTTAGAATAAGGAACAGGACGTTTCTAATAGGCAAAATGTAGAGACATCTAGAAAAATAAGAGACACCTTTAGACAAACAAAATGGTTGCCAAATTTGAATGGGAATCCAAGCACTTAAACATGACATGATTAATAATAATTTTGTAATAAAGGCCGATAAAACTGAACCTGAATGCATCTACAAGCTCGTTGTTTGCAGGATCCAGCGTCAAACCCTTCAAAAAGACATCTGCTGCTTCGCGGTACCTCTGATAAAAAATTCAACAAATAAATTAAAATGTGATTTGTCTGGGGAAAACCGAAAAGGCAATGCAGAGGCGAAGACACAGACTTTCAGAATGTTGAGTGCTACGCCTGCCCTGTAGTATGCCTTTGGCCAATCAGGCCTTAAAGATATGCATTCAGTTGCATCCCTTAAACGCTTCATCTCCGTCTTGCATACATGCGTAACACGCACTCCTATTGGATAGTAGAGTTGCATCTGTTGGAGCAACTTCCAACGCCTGTATTTCCATCACCAAAATTTAATTGCGAAAGCAGTCAAAACTCACAACACACAAGAAGAAACCCCAAAAAATAGGATTATAAGAATGAAATCGTACAAAGTAGTTCAGAGTTCAGACAGCGAGAAACTAGGACTTCTAAAACAAAGTCTGACACATGTAAAAATTGGCTGGCTGAAAAGATTTCACAGGGTCTCTTGTTGATCTTTTATTATTTTTTCCCTCCATAACCAGACTTAGAGTTGATGAATGTTAATACAGTATTTCATACCACTTAATAAGTCCTCTAAATTATAGATAATATCAATGAACATTATAGTAATAAGGCTAAAAAAACTTCATAATGCAATTAATTATTGCAATTGATAAGCTACTAATATGATTGATAATACCACGACATAAAGCAGTTCTTAACTTCCAATAGATCCATGCACTACCAGAAGCCCAGAAACCCCTAGTAACTACTAGTCCACTTTTAAAGATCATAGTTATGGTAGCTTTCATCTGTAAGTCTACTCTGGAAGCATACACTCGGTCTACTATATAATGGAAATGTGATGTACACCTTAGTTACTACAAATACTCATGGTAGAGTTGGAAGAAAAAGGAAGCACCAAATAACAGTGTTGAACTTAACATGCATATCATACCAAACAAGCTGATAACAAATCCTACATTCATTTACCACTGTACATCTGTACTCGTTAATTGTGTGCAATCAGAAATATAGATGTAAAGCTTGAAGACATAAATATTCGCCATCAGCAACAACACTAATAGGCTATATAAATTAACTCAAGAAACTAAGTTTACTCTTACATATCACCACTAAAATGTTATTCAATTACCATTATCTCACTGAGGGGTCATTTGCTTTCAAAGGTAATGATAAATACCTCTGAGTACCACGTTGCTGCCAAAAAATACTGCTTTTTGTGAAATGCTTCTGCCCCGTTCCTTTTTCCATGAAGAAACGTCTCACAAGCTTCGGGTTTCTTCTGTTTGAAAGTTCGTAATTTTCATATTGTTAGAGACTTCAGAAACAAACTGGAAGTACAAGGCATTTAAAATGTAAAACGGCAGTAATGGCAACAAAGAATAGGAGATGTGGAATGATGGTTATTGCACTGGTTCGCCATAACGTGACACATATTATCCTTTGATGTACATATTTTACTTCATTATGCCTCCGTTCCTTCACTTCCTTTAGTGTTCTTCTATTCATTTTGAATTGCAGGGTTTTTCTAAAAGATTTAAGCCAAGAAGTGCAGATGAGCTTTAAAGCCTTCAGTTCTTCCCTCGTCCTTGTAACCTCTGCAACCATAACTGCTTAAGTTTGTAAAAGATACAATGGTCTATTATTCTTGATAAAACTAGGGCCTCTAATTATGTAAGTGGCTATCCCATAGCGTACAGTTTTAAGGGTTGTATAATGTTGTAAATGTACTTCTACTTCCGAACATAAGGGCCTGCTAGGTAATAGTTGTCAGGCACCTGCAGCATTTGATATTGATATTGATGCAAATGACATATGGAGGAAAAAGCTGAGGTCGTGAAGGATTACTGTAAGTGCAAACAGACAGAAGTATTTCCTCGATAAAATAAGGAATTCCAACTCAAGTTATCACATAATTACAATTAGAAGTCAACTCATCACTTGTGTAAGATTCTGTACCTTCTTCTTCTTTTTGGTGGCCTCAGAATGCACGTGCTCCATAAGTCCAGCAATTGTCCAATTTGGATATGTTGGAATGCGAGAAGTCACAGGAAATAGAATCTCAAAAATTTCATTATTACCCTCTTTGGCAGCATTTTCTACTGCAGTCATCCCTTTCTGTGTTTAAAAAATAAAAAAGAAGTTTGATTCCATTAGCTGGATCATAAGATAACCCGACATCCAGTCAACTCAGTTCTCTCAAATGGTATTGTCAATTCTCTTGACTTCTGATGGAAAAAATAGTCATACCCACACGTAACCAGCCTGCTACTTATATTCCCAAGGATATAGGTTTTCATGCAAGAGGGCATCTTGGCAAACCTTTTAATCGTAAAGAAGGTGTAGCACACTAAGACTATGATGGTATGAATGAACATCCTTAGAGTGGCCATGGGGGTTAGCTGAACCCGTCATAGAGGGATCGCAATGGGGCCACAAAGTCATTTATATGGAAATAAAAGATGATTTGAACTGGAGAGAAATTAATTAAGTGGCTAAGTATTAGGTATCCATACAATATCTGTAACATTTGGATCAGCACCAGCCTCTAGTAAGCGCACAACAAATTGTGTTAACCCATAATCTACTGCCAATATCAGAGGGGCAAATCCACATGATTTGGCATTTGGATCAGCACCTGCCTAGATACATGCGAAAAAAGAAAGGTAAGATTTTATTAGTTATCAAAATTACATAAAAGTTTAGGAAGACAAAGCACTACATCTTCAAGAAGATTCTGAGATAAGATTTACACTAGCATGTGGCCCAGAGTATTATGTTTCGAGAGATCTGCACAGGTCCATAATTATCTTTCACATTATTATGCTTTAATTTATTTTGGTCCAGGATTTCAATTTATAATGAACCAGAAACATTAATTTTAAGCATATCTAAGTTATGTGCACTTATGACCAGCAAGCTAAACAGTATCTTCTTCTAACATCATAATCTCAATAAGGTGATGTATCCATGTCATCCATATTAACCAGGGTATGGGTACTTAGGATACCCGACCCTGGATTGTGTGCAGCACCAGCTTGTGTAACGGTCCTCATATGTTGAGTTAACAATCACCTTTGGACCTAGAAAACGAGCTATACACCGACAGAAGAAAATGGCACAAACTAAGAAAAAGAAGTTCGGAACCAAACTCAAATATAACTTTAAAAATTTCCTACCAGTGGTTTTACTCAGAAATGGTCAAACAGATAAATAACAGGATGAGTCTTTTCATACAAGCAGGAACTGTAATCAATGTGAGTACTGAGTAGATAAATATATATTGTTACTACCTGCAATACATTTCTTAGAAACCTCTGAAATAGTCGAATTGTTAATAAAAGATCCATGATTTGCAGTGATTATATATTGAGACCTTTTTGTACCTGTAGTAAAAGATCCATGATTTGCAGTGAATTGTTAATAATAGTCGAATTTACCGGTGTAACCACACCAAGCAACTCCACATTAGGCTGCATACATGAAGGAGCATAGATTTAGTGAATAGCCCAACCAAGTTGGAAAACCAATTGTAGATAAAAATCATTTGTACACTGCACGATACTTCAACTGTTTTCAAGTGGATAATCTAGTCATTATATACACAAGCAAGTTAAGGAGTTGCATAGATTTCCTGAACCTAATATCTCCTTTATTTATAAAAGATAACTGAAAGATTGTAATAATGCCCTGTTTTTATTTTTCTTTGTTGCTCAACTACTTGAAAAAGAATAACTGTTTATTTAGTGGTGGAGAAGTCTACTCACATCTGCATGGTGATCCAACAAAACTCTAACAGCATCAACCCAGCCAAGAAGAGCAGCATATGATAGAGCTGTGCCAGACCTAGTCGCAACATTAACGCGAATACCTTTTGAAAGTAACAATGTCTGTATCTTTCTATCACCTGCAGATAAAGCGGCATATGATATCCACGCCAATTTGTATGTCCAAATCCAAATGCAAAAAAGAAAAATATATATTACAGATGAAATAGGCTACATCTTTATGCTATTTTTGGGATAAAGAAGTAGCAACATGAAGTCTACATTGCTCTAGTTAGACCGAGCACCAAGGTGACACATTTTGATATATCTCAAGGTTCACTATAGGAGATTCCCAACAGATTCGCATTCATGTATACTGTATACATCTAACTCTTCTAAAGTAAATATGCATGTAAGCCATAAGCCTCAATCTTCCAATGCTCCAGAAAACCCCAAACAACATAAAAAAAATCTAAAAAATGAACTCATGGTGGATAAAAAGTTTTTGAGAAGGTTCATCTAAGCCTTAACCAAGCATGCTTGTCTAATGCAGAATAGAGTCTCACAGCAAGAGAATTTTTGCAAGGAAAGCTAAAGCCCAATGATCTGGATAAAATAATGCATATCTATCAGAAAAGATAAGAAATAAAAAATACTATTATCAAACTGGAATATATCCACATAACAGTATTAAGAACAATATTTTTTTTATATGCAGTACCTTCTAAAGGAAATGCTGAGCCCTTGTAGGATGTAGCACGGTCCTAACATAATATTTTCCTTAAAAGGACAAAGATAAGAATGGGATTTTTTCCTACCAGGCAAAAATCAGTCTGATATTTTACTTGTATGCCGATCATTAACGAGTCAAAAGGGATTATCTACAAGAATGATTTCCTAGGGAATGACAGTAACAGTTCAAGTATTCCATGTTCTTAAAGATACAACTGATGAAACTCATAAAAGCATAGCATTAGTTAAGGCGAAGATGCAAGAAAGGATGCCTTGGTCGATGGTTTTGCTGGATACATATAGATTGCATAATATTAGACTGTTGTATAAAAAAAGGTTAACAACTAGTAGTAATAAACCAAATTTTACTGGGATATGGGTAGCAGGAAAAGTTTAAGCTAGGAATGGGCTTTCCTTGCCCGCTAATCAGATCTTTGCACGTCGTTACATCTATGAGTAGACATTTAATGCAATTGTGTCTAGATAAGAAAACTACCATCAATATACCAAGTCAAATTGCTTTCACTTACTAAATATTAAGTGGAAAATATTAACAAGTTCACGCACAAGGACATGCATACATAAACAGAGAACAGGCAGTTTTGGAAAAATGTACTCTTAGGTTAAAGATATGGGAGGTACCTCCCAATACAGCATAATGCAACGGAGTATTAGCGCTACTATTTGGATCTTCTGACCCATCAGGATTGGCGCCCTCCTCGAGAAGATACTCGACAGTATTAAGTTGTCCTCTAACAGCTCCATAACATAAGGGAGTTGCACCTGAAAAACAAAAACAACAGTAAGATTAATTTTTGTTTTAGTTGAAGAGCCCTTCATGTTTCACGCGGATCGTTAGGAAAAATAGCAAACGTGATTGTTCAAACAATTAATCCAAGTTCTATTCAGTCCCCCCTAAACTATGTCTATTCAGGCACAATATGGAAAGTATTCTAGTCCCATCACATCCTTCGGAAGAAGGCCGCCGCGAATCAAGAAGTGAACAATAGGTCATGGTGAAATCATCAACCCCAAAAAGGACAAACTTAACAAGCACAAAATTTATTAATAGGGGACTTAAAATCTTTCATGAAGTGCTTGAATTTGTATAGTTCAAGCAAACAACTTTCGGAAGATCCACCACATCTTGTTGACAACCGTTATCATACCTAATAGAATTACCCTAACATTTTTTCCTAATCAATAACGAACAACAACTAAATCCATGGACAACAGCTCATAGTGAAATCTGCTCTCCTGGAGTTTAATCTCCATCGAAACAAAAATCAAAGTTACATTGAAACCAAATCAGAAAAGAAATATATCAAAAGCACGAACTAAATCATTAGAAAGAAAGATATTACCATGATTATCTTTCACATCAACATAAAGATTCAACTCTTCAAGCAAGTATCTACAAACATTCACTCTTCCTCCAGCAGCAGCAAAAGCAAGAGATCCTCTTCCATCTCCATCCACAAGACGTTAGACCGTTATTGATAACCCTTCACCTCTCTTATCGTAACATGAAGCTACCTCTGAAAATCACCCAAAAAACAACATACAAATATCTTCAGAAACAAAAAAATAGAAAAATAAATAGATAATCAGACTATATTAGAGCTTACTCTTGAAACGATCAAGGTCCCCTGTGTAAGCAGAATTCAGAAGATCAAAATACGCTGACATAGAGCCTGCAAAAAGAGTCCAACAAATTCAAAATCAAAATCGCAAAAAAAAAAAAGAGGAGAAATTTGAAGTAGAAGAATACATACATGGAGAGTACATCATGTTGAGCTCATCTCTATCCGGCCTGAGATCGAGGTGTTCTAGTTTTTGTGGATCTGCAAAAACAGAAAACGAAAATGTAAAAACCAGAGGAAGAAGATTCAAAATCAGAACTAAAGAAACTAGCTAGGGTTTCACAGAGAAAGAAAACGAACTTTGATTGCTCTCCATTTTAGGGTTTCAGGAGTAGAGATGGTTGTGTGAGTGGAAAGAGGAACTTGAAAGAGTAAAAGTAAAGAGAGAGTGAAATTATAATGTGTTTATCTTTTTTATTTCTTTATTTCTTTTTCATTTTCTGAGATACCGAAGACGCGCCAAGAAATGTCAGTGTACGAAACGGTTGGATACCAGTAGAATTGACACGTCATCCAGAAAGTAAGAATAAAAAGTGTTTTTATTTGTGGACCCACAAATAACCTGAGGTAGTTAAAACTCACAACATCATTGGGAATACGGCTCTAAATCGTTAGATACAGGCGTAACAGGGCTGAAGCGTTGGTATTTGTTGACCCACATTCCAGAAACCCATGATTTTTTGTATTGGTAATGATATTTTTTTTATTGATAATGATTTTGAGGTCGATGAGTTTCAAACTTAGGTCACCGGTATCATCACCTAGTGACTTTATCGTTGTATAACAGTGACATTTACGGAAAAAATTTGTTTCACTCAAGTGGTATTGTTACATGACTGGTTAGTACATGAATGTAAGCTTAATTAGTAAGCCTTGGTCTAATTATATGGAGCATTTTTCACCTATGATACGCTAATACAAGAAAAGCCTAAATAACTAAATCATATTGCATTTTAAATACTCGTCGCTGCTTATTCATATTTGAGCCAAAATTTAACCTAAGATCTTGATCTTGAGCTAAGTATCAACATCTCTTACTTTTTTCTTCTATTATGTGTTTTCCCTTGAGATTTGATAAGCATGTCATTCATCCGCAGGTGTTGCACTCAAGACAGAACTCTTCCTAACTAATGGACTGATCATTATGTTCCCCATATCCTACTTAGTAGACAGATTACTCATAGTCCTTTGCCTGGAACTTTTCCCGCTACTTCATCAGCCTAAAATTATTTATATGTGGCAGAATCAGCTTCTCGAGATCTCTTAATTTGCCTTTGTTGCCTCCATTTCTCCATCTTTCCAGGTTCCTAGACACAATACAAAGCATTTTATGAAAAAATGGTTCGTCAATCATTTGTATAAGAGCGGTATTAGCTATGTTAATTAATACTGATGGTTTGGTTTCCATATAATACGACTAGTGAGACCACATGTGCGATGCACATGCTTGAGTTTTACTCTTTTAACAACACCAAATTTGATGATAATGATTTTTTTCATAAAATAAAATGTAATATTCTAATTTGTACTCATTACGTAGGTTTACAAAAATCCGGTGTGTATTTTGAAAGATATCAAGTTTTTAAAAACTTTGTTTTAAAACAATGCCATTTCTGTGAATATGTAAATATATAAGGTTGAATATGTAAATATTGATTTAATGTACGTTTTTACCCTTGAATATATATGTATAGTAGTGGTTGATATTTAAGGTCATATTAGTAATATCAGGGTTACACCAAACTAATTTGTCTTTTTGTGACCAACCAAAATACTTCTTTTCTTTATATTAGTTATTAGAGATAGATAGATATATGTCAGTCTATTACAAAACAACTTATTATCTGGTATCATAAAAGAAGGAACAAATCTGATGTATCATGCTCTCCGAATGCAAGCAACTAACACTTGCTAGGGTTTGCATTTCCTCCAACACGGTGGTGGTGACTTGCCGCAGTAAGAGCAAATATTGTGGTGGAATCCAACCTATTCCAAGCATGAAAGAAGTGTGGAATGTCAAGTCTAATGGCTTCCAAATTGGTGTCACCCACACTTTTTTGTTTCATGGTTTTCATGGAATGGTGCGTGGAATCCAAAGTAAACGATAATCCAACTAGCATTAAATGCCATTCGAAATAGCGTGCTAACAGACGAAAAACGCTATTATGAATAATGTTATGCGTTACTCTGAATGGCGTAAAGCAAGCACCATTCCGAATAGCGTTCAACAATCATGATGCTGAGAAATAAAATCAACTTACCTCTCTTTGGATTGTTAATGAAAATAAGAAATTGAAGTATGTGGAGATTCCTTATCAACCCAAGAACAAATCCTTGGAAGCAATTGAATTGATTATACTCATGATGGTGAGAAATCAAAAAGGGAAAAACTAGTTTTTTATTTCTTTTAGAGAAGAAGAAGTAAATAGAATGTTTGAGAAGAGAAAAATGTATAGGAGAGTCCGTCGAGTTTTTTTTACAAAAACCAAAAAAGAAAACACGATTTGGATTAGCATTAAACGCTATTCAAAATTGTGTTTGACCATTGACCAAGTCAAACACTATTCTTTTTAACGTTAAACGTTGTTTGGATTAGGGTTCCAATGATTCCAGCATTAGACTTGAGGTTCCATGAACAATTCCAAATGCTGAGCAGGCATGGAAGATGGAATTTTTTCACCATAAGACTTGATCTGATGGCAAAGTTAGACTTTAATAATTGTAAGGACACAAATTTTCATTTATGTTTATACAGATACAAGGGAGATTTGTTTATAATTTTCAGAAAGTAAATAATCTAATTAGAAAAGTAGGTGATTCTCTAACAACATTTCGCGGGCAACTTGAGCCTACCAGGCTACCATTCATTTTCAATCTACACTTCACAAGCAATTGTATTTGCTGAAGCACATATTTTCCTCATGGTAGCATAGACTAGTATGCCAATTGAAACTGATCCTAGAAGAAGCCAACCCCAAAATAAACAATTTGTCTCCAACGCCAGAACCTCCACCAGCTAATCCTTAGTCATCTCAGTTCTAAACATAGAGAAAATTTGCAAATAAGTAATTGCACCATAAGTAGTTTGTTCTATTCACCAAACAAGATGTTTTGTTTTTACGAATTTCTTACGAGAAATATAGTAGGGCATATGACGATTTGATTTGTGGAACCCATCTTTAACGCTACAAAGTACAAACAACTACCGCACTGATTTGATTTCCTTAAGAAAGAACTTCTTCTTCATCCAACAGACCGACCTTATAAAATAAAGAAAAATATACCAATTGAATGTTCGTATATCCTGCAACTCCAGATTCTTTTCAAGCAACTGTCAAAGCAAAGGAATCGTTTACAAAACTTATAGAGTATGGAAGGCAAAATACTGCTTGAATATGTAAGGGGAATCCTGAACTGGTTATAGATTCTGGTAAACTGTTGAAAGAGGTAGATGATGTTTAAAACATCTATACTAACGAGAAGGTAATCCGAAGCTGGTGATTGACCAATATCAAGAAGCACTAAAGGAACATGTAACAAAAGAAGAACAATTCATATGATAGATCACAAATGGAAGGCACTTAATTACTTCCAGTTAATAAGACTGACTGATTTTAATTTACTGAGCTTAGCCGTTTTCTTGAAAAAAAATTATAGATCAACATAAGTTCATGAATATACAACATATCAAGTATTTTTCTAATAAAATGACATGTAAGAGACATTAAATACAATGAAGTCCAAATGGATTAAGGAAAAAACATCAATTCTACACTTACTCAAATATTTTTAGAAAATGGTCTCAAGTACAAAATACATTCGGGAAGCATTTCAGTTTTCACTACTGTAGTATCCCAACAACAACAAAAAGCCTATAAAAAATAATGTCTAGTTCAGTATGTTGGTAGGCAAATAAATGAAAGTTATGCCTCAGGAAGTGAACTTTACTCTACAAAGATAACAACTATACAAGCTGAAAATTTTACCAATTATTTAGAAGAAAGAGAAATTACACATCCTCCGCAAATCCCTCTATGGTCGATAAATATTGTTTATCCCAAAACCTATGTTGTTTAAGGCTCTGCCTTAAGTAACAAAATAAGAGGTTGTTTTTCCATGGCCAATCCTGCAAAATGTTATAACGCCGTAATACACTTTTAAAGAGGGAATCCACCCAGCATAAGCTGCTTTGGCCTAATAACCAAATACCCCCTTTTAATTACACATTTAAGACTTTAAATGTACACATAATGTTGTTACTCACTGCAAACCCCAGATTATTTGATGAACCAACTGTCAGGCATTTTGAACGTTCATATTTGTGACATAGGAGAAAAATATATTGGCACTCTTATTGCCTTTCAAGCTTCAAAAATTCAAAATCATATGTATATTCTCCGATCCGTGGATGCTAGAATATCTACTTGGTTTTATAGACTTTTTTCCTAGAACTACCCTGGTTAAACACATTGGGCAAGCTATACCCTATGTCTGTAGGAAAATGGACTCCTATCTCTACAAGTTTAGGTGGGGGGAAACTTTAGATCCTAAGGATAGAAAATTACATGTACTTGGCTGGGATATCTTATGTTCCCTAAGTCTGAAGGAGGTCTTGGTCTAAGGAAATTTGAATTAAATAATTTGGTCATGTTAGCCAGAAATGCTTAGAAAATCATTGATAATCCTGATTGTTTGCTTGGTATTACTCCTAAAGTTAAATACTTTCTTAAAACTGATTTTTTGAATTTCCTAGTAATCGTTCTTGGACCTGGAGGTGTCTGCACACTATAAAATAGTTTGTCAGACCCTTTATCTCTTGGATTGTTGGGGATGGTCAATTTATTGACCCATGATGTGATAAGTGGGTACCAAGTTTGGGGTCTGATATCCCTAACCCTCTTGTTCCTCCAGACCCTAGTGTGAAAGTTGCCTATTTTATTAACCATGATAATAGAACTTGCGATATTAGTAGATTAAATACCCATTTTGATAATACTGATGTTAAGAAGATTAACACCATTCCCTTAAGCTAGTTGTGCACTCCTGATATGAGAGCTTTGGAGCTTTCAAAGTATGACATGTTTTCTTCAAAATTTGCCTACTTGGGATTAAGAGAATTTGGAAGTACATTTGGAAACTTATAATCCCACAACGCACTCAGATGTTTATATGGAAAGCCGCTAGGAATGCCCTACCAGCTAGAATTATTCTTCACAAAGAATGCCTATGGCTAATGTGGACTGTCCTAGGTGCTCCGATCCTCATGAATCTATTATGCATGCTCTTGTGCTTTGTTCCTTTGCTAGTCATGTTTGGTTTCTGAATTCTCTGTGTGTGAATACTTCTATTTTCCTAGATAAATCTTGCATCAATTGGCTTTTGTTTTGGTTAGTGGATCCCTGCACTAGACTTCCTGATGAATGTCAATATTTTTTTTGCTACTATCCTTTGGTTTATTTGGAGTTGTAGGAACAACCTAGTTTTCAATGATAATAAAGAAAACCATATTGTTGTTATTAATAGAGCCAATACTATGTTATTGACTAGGAAACCAAAGATTCATGTACCTAATAATATTAATATTAGTTTTTGTGATAAATGGATACCTCCCCCTTTGGATGAATAAAATGTAACAATGGTGCAGGGTATGTGATGAGGGACTATTCAAATAAAGCCTCATTTTGTGTTGTTATGGTGTTTGATGTATACTCCGCGGATGAAGCTGAAGCTAGGGATATATGGACAATCCTAAAAGAAGTTATGGAACAAAATCTCACTCATATCATAATTGAGAGTGATGCAAAAGACTTGATCGACCAATTTTCTGCTGGCTAGTTTGATGGTGATCAAAGAATGGATACGATTTTCAAAGACATTTCCTTTTTCTCTTCTCAGTTAATTGCTTGTATTTTAACATTCCAACCACGGCTGTGTAACTCTGTAGTTCACGCTTTAGCTCATTGGACTAAAGTTAACTCTTTTACTATATACTGGTGTGTACCTCTAATCTGGCTTAGGACGATTATTGAGGATGATCATTAGCCTTTTTGAAGGCCGTCGTTTATGGGAAATAAAGAAGAAGAAAAAGATTGAACAGGTGAAGCTGGATTCAGGTCTTATTTTATCACTTAATTAGTCAAGACCTAACTTGCGATACTCTGCCTACTTTTAAGATGCTCTACCTACTTTTAAGTTGATAATATGCGATTCACGTCATCAACCTGTTAACAAAGTGTCTAATAGTTTGTCTCAACAGACCTACTCTACAAATTTCAATGGAAAAATTAAGTTTAGAAGTAGAACCCAATCCACCATTATCAAAAAACACAAAATTGAAAAAAAAAAAAAGGTAAACTGGATGTTATTTGAGTATTCTCAATTTCGCAAATATATATTTTGTTATCCAAACAGCTCTTTTAGCAGCCTCATTAGGAACCATGGCATCAGGTCATAAATATCTCAAATCATCGACACTCTTTGTAACAATATACGGCTCTCACCAGCACAAGCTTACCATTTGATACACAAGCAATATAAGCAGCTAATAAACACCACCTAGCTCCATCCATAGCTAATCCTATTGCTTGATTGGTTGATGAATTTTTTTGACAAATTAAGACAATAATCTATGGTTTTGGGGGAATTGACAGGGCCTGTGGTAAATATTGAAGATGAATTGCTTGGAAAAGGGGAGTTTTGTTTTGATTTCAACTTTTTGGGGTGTCAAGGTAGTCCACGCTATTCTAATATGGTTGATGACATGGATAAATGATTTTTTTTTAATCAAATGTTGTACTTAATTTCTCCAAGTCCTGAACCAAAAAGCATACCAAAGTGCGGCCTCAGCAGATTGTCAGGATTAAGTCCTAAAAACAGTTCTACATATTTCAGAATAAAAGAGGCAGAACAATCAACAAAAATGTCAAAAGAAACTTGTTTTATAATTGTGGTATTCCAACAATTCAATAAAAACTATTAAATTATTATACTATATTTACAGAAACAAATGTTTTCATTCAATCAGCCTAATAAGCACTTTACTCTACAAAATTTATAATCCTCGTTTAATTTGAGGATACTAGAATTAATTGGGGTATAATGATTCCCATCCCCACCCATGGGAGGTGGATAAGGGGCAACTAAATGTAGCTAAAAGACTAGATCACCCTAACCTCTAGGATTGTGACACGTGTCATACTATTTATATATTAATTTTATTTATTTGAAAATCAATTGTCTATTTTTTTTAATTTAAATTTTTTTGTTTCTTTTTTCATAAATTTTTTTTCACAGTCGTCATGGTCGATCCATCACGACGATGACGACATTGGTAAAAATATTTGAGTCGTCATTATTTTAAATGTTAACAATGCCGACTCTTTTAAATTTTAAAACTGATATTGACCATAAAAGTCATTACCGTTCAAAATTTATAGACAATAACGACTCTACCAAATTGTCGTTGTATAAGTTTATCAACCATAACGACTCTACACGAAAATAATAAAGCCGTCATGCTCTTAAATTTCAACTATGATGGCTCTTGTCAATTTTGAAACAATGCGTCATAATTTTGTATTTTAATTATAACGGCTCTTAAATTTTAAAACAAAAATTGATCATGAAAGAATCGTCATGGTTCTTATTTATAGGCCATAACGATTATGTTCAGTCGTCATGGAACAAATTTGTTATCCATGACGACTCTGCTTGTGTTGTTATGGTCTTAAATTTCAAGCACGATGATTCTTACAAATTTTTCAGATGAAAAAGAACTTGCACAATTTTTCTGGCATCGTACTAAATTTTAACTATGATGATTATTTAATTTTAAAACAAAAATTGATAATGAAAGGTCGTCACAGTTTAAATTTATAAACCATGACGACTATTTAAAGTCGTCATTGTACGAATTTAAACCGTGACGATTTTTCATAATAATTTGTTGGCTTGATGAAAAATCGTCATGATCGTAATTCAATACCGTGACGACTCTTCATACAAATCTGGGTCAAAAAAATAAAATAAAACTATATAAATAAATAAATTTTTTTAAAAAATATGATTAAATCCTAATTAAGTAAGATTAAATCCTAATTAAATAAAATTATTCATAATTAAATAAGGGCAGATCAGCCATTTATGAAAATATTTGGCTAAAGGGTTCCAAAAATTACTTTTGGATGACCCGTTTCTATCTTATTCAGTATTTTTTTTTAATGGTAAAAGATCATATATTAACTAGCAAATATAGTACAAAATATTTACAAGATCATTTTTATCAAAAAACCTTAGAATCTATGCTAGATTTATGAACTTTTTGGTGTAGGTTATCTGACATGTGTTGTAGCTTTTTAATCCTTGCCTCCTTGGCAATGTAGTCCGTTGCTGAGTTATTATTCCTCTTAATATATTTCACTTTAGCTTGAGGTAGATCGCCCAAGATTATCCTTATTTCTTACAATGTGTTTTCCGCTGTCCACGAAGAATTTGTGCTTACCTTGTTTATATTGTCTGCCAACGCTTTGCAGTCAGTTACTATGAAAACGCTTGATAAAATATTTTATTTAACCATGTAACTGCCTTTAATAAGGATTTATCTTCTGCGTGGAAAGCTGACGTAGCCCACTCCGAACCCGCAAATAGGTGCATGAAAGTCTCTTCATCTGCTGAATATAGAATGAAAGCATATCCCATCAACAAATCCTCTCTCTTAAAGGAAGCATCAATAAAAATTATCCAATCTGAGTTTAGGTTGGACCAAGAGTAATTGGTTGAGATTTTATTTTGAGTTTGGATATCACTTTAAAGGGTATTCGACGGGGAGGATTGTAAGAAACTATTGATTTGCCCTATTAAATTGATTGGGTCTGGGTTTATTTTCTAAAAGACTACCGAGCATCTATATTTCCAGATGAACTAGAATATGGTGGAAATTTTTACCTGAAGATGGCTCAAGTTAGTTTCCGTAATCCACCATTTAATCCAGGAAATAGTTGTGCTAGAATTGTAACTTGAGATTATATTATTGAGGGAGAGACCAAATGATCAAATTTTAGATAGTGGTAGTAAAAGGTTATTTGAGACTTGTGAAAGCAATTGATTTTAGACTTATTTAAACTAAAAATAGAGAAAATTTAAATCCAAATTTGTTTTCAAGATTGAAAATAACCAAGACACTAGATTCCACTATTACACATGAATGAATGATGGTAAAAATTCCAAAACTCTAATTATCTTTAAAATCTCTTATTTCTTAATTCACAAATAATCAGGCATATTCTCAAACATTAATTGTATTCCCTAAGCATAGATTATCTAAACAAAGTATAACCTATCTAATTGAATCACAACTAATTAAGAAAATAATGCAAACAATTAAAATTCTACAAAGTAGTGATTGAGTGAATTATAAAATACAAATTAGAGAAAAATAGAATAGTTACAAATTATTCATGCATAAATAGCTTCCTCCGTGCCTTGGTTACGCGAGAATTAGCTCATCATCATGGAAACACGCTCAAAATTCATCTTTATTGCTCAAAAATGGTGTTCACAATAATGAAATGGGAGAAAAACAATAAAACCGGGTTTGTAACAGTTTTATTTGTTACAAACCGAGCTGTTACAGAGAACGATAAAAATGAAGTGTTGTTGTCACTGTAGCAATACGACCCACAAATTATTGTCGTTGTCACTGTTGGAAAACGACGGTTCTGCGTGCGTCTTATGTTCTTCGTGTTCTTCACAGCAGCAGAAAATGGAGTTTTTCTGCCACTTGATTTCTCGACTCTCTGGTTCTTCCTAACTGATCCCCCCAACTCCCCGTTTGGATTAAAACAAGTTATCCAGCCAAATTTGATCGATAAAATCACCCATACTAGCTTTCTATAGTCATATCACGTCTACCCACTAAGTTTCAGGGATTGAATCTCACTAAATCACGTCCAAACATCCGATTGAAATTCTGCCAGTGAAAGGGAGTATTTTCCCGCCAATTTTTTTTTTTGAATTTGAGAAGAACATGTCCTCCCCCTAATGTTGCACGGGTGTCCCTTTAGCACTTGTCTTATGGGGTGCAATAGTAATTTTTGGGCGTAGATAGTAATTTTTCCGGGGTTCCTCCGACACATTTTTGGGGTGCTTCCGGTGCATTTCTGGGGTGCCTTTAGTACTCTATCCTGGGGTATAAAACACCACTTTTCGAGCCAATTTTGCCGCAAAAGCTTATTCCCTAGAAAAGACTTAAAACAACTCTATTAGAAATAAAATGAGTCCTAGATAATGTAGTTATGGGTGAAAATGTGTCACACTTACGTGCTTATCACCAAACCAAACTGCTCTTGCAAAAGGACACTCGCAGAAGATATGAAATTTTGTTTCTTACGCTTGATTGTTACATAACTGGCAAATCGAGTCGATATATGGATTATGAGCACCTAGTCTAGCAGATGTTTGAAGAACTTTTTGTGATAGTTTCCAGATGAAAAGTCTAATTCTTGGAATTGCTTGAATTCTCCAAATCTTATTCCATGGGAAATCTAGACTGTCATTATTGTCTTGATCCTGATTGGCTAGAAAGTTATAAATGTTCTTGGCTGTGAATTTTCCTAAGTAATGATGCCTCCATCTAATGATGTCTTGCTCTTTCTTCCTTGGATTTATAGCTTGAATTTTTTCCCTATCCTCTGGATAAAAGAATTGGTTTAGCTTTTCTTGATCCCACTTATTCTGATCCGTTATTAGCTCTTGAACTCTTGTTGGTGTCTGATCTTGAGAGTTTGGGACTTTATGGACTATATCTGCGTTAGGAATCCACCCATCTTCCCAAATTTTTACCGAAGCTCCGTTTTTGACTTGCCAAACAAAATTTCTTTTTATTAGCTCTAAGCCTTTTTGTATGCTGGTCCAAATCCAAGACAAATTCGAGGTTCTGGAATCTTCTAGAGGGTGTGAGTTTGGGAAATATTTTACTTTTAGGAGTTTGACCCATAATTGGTCTTGTTCGGTTACCAATCTACTGGCAAGTTTAGTGAGAAGAGCTATATTGAAATGATGGGTTTTTAATTCCCAAACCACCTTGGGAAATGGGCTTGCATATACTTTTCCAAGCTTTTATAAATCCTCATTTTCTTTTTTTCCCATCTTTTTTCTACCAGAAATTTCTCTGAATCCGGTCGAGTTGGTCAAGTGTTTCTTTTGGCAGAGCAAGAACTTGCATTTGATTTGTTGGGTAAGATTGAAGGATAGATTTTATCAAGACAGTCCTACCCGCTTGAGATAACATTTTTGATTTCCAACCTTGTAAAGTAGAATAATATCGTTATAGTAGAGGCTCAAAATTGGCTTTTCGATTCTTATCAAAGAAGAGCGGGGTACGCAGGTATCTATCGTTTTTGGTCATCAGCGGGACTTTTAAAAAAAATCCTATAATCTTCTCATGTTTCGGATTCGTGGGCTAAAGTAGACGCTGGATTTTTGAAGATTAACCATCTGGCCTGTGATGTTCCCAAATAATTGTAAGATTTCCAAAAGACTTTTCTCTGCCCCCAGATCCGCTTTTGTAAATAAAAAGCAGTCATCCGAGAAAAATAAGTGGGATATATTGGGAGCATTTTTGTTGATTTGAAATCCAGTGATTTTCTTGTCTTCAATAGCTTTTTCAAGGAGTCTAGGTAGAATTTCCATGCATATTAGGAAAAGATACGGCGATAATGGATCACCTTGTCTTAAACCTCTCGAAGTGTTGAAAGTGGGTCCCGGGGAACCGTTGAGAAGAATTGAAAAAGAGGTTGTCGATATGCATTGCAAAATGAGGTTTGTCCAGTTTTCCGAGAAGCCAAAAGCTAAGAGAACTTTCTCAATAAAAATCCATTCAACCCTATCAAAAGCTTTTGATAGGTCTAGTTTTAACGCTAGAAAACCCTTTTTTTTCTTGAAAATTTTCATCGAGTGGATAAGTTCATGAGCAATTATGATGTTATGTGATTTGTCGACCAGAGAGAAACGTCGATTGATTGGGAGATATTATTTTACTAAGTATGGGTTTTAATCTATTAGCTAATATTTTTGAGATTATTTTATAAATGGTATTGCTCAGGCTAATAGGTCTGAAATCTCCCGGAGTTTGAGGCGTGGAAATTTTTGGGATGAGGGTTATGAAAGAATGATTAAAATCTTTGTCAAGAATGCCCGATCGAAAGAATTCTTGGACTAATCCAATGATATCTTTTCCCAATATGTCCCAATTGGCTTTAAAGAA
Source organism: Papaver atlanticum (assembly GCA_023531105.1). Lineage (NCBI taxonomy): Eukaryota > Viridiplantae > Streptophyta > Magnoliopsida > Ranunculales > Papaveraceae > Papaver > Papaver atlanticum. The sequence goes on along the minus strand of JAJJMB010005286.1, from coordinate 1,859,947 downwards.
ACCTGGTTGGAAGTCATCCGGGCCTGAGGCTCCCCATTGGTTCATATTTGATAGGGTGAGCCAAATCTCTTCTTTAGTGGGGATTTCTGACAAGGAAGTATTTTCTTCAACAGTGATGCAAGGATTTATGATGCTGGATAGATCAAAATCAAAATTGTTGCTTTGGGAAGTGCCTATTTGTTGGAAATGGTTAACCAGAAGCGAATTGATTTGATCTCTATCTGAAAGCCAAAGCCCATAAGGTTCTCTAAGAGAATTTATCGAGGATTCTTTTTCTATTCGAGGTGGTGGCATGGAAATATTCTATGTTCTGGTCATATTCTTTGAAGAACTTATCCTTAGAAAGTTGATGATAGTAGTCGTTTTTGATTTTGTACCATTTTCCTAGCTCCGCTTGAAGATTTTTTAATTTATCTATGTCTTTGGAAAAGTTTCCGGATATATGGATACTTTCAATTTTATTGTTTAGGGACTTTATATGTTTGTGGATGTTCCCAAAGGTATTTGAGTTCCAATGGGCTAAATCGGAGGATAACAATTTAAGGAGCCCAGAAAAATTTCTTTCTCGGGAATTTTTGGAATGTAATTTCCAAGTGGCTTCAACTACAGTAGGTAAAGTGGAGTGAGTTAACCAAGACCTAATACATTTAAATGGTTTCTGGAGCCTAATTATTTCTGGGTTTGAATCTAATAAAATTGGCGTATGATCAGAACCTACCCTCGGGAGATGAGTTACCTTAGTGTCCGGAAAATTCTGAGATCACAAAAAGGATGTAAACACTCTATCAATTCTTTCGCATATGTTTGCTTCACCCTTTCGATTATTTGACCAAGTGAAAGGCGGTCCATCATATCCCGCATCTTGGAGTCCCAAAGAATTGATAGTATTGACGATGAAAGATTTACTGATGGAGACTGTTTTATTTCCACCTTGTTTTTCGTCTGGGTCCAAAATAACATTTAAGTCCCCTATCAGAACACAAGGTACATTTAAGTCCCCTATCAGAACCCAAGATATAGGTCCATTGTTCGATTTTATCATCAGCTTCGACTGCTCCATAGACACATGTTATCATGATATCTGTATCTCCTATCTTTGATTCAAAATGACAAACATTAAACTTAGAAGATATTAATTTCATGTCTATATTGTTGTGCCAGGCTATTGCTAAACCCTTGGATATTCCCACGGATGGAACGATGAACCAGTTATGGAAAGGAGAATTCTTGAAAAAAGAGTCCATTCGAGACAATGGGGCTTTTGTCTCTGCTAGAAACACTATGTATGGATTGTAGTATTGGCACAGAAAATTAAAATGGTCCTTGGTTAAGGGAGTTCCAATGCCCTGGACATTCCAGGATAGCAATTTCATGGTGCTTGAGCTAAAAGGAACCTAACAGGGGAACAAAGAAAGGTGTCGAAAGAAGAGAAAGAAAACCACGAAGCTAACTTTTGGACAGATGCAGAAAACCAACAAGAATAAATAGGAATTCAAACACAACTAGCAGAGATGGAGAGAACAAGATAGAATATAAATGAAAAAAACTGACAAGTATAATTAAGACAGTAATAGGGTTGGGTTTATCACAGGGCACAAGAAAGAAGGCAGATGGAAAGAAAAAAACAGGGACCTAGAAGTCACAAAGAAGTTGAAGAAGAGGTAATTACTAAGTCACAAAAATATAAGAGTAACCAGGGGCCCTGACAATACTACCATATTATCAAAAGGCACTGCTGCATTATAGGGATCATAATCATATACTTCAAAACTGTCAGATAAACAAAATATCCATTATGGTTACAAAAGTATAGTGTTTGCCTGTTAACGACCGAATGAGAAGAGCAAGAAAAATAACTTGTGGATCTAATATAATACAAACTCTGGAATCTGTGGCCAACTCCTTTGTGAGAAAGTACACCTATAACCAATCACCAATTTATCGTCTAAAAAAGGTAGAGCCACCAGAAGGGGCAACTAGCATCAGGGGAATTCACCATCAAAATCTAGAAAAAAACAAATGTTAACAAAGCACAGGGGTATGGCAGATGATAAAACATTTACATATAAATAAATGCAAAGAAATCTTAATAAGTTTTTTGTGAAAACAAAGAGACACTAAAGCGAAAGAATGGAACCTTTAGACACCAAGAAATTGAACCAATTGAAAATTAACTTATAGGGGTGATAATTAGACTATGATGGCTCCGATCTGAAAGGAAACCAGTGGATGTTAACTATTCCACAGGACAATGACAAGGAAAACCAGACGACATTAAGTCTGACAGGAGACCAAAATAGTTAAAACCATGGAAAATTTCAGGAAGTCGACACAAACACAATAAAACCACCAAGTGTAACTATTTGACAGAAACAACAACAAACTAGACCAAAAAAGGAGTCTAATAGAACACCAAAATAGTTAAACAGGGAGAAAAATTGGTAGAGTCGGCACAAATGAATTCAAATCGGTCAGCGGGATACAAGCACTTAATATGCAGACACCTATTAAATTCAAGGAGCACAAATACAAACACCTAATGTGCATATACATGATAAGAAGAAACCCCTAGAAAATCAATGAAATTGGAGATGCAATTAAAATTAAACTAGATAAAAAAACAAGACCAACCCCTGAATTTGGACAAAATGATAAAAGATAGTGAAAACCCCTGATTATTAAGCTCTTTATCTAAAACAGAAGACGGAAAAGATTGAACTGGCCATTATGAGGATAGCACCACCAAGATGAGCACCAACTTATAGATTCTTGTAAGGGGATGAGACCACAGCGATTATTCTCGCTTCCCTTTTCTCAAATTCTTTCTTAATTGAATAAGATGGATGGATATAAAATACTAAGCTCAGAAACTTGAAATCCATCTCCAACTGATGTAACCATTATCTAAGGTGATATGATGTTAGATCCAGTTAATCAGCAGCTTGACATGGTAATTAAACAAGGTTGCCAGGGCCCCTAAGCGACGATTTAGCCACTCATGGTTTTCATATCAGACGAGGTTTGGAAGAAATAAACTTGAAATAAGATCGTCTCAGCAAGATTCTAGCAAAATAATTAATTATACAGGGTACTAAGAGAAGATAAGCGAAGAAAAAAAACGATTTAGAGTTTAAAAGTGATGATTCAAGGACATGTAGGAGATGAAATTGAAGGAAAATTATAAATCGGAGAGAAACTGGGTCGACTCGTTATCGCCAGATCCTCAGACCCCCAAAAGGTCAGTATATCTATCTTATTCAGTATACCTCGGTTAATTCTAGTATCCCTCGATTAAATTAGATTTATAATGTGGGCCTGATAGATTTGTGGGTTCAGCTTTGTGACATTGTTTACGAACCATCATTTGGGGCATACCCTAAAAGTTTGGGGCATACATATTGATGACCCTAACTAGTGTAGGATGATAAGGGGTGTATAATGAGTGGTTAAGTTACATAGATACCTTTGATTAATAAATTAATTTTTAATATTAGTTTTTTTTTTCAATTTTGAATTTTTTGAATTTTTTTTTCTTCTTTTCTTTTTTTTCTTATTGCATGGAAAAAAATTTACAGAGCAAAGTTCGGCTAACAATAAAATCAAATTATCAGCCGAACTTCTCATTTTTTTCATCATAAAAGTGTCGATGAACAGTTCGGCTGATAATTAAATACGAAGATGTTAGTTGAACTTCACTTTATGAAGAATAATATTAAGTTCGGATGTCCTATTTTTTTTATCAAATCTGCCGAACCTAGATATGTTTTCACAAAACACAAGTTCGGCAGACATATTATCAGCCGAACCTACGTATGTTTTGAAAAAACTTAGGTTCGGCATATCACTTGTCAGCCGAACTTAGGTTCATAAATACAAAAAATTTAACAAAAAAATATATTTTTTTTTAAAAAAAAGTTAAAAATTAAATTAAAAATAATTTTTTTAAAAGTTAAAAGTTAAAGAAAATAATTTTTTTTATTTTAATTTAAAAATAATTAAAAATATAAATAATAAGGCATTTTTGCCATTAAAAAATGGCTAGATATGGAGCTCTACAGAAGCACTATTTAACATCCCGGTTCTGTCCTATTCTATGCCCCAAACTTTTTGGGTATGCCCCAAATGATGGTTATCACACCATTAAGACATGATCATGATTACTGTTTCGGCATATCCATTCCCTGGTTTAGAGTTTGCTCGCCAAACCGTAATGGAAGCGCATCCATTTAGTCTCGCGTTTTTCTTTGAGTATATGTCTGAGAAAACTATGATTTCCTGGAACACCAAAATCAGTGAAGCCTAATTGCACAATGAAATCTAATGGTAAACCAAATTAATCAAACTTATGTCGCTATAATAATCCAATATAATGAGCAAAAATGAACTTGTACTTGGATAAAACATTAAAATCTATACAAAAACGTCATTGGTTGTTCCTCTGACAAATTCATTCATCCAATTCCTAATACAACCTTCACTATCTTTCGGTATTGAAGGAGATTGTAGGAACCTTTTTGATTTTTTGCAAGGAAAAGGCTCCACAATTTCTTGGCAGAGTCGGGCAATATTAATGGAGGCCGACATGATTGCTAAAACTTGTCAAAACTTTATCGGTTTTTTCTTTAATCCTTTCTTTATTCCTAGAACTGTCGATAGGGCAGCATACATATTAGGGAGGCAAAATCTTTTAACTGTATTGTTAATTGGGACAACATCCCACCAACTTGTATTGTCAAAAAAAAATAAAAAAAATCAGTAGATAAATCTAATGATAGGGATGAACACTCAACTTGTTTGGAATGCATCACCAGTCTACAAAAAAAAAAAAAAGAGAGAAGAGAAGAAGAAGAAGTAGTAGATGTTCATTGTTTAACCGAACATCCTCACAAGAGTTACCCTTCAATATGTCTTATCTTTATCTGTGAAATTCTAGTGCTTTATTATCCTGAATAGCAGATAAAAACAGTGTAGGCAAGTACATACAGTCCCTTAAATCATGGTCCTTACCATCCCATAGCATTGCAGTACCAATCAAAAACACGTGTTCAATGCAATGAAGGATCAAAGCCTTCAGTTGCAAAGTCCACATCAAGTATCCAAAAACTCTGGAGAATAAAAAAAAGAAAAGGAAGAGGTAAATAGGGATGGCGCCTAGGATGTCAGAAGTAAGATAGCAACTGAAACTTAATTACACACCAACTAGTGGCATAAGTTTTAGAGTTTTCTTCATCAACAAAAATTCCAAGTGGAATAGGAAAGTACTAGATAACTATTGTAAAGTAAAATCCAGATGACGCCAATAGTTACGATCTTAGCAAAACCCCATTCAGTACTTCCTATACAAAAGTTGGCCACAAAATGTGTCTTCTGGTCGAGATGATATTGTCAGTCTACTATCATCACCATCTTACTTCTTCCTACAGTTGTAGGTTGATCGACTTCAATCTGGCTTCATTAGCAGCCCTGAAAGCACAAACAGGAGAATGTAAATATAAAGTATGCCACAGCGTAAAACAGGAAAATTAAGATAAAGTTTTTTGTTCACAAGACAGATTCCTCAGATTTAATAACAGAATTTGAATTTAGAAGAGAAATTAAAACAAAAAACTGAAAATCAAAATATGAGAAGTTCAATAAATAATTTAAATTTTTACATTGTGCTTGTTATTCTGCTTCAGACAAGATACTGATAAATTTTACAAAATAGAAATGAGACTTCTTCTACCACTTGACGGAGTTTATAGATCATAAAGGCTGTTAAACCATGTGCAACATTGAAGTTCGATATGGGTCATGAAGACCCAACTTCGTGATTCAAAGGGGTTTAACCAGTAAACACTCTGGCCATGTAAGTTCTGAGTACAAATTTGAGCCTTTCAAACATGTGGTCTTAAGTCAAATGATTTTGTAAATCACATTTCTTGAAAACGTGGTTATTCTAGACAAATTTCTTTAGAAAATGAATAAGACTTGATAGCAAAAACGTAGAGACACTGATATCTAGAGAACATAAGGGACCGATAACCAAATTGTTTGCCGAACCCAGGCACTTTAATTATCTGTCTTGATTGTGAATAAATGACATAATTAATAACTTTGACACATGGAAATATTAATAAAAGGTCGATAGAACTGAACCTGAATGCATCTACAAGCTCGTTGTTTTCAGGATCCAGCATCAAACCCTTAAAAAAGACATCTGCTGCTTCGCGGAACCTCTGTGATAACAAATGCAACGAACAAATTAAAAAGTGATTTGTCTCAGAAAAACCGGAAAAGGCAAAATCAGAGGAAAAGACACTGACTTTCAGAATGTTGAGCGCTACGCCTGCCCTGTAGTATGCCTTTGGCCAATCAGGCCTTAAAGATATGCATTCAGTTGCATCCCTTAATGCTTCAGGTCCGTCTCGCAAACGTGCATAACACGCACTCCTATTGGATAGTAGAGTTGCATCTGTTGGAGAAACCTCCAACGCCTATATTTCCATCACCAAAATTTAATTGTTAAAGCAGGCACAGCTCATAACAGATGAGAGGAAACCCCAAAAAATAGGATTATAAGAATGAAAAACGTAAAAATTAGTTCCGAGTTCAGATGGTAAGAAACTAGGACTTATAAAACAAAATCTGGCACGGGTAAAAATTGGCTGGCTGGAAAGCTTTCACGGGTATCTTGTTAAGCTTTTAATATTTTTCTCTCCATAACCAGAACTGGAGTTGGCAAATGTTAATACAGTAATTTGTACCCCTTAATGAGTCCCTTAATTTATAGAGAGTATTCACTTTCATTATAATTATAAAGGCTAAACAAACTTCATAATGCGATAGGCCAGTAATACGATTGATAATACCATGACATAATCAGTTTTTAACTTCCATAGATCCATGCACTACCAGAAGCCCAGAAATCCCTAATAAGCCTCTAATATGATTGAATAATATTGCAATTGACAAGCCACCAATTTGATTGATAATACCATGACATAAATCAGTTTGTAACTTCCCATAGATCCATGCACTACCAGAAGCCCAGAAGCCCTGATATCTACTGGTCAACTTTTTAAGGAACATAGATATGGTAGCTTTCAGCTGTAAGTCTATCCCGAAACATACACTCTCTACTATATAATGGAAATGTGATGTAGACCTTAGTTTCTAATGTGGTTAAGTGAAGGTTAAAGCAATTTTCTTGCCCATCTGAGAAACTGTGCATCATATTGTCTTTGACAATGGAACTACAAACACTCATGGCAGAGTTGGAAAAAAAACGGAAACACCAAATAACTGTGTTGAACTTAACTTGCAGATTGAACCAAACACTACACTAATTTACCACTATACTTATTAATTGTGTGCAATGAGAAATAAACATGTTAAGCTTGAAGACATAAATATTCACCATCAGTAACAACACTAATAGGCTATATTAATTAACTCATCAAACAAAGTTTGCTCTTACATATCACCTCTAAAAGTGTCATTCAATTACCATTATGTTATTGAGGGACCATTTGCTTTTAAGTTAAAGATAAATACCTTTGAGTACCACATTGCTGCCAAAAGATACTGCTTTTTCCGAAATGCTTCTGTGCCATTCATTTTTCCTTGAAGAAATGTCACAGAACCTTCAGGTTCCTCCTGTTTGAAAGTTCATATTTTCATTATTGCTAAAGACTCAGAAACAAACTGGAAGTACAAGGCATTTAAAATGTAAAATGGCAACAACGAATAAGAGATGTGAAATGAAAGTTTTAGCACTGGTTTATCATAACGTGACAAATGTTATCCTTTGATATGTGTATTTTACTTCATTATGCCTCTGTGGCTCTGTCCCTTCACTTCCATTAGTGTTTTATATTCTTCTCGAATTGCTGTTTTTATCTAAAAGAAGATTAATCCAAGAAGTGCAGATGAGCTCTAAAGCCTTTAGTTCTTCCCTTGTCCTTGTAAACTCTCCAATCCTTACTGCTTAAGTTTGTAAGAGATACAATGGTCTATTATTCTTGATAAAACTTGGACCTCCACTTATCTGTGACTATCTCATAGCATGCAGTTTTAAGGGTTCTAACATGGTAAATGTACTTCTACTTGCGAATAAGGGCTGCTACACAGGTAATAATTGTTAGGCACTTGCACAGTGTTTGAAATTGATGCAAATGACACAATAGCTAAATTTGTATGTTGAGCAGACAGCAGAGCCATCTGGCTTTACTTGGTGATATTAGAATCAGCTACATAGGTCGGTAATCAGTAATATTGTGAGCTTTGATGATATGGTAGAACTTGTAAAGGGAGAAGTAAGAGCCAAATAACGGAAATGGCATGTACATACCAGTGGTTGAGAAATTTAATATCCAATAAGGGGGGTGTAGTAGGACCATAGACCGGTGGGCATAGGTGCAAATGGAGGTTGATGTGCATATGGAGGAAAAAGGCGAGGTCATAGGTGCAAACAGACAGAGATATTTCCTCGTATTTTCCTCAATAAGTAAGGAATTCCAACCCTAAGTTATCACATAATTACATTTAGAAGTCAACTCATCAATTGTGTAAGATAATAGATTCTGTACCTTTTTTTTTGTGGCGGCCACAGAATGCACATGCTTCATAAGACCAACAGTCCAATTCGGATATGTTGGAACGCGAGTTGTCACAGGAAATAGAATCTCAACAACTTTACTATTACCCTCTCTAGCAGCAATTTCCACTGCAGTCATTCCTTCCTGTTTTTAAAAATAAATGAGAAGTTTGATTCCATAAGTTAGACCTAGGATAACCCGACATCCAGTCAACCCAGTTCTCTCTTATAGTTTTGCCTATTCTCTCAACTTCAGGTGGATACAACCACTCAACCTCCTGCTACTTGTATTTTCAAGATACAGGTTTTCATGCAATAAGTAGGGGATCTTGGCAACCGTTTTAATTATGACAAGGTCTAAATGCATGAAGAATTGGATTTTAATAGTCTCGTACATTAAAGCAGGGTGTTGGCATAGGGCCATAATGGGGGCCAAAAAGTAATTTACATGGAAATATAAGATTAATTCGGCAACCAGATAGGTTTGAACTGGAGAGAAATGAATTAAGAGGCCAAGTATTTGGTACCCATACATCATTTGTAACATTTGGATTAGCACCAGCCTCTAGCAAGCGCACGACAAATTGTGGTAGCCCATAAAGTACTGCAAATATTAGAGGGGCGAATCCACATGATTCGGCATTTGGATCAGCACCTGCCTGGATAGATGCAAAAATAGAAAGGTGAGACTTTTTTAGTTATCAATATAAGCGGAAAAATAACTTAAAAGTTTAGGAAGACAATGCACTACATCTTCGAGAAGATTCTGAAATAAGAATTCCTCTATCATGTGGCCCTAAGTAATATATTTTGAGAGTTTTGCCACACGTCCACAATTATCTTCACATTATTATGCTTTTATTTATATTCTGTTACAGGATTTCAATTTCATTGAACCAGATACATTCATTTTAAGCATATCTAAGTTATGTGTACTTACGACCAGCAAGCTAAACAGTGTCTTTTTACACAGTAATTTTCAATAAGGTAAAACGGTAATTATGGGTGCCATATCCATGTGAAGTGTGAACCATAATAACACAACTTGGGGTTAATTAACCAGGGTATGGGGTACTTAGAATACCCGACTCCGGGATTGTGTGCAGCACCAGCTTGTGTAACAGTCCTCATATGTCGAGTTAACCATTACCTTTGGACCTAGAAAACGAGCTGTACACCACCAGAAGAAAATGGCATAAATTAAGAAAAAGAAGTTCGGAATCAAACTAAGAAAATGGCATAACTTCCAAATATTACTACCGGGGTTTTACTCATAAATGGTTCAACCAGATAAATAGAGAAGCGAGTCTTTCATATATGCACGAATTGTAATCTAGATCCACTAAATGTAGATACTGTGTCGATTCTTCAAAAAACCAATGTGAATGGATAAGTATATAGTTACTACTCGCATAACATTTCTTAGCAACCTTCTGAGAAGATGATAAGACATTGTGCCACCAGAAGGTTGAGACCTTTATGTACCTGTAGTAAAAGATCCATGATTGGCAGTGAATTGAACATAATAGTCGATGTTAGCGGTGTAACCATACCAAACAACACTACATTAGGCTGCATAAAGAAAGGAAAATAGATTCAGTGAAAAGCCCCACCAAGTTGGCAAACCAATAGTAGATAAAAGTTATGTGTGCACCACATGATACTCTAACTGTTTCAAAGTAGATAATCTTGTCATTTTTTTTTTACAAAAGTAAGTTAGAGAGTTGCATAAAATTCCTGAAACGCAAGAAAGTTATATCTTCTTTTTTATAAAACATAACTGAAAGATTGTACCAATGCCCTGTTTTATCTTTCTTTGTTGATCAATTACTTGAAAAAAGAATAACTGTTATTTAGTTGAGGAGAAGTCAACTTACATCTGCATGGTGATCCAACAAAACTTTAACAGCATCAACCTGGCCAAGAAGAGCAGCATATGATAGGGCTGTGCCAGATCTAGTCGCAACATTAATGCGAATACCTTTTGAAAGTAACAATGTCTGTATCTTTCTATCTCCTGCAGATAAAGCAGCATATGATATCCACGCCTAATTGTATGTCCAAAATTCAAATGCAAAAACCAAAAATTATAGAAGAGACAAGCCACGTCTTAATGCTATTTTTGGATAAAGAAGTAGCAACATGATCGAGCACCAAGGTGGGGCGTTCTATTATATCTCAAGGTTCACCATTAGAGATTCCTAACGCATTCACATTCAAGTTTACATCTAACTCTTCTAAGGTAAATATGCATGTAGTAAGTGTCTGCTTCTATGCGGCAAGAGGTACCATATGCCTCAATCTTCCAAACAACATAAAAAAAAATTTCTAAAAAAACGAACTTATGGAGGATAAAAAGTTTATAAGCAAGTTCATCTAAGCCTTAACCAAACATACTCATCTAATGCAGTATAAAGTCTCATGGCAAGGTATTTTTTTGCAAGGAAAGCTAAATTCCAACGATCTGGATAAAATTACGCACATCTATCAGAAAAGATAAGAAACAAAAAATAAATAATTATTGAACTTGGACATATCTACAAAACAATATTAGGAACAAAATTTTGTTTACATGCAGATACAGTACCTTCTAAAGGAAATGCAGAGACCTGACACAAAATTTTGCTTAAAAGGGCAAAAATAAGAATTGAATTTCTTCCTACCAGGCAAAAATCAGTCTGATATTTTACTTGTATGCCAACCATAAACCAGTCACAAGGGGTTATCTACAAGAATGATTTCCTTGGGGTTGACAGTAAGTTAGAAAGTTCAAGTATCACATGTTCTTAAATACCACTGATGGAACTCTTGGAAGAAAAGATGCAAGAAAGGATGCCTTCGTTGAGAGTTTTTGCTGGATACATATAGGTTGCATAATACTAGAGTGTTATATAAAACAAAGTTAAAAACCCCTAACAAACTAAATTTAGTTAAATTACTAAGATATGGGTAGCAGGGAAACTGTGAAAGCTTGGAATGTTTAGTTAATAAGCTAGGGATGGGCTTTCCTTGCCTGCTAATCTAATCTTTGTGACACTATGTCTATAAGTAGATAGGAAATCTCACTAAGGGTACATATCAACATTTAATGCCACTGTGTCAGGATAACTAAACTACAATCAAGTTTAAAATATAAGTGAAATTGCTTTCACTTACTGAAGATTAAGCGGAAAATATAAACCCACACAGACATATATATATATGCAGCAAACAGGTAGACCTATAAGAATGTACAAGTTCTGTTCTTAGGTTAAAGATATGTGAGGTACCTCCCAATACAGCATAATGCAAAGGAGTATTAGTTGTACTATCTGGATCATTTGATCCATCAGGATTGGCGCCCTGCTCGAGAAGATACTCTACAGTGTTAAGATGTCCCTTAACAGCTCCATATGATAAGGGAGTTACACCTGAAAAACAAAAACAACAATAAGATAAATTTTGATTTCATCTGAAGAGGTTTCCCTTTATGTTTCACGCTGATAGTTGGGGAAAATACCAAACCTAACTGATCAAATTATTAATCCAAGTTCCATTTCAATCCCCTAAAATATGGACAGTATTCTAATTCTGTGACATCTTTCTAAAGAAGGCCGCCACAAATCAAAAAATGAACAATAGTTCATGGTGAGATCATCAACCCCAAAAAACGACAACATTAACAAGCAGAAAATTTATGATAAGGGACTCAAAATCTTTCATGAAGTGCTTGAATATATATTGTTCAAACAAACAATTTCAGCAATATCCACCACATTTTGTTGACCACCGGTATCATCGTCAAAGGAATTACCCTAACAATTTTTCCTAATCAATAACGAACAACAACTAAATCCATGGTACTGAAGCAATAGCTGGACAATAGTTAATAGTGTAATCAGCTCTTTAGGCATTTATTCTCTATGAAAACAAGATCAAAGTTGCATAAAAACCAAATCTAGGAAAAATAAATAATCAGAAGTACAAACTAAATCATTAGAAAGAAAGATATTACCATGATTATCCTTAACATCAACATCAAGATTCAACTGTTCAAGCAAGTATCTACAAACATTCACTTTTCCTCCAGCAGCAGCAAAAGCAAGAGATCCTCTTCCATCTCCATCCACAAGACGTTGGACCGTTATTGATAACCCTTCTCCTCTCTTATCGTAAGATGAAGCTATAACTGAAAATCACCCAAAAATAACACACAAATAGAAACATAATATAGAAAAGGAAAAAAAAAATCATAAAAAATCAAACTATAATCTGGAGCTTACTTATGAAACGATCTAGTTCCCCTTTGTAAGCAGAATCCAGAAGATCAAAATAAGCTGACATAGGGCCTGCAGAAAGAGTCAAACTCAAACTCAAAAATCACAAAAAAGAAAAACAATAAAATAAAATAAATAGCAGACAAAGTACATAAAGAATTCAAGGGTTTTGAAGAAGATATTACAGACATGGTGAATAAATCCTATTGACCTCATCCCTATCCGGGCAGACATCCATATGTTGTCGTTTCCGTGGAGCTGCAAAATCAGAAAACGCAAATGTAAAAACCAGAACAAGAAGATTCAAAATCAGAAGTAGATAAACTAGCTAGGGTTCTACGGAGAAAGAGAACAAACTTTGATTCCTCTCCATTTTAGGGTTTCCGGAGTAGAGATTTTTGTGTGAGTGGAAACGGGAATTTATGAGAGTAAAGAGAGATTGAAATTATAATGTGTTTTTCAATATCTTTTTCATTTTCTGAGATATCGGAGACGCGCCAAGAAATGTCAGTGTACGAAATGGTTTGATACCTATAGAATTGACACGTCATTAAAAAAAGTAAGGGTAATAATGTCAAAAGTGTTCTTTATATGTTGACTATGGCTCTTCTGTCATAGGTGTTTTGTTGATGGGTACGAGACAGTGGTGGTTCTTGCTATGCTCCGCTTCCTTGCACTACCGCTTAGACGTAGTGCCATCTAGTTTAGCTTATATAAGTCTAGTTTGGACCAATTTTTTTTTTTTTTATCATTTTAGTAAAGTAATTAATTTATCGAAGTTTTACCGTAATGTAGTAAAAAAAATTGCAACTTTGACAAAGAAAGGCCTCGAATAAAGAGAAAGTAAACAGTGTTCATTGTTGGATGTAAAGGACTTGGATGAAAATAAAGGTTTCGGTCACCTGAATAAACATCACATTCGGCTGTTGGCAATAATATTGCCAAAATTTGGTAATTATAAGTGGCGATGGGATGAGACTGTCATCTAGGTTCTTCTTATTGTTGATATAATTCGGCCTAATGTATCAGTAAGCGAAATAACAGCAAGATAGGCCATTCTCACAGGTGTGCGCAAGAGAAGAATAACAAATATAAGCAAATAACACATGGATTAAGTTGAAATTTCTTGATGGGTTTAGCACTGATGATTGACCCAATACCAAGAATCACAAAAAGAACATGTAACAAAAGAAGAACAAATCGAACCAAATGATAGATCGCAAATGGAAGGCACTTGGTTAGTTCCAAATAAATAAGACCGATTGGTTTTAATTTACCGAGCTTAGCCGTTTTCCTGAGAACAAATTACAGATCAACAGAAGTTCATGAATATACAACATATCAAGTGTTTGTTTTTCTAACAAAAAGACATGAAAGACACATTAGGTTAGGTACAATGAAGTCCAAATGGATTAAGGAAAAAACCTCAATTCTACACTTACTCAAATATTTTTTTTTAAATGATCTCCGGTACGATATACACCTGGGAAGCATTTTAGTCTTCACTACTATAGTATCCCAATAACAACAAAAAGTTTGAAAAGATAATGTCTAGTTCAGTATGCTGGTAGGCAAACAAATTAAGGATACGTAGCAGAAAGCAGAATTCACCCTACAAAGATAACAAGTATACAAGCTTAAAATTTTAGCAAATAGGTACAAGTCAGAGAAGTTACACATTCATTTACAATCCCTCTATGATCGATGAATATTGTTTATCCTGAAACTTATGTTGTTCAAGGCTCTGCCTTAAGTAACAAAATAGCAGGCTACCTTTACATGGCCTATCCTCCAAAATGTTATAGCACCTCAAAACACTTTCAAATGGGGGATCCACCCAGCATAAGTTGTTATTAGCTAAGTATGTTTTAGCCGAATAATCAAATATTCCCTTTTAATTACAAATTTAAAGCTTAAAATGTACACAGAATACTACTAGTCACTACATCTCAACCACATTTGCCACACCCTACATCGTTTAAACCTCACAACCCCGCTTAATGCCCGCCCAAAACAAGGCAGCCCAATATTTACATGAATCATAACCAAATATTCCCTTTTAATTACAAATTTAAGGCTTAAAATGTACACAGAATACTACTAGTCACTACAGCTCAACCACATTTCCACACCCTACATCGTTTAAACCCCACAACCCCGCTTAATGCCCCGCCCAAAATAAGGCAGCCCAATATTTACATGAATCATAAGAAAGAAGCCATGCGTAAGCTAGAAAACCAATCACAGGGTTTGAAAAATTACTCAATTAATTCTTACTGATCTGAAGTCCATCCATCCAAATAATCCCCTCCACTGATGTCTGATCGTATATACACTTGACAATAAACAAACAAACAAATAAGAAACATCAAATTTATTTCTCAACCTAGTTTACAAATTACAACGTAAAAATTAAGGTTTGAACCCAGTTCACCTTTGTCGATAAATCAACAATATACAATCAAGTTTAGAACCCAAAAAAAAAAATAAAAAAAAAATTGAATACCAGAATAGTATTCTGTATCAAAAACGGCTCTAACCACAATAAATTCACCATTTGTATCACCATTCGCAGCTTAAAGAATCTTAAGAAGAGAGAGCATTTGAAGAATTTTAAGGGGAATATGAGCTAATAAAACGTTGTGGCATTGCTTCATTGGTTGATGATATTTTTTGTAACAAATTGAGGAAAATATTGAAGGTGAATGGTTTGAGAAAGGGGGAAAATCTTGAAAATTAATGGTTTGAGCATTCCACTTGAGCTCTATGAGGATCGACTCTTCACCACCCCGAAGCTGCGATGCATGTTCCTTTAGAGCTCCAAAATATCGTATTATGTCGTTTTTATCTTTGATTCTTTGGCACAATCACCCAAAATATCATATAATACCGTAGCAATACTATATAAAAATATCCTTGGAACCAGGTAAAAATATTCTTATATAGATAAATGTTATTTTTATATAGATGTAATTTTTACAAAAAATATAAGCCAAGTTGGGACCATAAAATTTTATTCATATATGAAGTTTATTTCAATATAGAGTATTCTTACATAGATGTTCTTCTGCATATTCACTGGATCGAGCTTTTTGGAGTTATTTTGGGAGGGAATGCTTTGATATTTTTGTTGTTAAAGAAGGACGCTTATATGGGTCTTTTTCTAAGCATATGGATACCATATTCTCCTACGCCCAAAGGGTTAGTAATGTCTGGGCGGGAATTTCAAGTATAAGTCTCTATAAATACTCTAGAACGTATGCAATCAAGTATAATACTCCTTGAAAAGCACTGGATTATGAGGAGATGTCTCCTTAAGCCTGAAAATAGAGGTCCTTTACCTCTAATATAAGGATTTTGACCGGATCCTACTGGGTCTTGGAATGAAGCAAGTTATATTTTTTTTGTGTCTTTTTACTTTTATTTAGCTTAGTAGTAAATTTATCTCTACTTAAATGTGGTTGTTAGCTTTTAAGCAACTACACTATGTTGCCGACTAAAAGGATACTCAACTCAACCTTATGCTATCGGGACAAAGTCTTACGCGATCATTTAAGCTTGATTTTCTTTGTTGTTCTTAGGTCCTTTATTTTTCATTTTATATTTTATATTCTTTCTTTTAATTTGCTCCACACGTACTAGTCTTCTTTTTATTTGCTTCTAGTGGCTTTCTTTACTTTATCTACAGTATAATATAAAACAAAAGGCGTTTTTGAGCTTTTGACGGTCGGATAACATTTTGAAAGACAAACGTTGCATCTGACCATCCCAGTCTCATCTTAGCGAAAGACATCTGACAGATGCAAGAGTTGTAACCTATAATCGTTATGAATATACATTAATTGGGTTCTGTCATAATTAGGATCATAAATAAAAATTAAATTCAATAAACAAAAATGATTAAGACTTTTGGCTTTAATTATGTCATTATTCTATTTTTTCATTTTATTCTCCATCTACAAATAAATAAATATATGAAGAACCAAATAATTTCTCAAAATTAACAATAGAAAACTTCAATTAAATCCACAAAATTAATTTCTCCATCTTCTCTAACTCGAGCTAAAAACCCTTCATACACAATGACACAAACCACGACAGCAACGTCGGTTTCCATTTGATGTTCAGGTAGTAAACACGCTCCAACATTGGCCCAAACTAATGTTAGACTCAAACCTATATTCCACTTCCATGTTGGCTTCAAAACATCACAGGTTCACTTAATCTTTCTTCTTCTTCTCAGCTGAAACTACTTCACATCCTCCTCTTAATCTACAAAATCAAAAACATCAGATCTTCTTGTTCTGCTAATCTTACTCGCAGCTAATTGATCTGTGGATACCGACGCTGCAATTTTGGTTCAGTGAACACAAATACTAGAGACAGAAAATGAAGAAAAGAGATGAAATTGCTCGATGTAATTATCTGCTTGAACATTGGTTTCTAAAGGAGACCTAGTCTTCTCTTCCTTGAATTGTTTTCTCCACCAGCACATGTGTGCTTCCCTTGTGTGAAACTCACTCAAAACTTGTGGTCTAGAAACAAACACTCTCTGTTCACTTCAGCTGGTGCATGATAGCTCCTCCAGTAAGCCCATGACTCCAGCCGGTTTCTAGGTTTATAATTGCCGAGCTATTAAGCCCATGTCAAAAACTTCAGACAATCCTCGACTCTCGGCACCTGATGTTCAACTGGTCCAGAATCGCAGCTCCCTTTAATCCATCTCATGTAAATGTCTTGTTGATTTCCTTTGTCTGCATACGAGCTTTAAGCGTCTATGACGATATGTTGCATTTTGCTGCTTTTTCTTCCTTTATGCGAACTTAAGCCATTGTACCTAAAAAGAAATAAATAGAAGCGTAATATACAAAATTACAAGAAAACTAATAAGAAAAGTGTAAGAAATCTTTATCGAAATTGGGTGTTTTATACACCTATCACTTGTTTGAGGAACACATACATGAAAATTTACCCAAAGATCATAGTTATAACCTTTATAACTGAACTAATAAACTTTTTAAGAAAAAAAAAAACACTACCATCTATTTTTGTTACCATATATATCATGTAACAAAAACATGTTTTCTAAAACTTTGTACATTGAACGCACACAGGTATGTTCATAGAGCATATCTGAACAAGGTATTGGATTGGCGTTGCCTTGAAAAGTTGTGCTAGTTTTCGCTTTGCGAAACAAGTTTTTTTTAATAAGTAAATGTAGTATGTAGATCTGTTGAGTGATATAGTTACTTTTGCATTATGAGAACACTTATGCTTTTTAGAACAAATAACGTTTGTAAACCTGCTGAAACGAAGCACTTTGGGTAATGGACGATCGGAAGAAGAAAAATTTCATAAACCAAACTACTTCAAAGGCTTCAAAAATTAGTGTCCGCGAGATACCCATTAAAGACGTTGGTAATGTTAACCCCCGTAGAAATAAAAAAAGTAAGGTACAAAACTATGAACCTCAAGTGGAGAACAAGATGACGTTACTTTTAAATACTTTATCTTGCTCGATTTTATACATTTCGGTCTTCAAAAACAAAAACAAAAAATGACACCAAGTTATTTCTCGATTTATTTTTATTTTTTTAAAGGGAAAAATATAGTTTGCTTCTATACACACATGCGTGACAAACCTTAGTGTCCTGAAGCGGGTAGATGAAATATTGCATATTAATCACCCCTTTGTGTTAACCCTTCATGTTCGGTGTCGAATAAATTTAATATTTTGCATCAAGCACCCCTCAATGACAAACCTTCATTTTCGAAAAGGGACGATATAAAGGTATGTATTTTCATTGCTCAGAAAGAACTTAAGTATATGTGCAAGAATCAATAACAAAGATGTTGACCATCTTAAAAAAAACTACTGCATATATTAACGAAACAAAGATACTGCACACATGCGGACCTGACAAAAGACGAATACAGTAGTGGCAAGGCATCACATTCCGACTCTGCATGGTTGCAACAATTTAAACCAATGGTATCGAGCAATTCAAAATTTCATCACCACATACATATGAACTTCCTTGGCCCTCGCCAAGGCAACTTGCGCACAAAAAAAATGACCTTCCATATCTTAACTCAGCTACGAAGAGCCGCCTGTTTTAACATGGTACTCCATAACAAGATAATATTTCCTTGCATCTTTCAACTCTTCGTTAACCAACCGAATGTACTTCTATTCATGAATCACATTCTTCTTATTTAGCGTTTATAAATCCTTCTGATCTCTATGTAGACGCAAGAAAGAACCTCCAAAGACATGACACAAACATCAAAAGCCTTCCTATTGCTCTCACCAAAAAACTACAAAAGTGTCCTTAAAAGCATCAATGCTCGATGAGTAAGAAATAAGAGACCTCATCCACTCACCTACAGGAAAAGGATAGTAAACATCAAAATTTATAGGATATATCACAAAGAAAAAACAATAAGTCAATTGAATAAGAATATTTTTGACTCTTGGAGGGTTGACAAGTATTCGTCGTCAAAGAAGAATAACAGAGAATTGAGGTCAAAGGAGGCAAAGACCGAAGACGATGAAAAACATTAGTATTTAACATCATTCATGCAGTATATAACGATACCATCCTTAGTAATCGAACGGACACGATTTCGAATCTTCCCAACTAAAAATATCATCCGAGCCTCTGTAACAAACGTATATGCGTTATCATCCAAATAAAAGTATCAACACCATCCAAAGACCATTTGAAAAATATTAAAATAAAGACTGAAAAAAATACTATAATAAAGATCGGATGAATTGTTTTCTTATTTCCGTTAAGGTTGTACATAGTTATTAAGTCTAGATCCTGTCATTTTTATTGATTGCTAATTGAGATATAAACGTATTTGGTTCTTTCCTTAATTATAAGTGAGTATGTGCAACCATATTATGAGTAGGCATTATTTGAATTTCATCTTCATATGTTTTCCCACCTTTTATATGACCCAAAGGAAAAACTCAGGATATCATTACAGATGCATGATTTTGTTTTATAAGCCTACTTTTTTAAGCAGTGCCCATCGTCCCAAAAAGAAAAAAAAGTAAAATAATCGGACTTAAGTCCAATTTGAATAAAAATTATTTCTTTCTTTACTCCTGTGTGTTGCAGCGAGAAAGCATTGTTTGATGATCAGATGAGACGGATGTGTAGAAAGAAATATAATCATCCAGTGACGATCAATTCTCCACCAACCTCCCCAAGTTTGTTATACTACATACTCGATGACAATCATATCCATCGCATGAGTAACCCTATTAGAGAGTTTCTCGGTTAAACCCACTGAGTGTTGGTATGTCAAGTATGGTTGTCATATTTTAGTTCCAAAAAATCAAAGCTGCTTGATTTGATTACCAATGTCAATTTCGTTAGGTTAGAATAGGAACATAGAAATGTTAAGACTCGCTCTCGTTATTCATAAATAACTTGAAGACGTATCGGCGTCAACAAACACATCACCCTTCAGTTCGAGGTTAATAACAACAGACTTGACTTGTTCCATTTTTATCTTTATTCTTTCAAGTCGATATTTATGGAAGACATAACATATGAAGTAAAGTTTGTTTATTTGTCTCTAGTATCAGTGACTTGGTCCTTATGTTATGATCAATTTTTTAAGGAAAGGTATATGGAGTTAACTTTGTGAAATAATTAAATTATGTTATGATCAATTTATAAAGTTTGTTTATCTATCTCGATTCCTTTCTTTTGTTGCTCGAAAGTGTCTCATTCTCATATATACAAAATCCTCTGCATATTTCTCATTTCTGAAGTAAATTTAAGATGGCCATAGCATACATCAGATACCTAAGCAACAAGGGTAATTATTAAACAGGGTTAATAAAGCCTACATTACAACCCCATTAGAATGTAGATATTGTATTGTAGAGTCTCCAACTAATTAAATTGTGTAACATAGTTAATTACCTTCAGGTGGGCTTGATTAAGCTGGTCTCTTTCTTCCATGACTCCATCATTCAAGTTATCTCTTCTCACCTGTCATCATTCAGGTTATCTCTTTTTTGAATCTCCAGTAACCCGAAGAAAATTAGTTATGATAACAGATTAGAAGAGATAACCTGAATGATGGAGCATGGAAGAAATAGATCAGTTGAATCAAGCTCCCCTTGAAGGTAATTAACTATGTTACGCAATTTAATTAGTTGGCGACTCTACAATACAATATCTACATTCTTGGGGTTGTAATGTAGGCTTTATTAACATATTTTTTTAATTACCCTTGTTGCTTAGGTATCTACTGTATGTTATGGCCATCTTAAATTTAATTCAGAAATGAGAAATATGCAGAGGATTGTGTTTAAGAATGAGACACTTTTGAGGGAGTTAGAGACTCACAGTAAAGAACTCGAGCAACAAAAGAAATAAATCGAGACAAATAAACAAACTTTATAAATTGATCATAACATAAGTTAATTACTTCAGATCAATTTATCAAGAAAATCTCCAGTAACTTTGTTTACTTCTTTCATACAACGTGGGTGTATGGAGTTACAAAGTATGTTTATCTATAAACTTTGTGAATCGACATCACACTAATTGGTAACTTGTTATTATTTAGTGTATTGAACTTCTGCATGAATTCAACCATTGGGATTAAGATTGAAAGTAATATCATCAACATAATCTTAGGAAGAAGACTTGTGAAACCATATTTCGTAGTTGAAAGTGAGTTCAGGAGCGATCCCAAGTCGGAATCGATCCTAACATATTTCAAATGTGTTTCTACATTTTCGATATGTTTGTTATCTTAGGGTTTCTTCAAACATCGAGATATACACAGTTTGAACTTTGAAAATTCACATGATGTCAACATAGTGATTGAACATGTGCTAAACTCTTAGTATATCTTAATGTTCAAGTATTTTTCTTTGATACCCAAGGCAAGATCCTGAAACTAAAATTCAAATCTCTTTTAGATTTTCGAAATATATTATGATTACTATACCCCAGATGTTTGCGTATCTCTAATTGCTATATTATTAAAGTATATGTATATATGCTAGCTAATATGAGTTGGAATAAATTTGGTGTTAGTTAAATCCAAAAATAATATTTTATGAATATCTTCAGGAAATTTCGGAAATGGAAATACCTTTTCTTCCACTCAAGTATTGGTCATAACACTATAAATAGTGGAGCTTGTATTCTTAAAAACTCATATACTGTCTAACCGTTTGTGTGGAAAGCAAACTCGTTGATAGAGGAGAGTAATCTAATTAGGTGAAATATCTAGTGTTACCTTCATTTAAAGTCTTTTTTTGGGATCAAAAAACTTCGATAACTTAATAGCCTTGGGACCAAAGGAAATTATTATTTTAGCGAAGTTATTATTTTACCGAGTTAAAATTTAGCTTGTATAAGCCTAATTGAGACCAACGAATTTTATTATTTTAGCGAAGTAATTAATTTATCGAAGTTCTACTGTAATACAATTGTTTGGAAACTAAATATTGTTTTTTTGATTTTTGTTTATTTATTTGATTTACCAAATATATAGGTATGCTTGATAGATCAAACTTGAAATGACGAGGGTACCAAGTATACCTAAATATTTTCGATATCAACCTATGCAAGACACACCTTGTATAATCTAATACAGACAAAAACTGTCAAGGAGATTACTTAAAAAATATGTACACTTAGTATATAACGTAAGTTCGAAACCGAACCAAACTATGGGACCAAGACAATTGTTTGATTAATATACAATTTGCTATTACTTTAATTATAACTATAATAATATAATTATAATGCAAAAAATAAAGTAAAGGCACACAACAATATTTTTTTAACGAGGAAAACTACAAAGGAGAAAAACCCAGGGACCTAGTCCAGTTTGAAATACTCCCAACATTAAGATGATATAAAAACACTACTATAACTTCGTATAGTTGAGACTATGTAATCCAACTCCAAGTTACTCGATTCCTTTTGTATCTCTGAGCCTAAAACCAATCTGGTTTATGCATCCCAAAATAGAGTCCACTATCTCAAGTTGCTTCACTTGCTATGAAGACTTCAGCAACTCAACTATGTTGGATCGTAATACGAAATAGTCTAGGACTAATCTGTTTCAGTAACCTCTCTATAAATCTCCAAGATCAAACAAGTTAATCAGAGATATAGTCAAGTACAAAGGTTCTTCTGTTTAATCACGACAATCTCTTTTGTCCGGTTAGATCAACTAATATATAATTACCCAAATAATCAATCTTAGTTCACAAACTGTCAAAGTAGATCTCAAAGTCGAGAAACACAAATATATATACATTGTCGATCTATACAACAATTTTAAAAATTATATATGATATACACAAGCTTGTCAGATCTCAATCAGTCAAGTGTGCAGAAGTTATTACAAATATCATAATACAAAAAAATAAATAAAAAATCTTATAGTCTTCAATCTTCAATATCCAGTCTTCAACGTACCTGCACAAACAACTTGATTCCACTAAAAATGACCACGCATAGAATGAAGTCTGTTAACAATGGATGATCAGAACCCCTATCTTTATATCTAGATGCAATAAAGCAGATCTGAAATCGTTGATTCTTGAACTAGTTCGAGTAACCTTATATCACAAGAGAATGATCACGGAATAAAAAAACTAGATCTGTCAAGGCTCAACTTCATTGTTAGTTAATCAAATCAATAATCGAAAACTAAAATAACAAAACATTCTAGTTTTCTATTAACGGTACTACTAGTACTTCTTTGATCCCACATAAATCTTTAAATGACGCGCACATAAGAGATTTCACCTAATTAAGATTCTTTCCTCTCGAACAAGTTTTATAAGAATACTCCAGTGGGATTCCCGCCACAAATGGTTAGTTCAATGTGTCCAAGGGATAATTTTATAAGGATTACAAGCTTCACTATTCATAATGACCAAGGTAGTTTGGCCGATAAAGAATTACCAAATCCGAAAACACTAAAGTCGAAAATACTAAAGATATTCTATAAACACTTATTTTTGATTTTGTTAAAATTCCATCTTTAATCCAACTTATGTACCGAAATCTTTCTTGGATGACAACTAATATGGATAACAACTAATATTAGCTAGCATATAATATATACTTTACTAATATAGCAACCAAAGATATGTTTATCCACTGGGATATGAAAATCATATAAATTTCGAATACCAAAAAGATATTTAGAATTTTTTGGTTTTGGGATCTCATCTTGAGTATCAAGAAAAATACTTGAACATTAAGTAATAACAATTTAACACATGTTCAAATACTATGTCAACATCTTATGCGTTTTTTATGTTAACCAAACTACATTTCTGATAGTTATACGAATCCTAAGATAATAGCTAAATCGAAAATATCTATTTTGGTTAACTTTAGGATTGGTCCCGCTATACATGGGATTGTCCTAATAGAGATCCTTAGGATCGTCCTAATAGAGATCATTGTTTAAGGGATCGGTCTTAGAATAAATACTTTGATTCCTTTCAACTATGAAACAAGTTTTGTATGTCTAATTCCTTAAAAAATGTAGTTAAAAATAGTTTCCGAGGTATGAAATCAATCTGAAAGTTCAACACACTAGATAACAACAAGCTATCAATTAGTATTATGTTGAATCTACAAAGTCCAAATAGTTAAACCATACTCCATAATCCAATATGCCAAAGTTGTATATAACAACTAGTATATGCTTCCTTAACACTTTGGTCATAACGAATGATCAAGTCACCAATAATAGAGATATATAAATATACTTCGTATGTATGTTTTCAATCTAAACAACTTGAAAAAAACGTAGATAGAAATGGAAAAAGTCAAGTCTACGTTACCAACTCTAACCTCAAACAGAAGGATGATGTGTTCATTAATGCCGATACGTCTTCAGGTTCTTCAGAGTAACACGAGCGAGCCTCAACATTTCTATTGTTCTTAGTCTAACGTAATGAATTGACTCTAGTAATCTAATCAAGCAGCCTTAAGTTTTGGAACTAAAATATGACAGCCAAACTTGACATACCAACGCCTGGTGGGTTCAACCGAGCAATGCTCTAACAAAACTTAATTATTCAACGGTCCTTCTCTTATGATATATAAGGCCAGTCAAGTTTGTTTGAGGATTGGCTATTACAGATCTCGTGATTCAAGATCTGTAAATAGAATTAGTGATCATCCATTATTGACAGAGTACATTTTGTGTGTGAAGGATCATTAGTGGGAATCAAGTTGTTTGTGCAACAATTACTTTGAAGATTGAAGACTTTTTATTTTTCGTATTTTGATCTTTGTGATACTTCGTGCACACTTAATTATCCGAGAACTAAACTAGCTGTTTATTTCGATAGACATTAGACTTGTTGTAAAGATCGAAAAACTATGTAGTTGCTTCTCCCAGTAGAGTTGCTTGGATAGAGCTTATTCACTGAGATAGATTGTTCTATATTCTTTGTCTTGGTTTGATCTTCAACTGAAAGAGTTTATATTGATTAAATGGAAGATCCTTTATACTCAACTTTATCTCCGATCATTGCCGGATTTGGGAGATACACTAGTGATGTGGTTACCGAAACAAGTTAGTTTTTTTTTACTGTTTCAGGTTACAGTACAAAAAAGTTGAGAGCATAAGTCTTTATAACAGGTGAAGCGACTCAATATGGTGGACTCTATCTCAGGATTCATGAGCATAGACTAGATTGATTGTAGGTGCAGGGATACTAAATGAACTTAGTAACTATGAGTAGTTTACTTGGTCTCAACTATATGAATTTGCGGTAGTCAATTTGTATAACGGCTTAATTATGAGAGTATTCAAAACTGGACTAGTCCCCGAGGTTTTTATGCCTTGCAGTTTTCCTCGTAAACAAAATCTTGCGTGTGGATGTGAGACTTCTGCATTATATTGTTTATTTTATATTTAGAGTAAATAAACTGGTACGTTAATCAAACTTGGTACGATCCCATAGATTGGTTCAGCCTCGAAATTATACTATATGCCAAGTTACATCTTGTTGAAATAATCTTTCTGTTATTATTTCTGCAAGATCACACAAGGTGTGTCTGTAATACGTTGATACGAATATCACTGTGTACTCGATACCCTCATCATTTCAAACCCAATATATTTTTCCTCCATTCTATTTGATAACAAGAAGAATTGACCTGAGTAAAACATCCCTAGCTATTGGCTACCTCTCAAGAAAATTAGTAATCAACTGGTGATCTTATAAGAGAGACGAACGCAAAAAAGGGAAACAAGTTCAACTTAAATCAATGAAGCCACAAAATGTACCTCCATGTAAGATAGGCATGCGGTTTGACGAAAAACTATGATGAGCATAAAAAATAACTAAATCTAAAGTATCAGGAATTTCTAAACAAAATAGAAAAACTAGTTGAACTTTATATTCCATTGTTTTACCCCTCAGCGGAGAAGTTGATTTCTCTATAACTATGCTTGACAAATTTTCCTCCATCTTGCGATGCTAAACCAACGCACTTTTCATGAAATAAAACCAGAGATAACTGATTTTGAGTATAAAGGTGATAATATCTGTTAAATCTTTACACTAGAGGTGGCATGCCAACTAATTGCGTAATAAGTAATTAATATTTTGCATAATCATAATTGAACCATGCACGTATATATGAGTAGTAGTAATTTCAAATTTATAATCAGCTAGAGCTGTGTATATGTCTTACCACAATATACCCAACTTAGTATATATATCTATGTCTTGGCACAGTATACCCGACCTGATATCATAGGAAAATGACAACTTCTAGACTATTAGACGCTATCATTGTGTGGGAAAACTCATCTAAGACAAAATAAAAACTAATATTCTTTAAGAAATAAACCAAAAAGGAAGAAAAAAATAAGGCAATTTTAAAAGTGATGAAAAAATAATTAGAATAAATATCGTTGTTTAGAAAACAGATTGGACAAAAGAATAAATACTAGGGCTTTATACAAAAATAGGCCTGTTTTTTTATGGTTTACAAAACTAAGCCTCTTCTTTTATTTCTTACAAAACTAGGCAAGTTTTGATCAAAAATGATGGATGGAAAGTTAGCCCTGTTAACTGTACCTAAAAAGACCTAATAGTCCTTTGAATCGTTGGTTCAAATCTGTGTCACTAATTTAACTCGTCGAAGTCATCATAGACTTGGTATACCTGGACTCGAATATGTCATGTGGACTCTGTACACGTCACCATTTTGACACGTGGCACTACAGCACAATCCTATTTCATCGTCGTTAGGCCAATATCACCTGTAGCTTCATGCCTGCACAAGCCACTCACAGACCTAAATCAACAGCAACCCGAATACTGCAGCTTCAACAACAGCCAACCATCAACAGTCCCCAATGAAGCAAAGAAATGCGCTCAAACACTGACGAGCATTAAGCAAGCCCAAGATACCAACAAAATCTTATTAATCTACAAGCCTGATCTCCAGACATTCCAGTTAAGCGAGCACAAACAAAGGTGTGCTTTCTAGTCAGTTTGGCATCAAATGTCTAATGTGAATTTACTACAATTCACACTTAGTGTCTGAAATGTTAAATCTCATTTACTTACAAATCTCCTCTAAAACAGTGTTGCTATTCTTGCACAAGCCATACAATCCAAACAACAAAACTTGAATTGTAACAAAATATAATCGTTGTTTTTCACTAGTTGACTAGTCATGAAGACACACTTTGAAGAAGAAATGCAGTAGGGAACATCAAATGCGAATGAGTAAGTATCAACACAGTTTCAGTATTTCTTTACCTTGGAGACTTCAAGTGGGATACATATCATCCTTGTATTGCGCCCGAACAAAGCTCACGAGAAGCAACTCCTAAAATGGATTTATGTCTGCACTTCCAATCCTTGGTACACAGCCAAATTGATTCCCGGGGACAACACATACAGTCTTCAATCTCTACCAGCTGCAACACCTAAACCAACTATCACCACATCAAATTCAATCAGCCAACTCAAATTGAGCCCAAAATATCAACAGACTGTTGGTTCTTCTTCTTACAACTTTTCCATCCATTTCTCCCTTGTTGTGTTTCCATTTCTCGATCAATTCAGCCAACATAATGTTGCCTTCGCTGCTGTCAATTTCTTCTTGCACAGTAAGAACCCTCAAATTGGCTTGCATCTCAACGCCAGAACATCAAAAATCGAGCTCAACATCATCCCTATACTGTCTCAGGAACTTCAGATTAGACCCCATCTGGTTCACAGTCGAAATCTCCAAACTCTATTGTTGTTGATGTTGTTGTAGAAGCCCCCATTCACGTCTCAGCTTTCTCTACGGACACCAAACATAACCCATCTGTCTAACACATGCATCCTTGCTTTGTTTTGCTGCCATCTCCCTCCTCTCCTTCGCAGAACATCAATTTCGGACCATAAACAAACCAATTCCATATTCTGTAGATGATGTATTGATTTTAAATCACCACCAAAAACCGAACCCATTTGTCGATGTTGGTGCAGAGATTACCAGCTCCTTCTCTTTCCCTTGTATACTCTCGTCTAAAGATTCAGGCCAAATATAACCCATAACTTCAATGAATCGAACCCCACTTTCAGAAATTGATTAGCTCTACCAAGTCTTCATGATTTCATCTTCATTTACATCTCAGAACTACCCAACAGTCACCATTAGCCAACACCAAAAATCATACCTGGTACGAAGAAAACTGACAAACCAAAAATTAGTAGTCTTCCATTATTCATTCATCCAGTTTCTTCACAACAGTTTCTTGCTTCAAACCCCCATCAACCAATATCTTCCTCAGTAGTAACACCTATGGCAGTAACATCTCCAATTACGCTGCAAAACCCTAATCTGATCCCAAATTGTTTCTTTGATCTCTCAAACCCTTGAATCTCTTTATCGATTCCTAACCACAGAAACCCATCTCCATCAGAAACACATCTGATTTTGCTGCCTAATCTCAAGCCAACTAATTCATCGATCTAATTTTAACATCTGAAGCTGACTGAAAATGGGAACGAATTGGGGAGGAAATGGGTTTTCTTCTCGATCTAATTTTGAATTGGAAATCATGGCCGTTGGAAATTATCGAGATGTCCAGATCTTAGATGGACGCTGCAGAAGCCTAAAGTGTGACGTTATTTCCTATATCTCCACCACACGTATGGAAAGGGCATAACTGTAATCACCGCCTATCCAAGATATATCATTTAAAGAGATATTGACGAGATATTGACTACTCAGCACCAGATATTGACTGAGATAACAAATTTGGATGGAATCCGTTTGATTGGCTTATATTTGTAAGAAATAAAAAAAAAAGGCTTAGATTTAAAAACGAGGGTCCAGAATAGACCTATAAGTGTATGTATAATTAAATTCAAAAAGTTATGGAAATTGTTTCATTAAAACCAAATGCAAATAACAACGTTGATTTTGATAGCACAAGCATCTTTCTTGCATTTTGGCTCAAAAAGTTATAGATTTAAGTTGAGTTATGCTAATATAGTGATGTATAAAAATGACGGTGAGTAATAGTTTTTCTTGAAAGTTGGATATATTAACGAAAAGTGGGAAACTGTATAAAGGTACAAAGATTTAGCTGATTTGGCTGCTACGACATCAAATGAAACCAACGCCAGGAAGAAGAGGCTTTGGGCACAGAGTCGTCAAATATAAAAAAACAAGATTATGTTAGTTGCCGGACAAAGAGATTGTCCTAGTTACAAACCCAATCGCTAAATGGAAAAACCACTTATGGGTTATAGATTCTCATCTAATGGAACACTAATGCCACCTAAAATTCCTTTCTAAAATTTTCCTCAACAAAGCAATTTTTTTAGGACCTCAATTTTTTCGCTTTACTCAATTTTTTCGTGGGCTTTTTTATAAAGTACCCCTACTTTTCACATTACACTAAAAGAGTGTCCTGTTTTTTAGAAATTGTTAAAGTACACCGTTTTATTTAAAAGGCAAATTCCATCCAGTTAAGTGGTAGGTGCAGTTATCTTTTCAATTAAAAGTCCTATTTACCCCTGAACTATATCTCCTTGATGGGGAGGGTAAATGATCCGACGATCCTGAAAACGATGTAACGATCCTGAACCGGGCTTGACGAACCTGAAATTGTTGTCACGATCCTGAACCGGGCTCGACGAACCTAAAAAATGTTATAGAAGGTCGATTTTCCTCCAACCAAAAACCTCAAAACACTTGAAATGGTGAACCCTTTTTGGGAAATGATGTAACAAACCTGAAAACGGTGTAACGATCCTGAATCGGACTCGACGAACCTGAAAAATGATGTAGAAAATCAATGTGGAAATAAGTAAAGGGCAAATATATAAAGTAAATTAGTCTTAACTAACACTAGATGGAAAAAACTAACGTGAGGGTACTTTAACAAATTTCAAAATAACGGGGGTATTTTTTTATTTGGTTCCTGAGAGAGGGGTACTTTATCAAAATTCTCTTTTTTCTTTTTTTGGATTTCAGCATAGAACCAAACGACCTTATGACATTATTTTTGCTTGTTACCAACACCACCTATTTGTCTTAGTTTTGGCTTTCGGGTTTGCATAATGTGAAACTATAAGCACAACACATTCATACGCACATTATGCAATGTACGTTTAATAGATTTTCATTTAATTTGGGTTCAACTTTTGATTAACTTGTATGCAAAATATGGGCTTTGTGAAGTGCAGAAACAAGTTATAGTTTCAATCTTATATACTTCTATTAGGGTTCGGTTGACATGCTTAAAACGGAGGTAGTACTAGTAGAAAGGTGGTGCAGTCAAAGAAAGCAGTCAATGGATGCATTCACAAATTAGGTATTTGTCATGGACCCAACTACACTGCATGGTACCTTCATAGGGCTACGTTGAATACGTATTACATTCTCTAACTAAACCTTTCATAAACATTCACCGCTTCTTTTATTCGCCTAACCACTTTTATTTTCATATTAATCTTTTTTAGCATCAAATTTTTTTTGTTTTGCCAATTGAGCGTTTACTTTATTTATTTTTCATTAATATGTTATCATTATTTAAAAATATTTATTTTCATTTTATAAGTTCTTTTTTCAAAATTTCATTTTCTTAACTTTAATTTTTTAAAATAAAATTTAATTACAATAGTTTCCATTTTAATTACAACTTGTAACTGGATTTTAAAGTTAAAATTTCATTTTATATTTGTGCCAAACACTAAATATTAAATTGCATGTAGTTCCAATGCATGACATTACAACCACACGTATAGGCAATACCAATCATACATATTAGAAACAAGGCTCAAACCTTGTCAGGTGACACTGTCTACTGCCACACCATCTAGTGTGCGTGATCATGATTAAGAATTCGTCCGCTGAAACATAATGGAAGTGCAGCAATTTAGCCTACGTAAAATGTCCGAGAAAACTATAATCTCCTAGAACATCCCAAAATGGTTACTTTGGTGAGGCACTACTTGTATTCAAGCAAATGCTCGAGGAGAGCCTTTGTGCTGGTTCAGTAATAATAATGCTCCCCTAGGTTCTACACTTCTACTCATTCCTGTGTCATTAAAACCGATTTTGAATTGTGATCACTTTTCCATGAGTATCATATTGAAAGTGGATCGACTTCTCACATTTTGATGGTTATGGGCTGATCAGTATTTTCCAACAAAATCACATGTTCAATGCTAAGGAGGATCCAAGATTTCATTTAAGAAATCCGTATCTAAGCAGGGATAATGTCTAGCCTGAAATGGCAACTGAAACTTATTTGCCCACATACTAGTGGCATAAGAAGTTAATAGAGTTCCCTTCAATCTTCATCAACAAAAAATTCCAAGCAGAGTAAAAAAGTACTAATTTTTAAAAGTAAAAAACCCCATGGTTTGCCGCAAATTAACAGTTACAATGTTAGCAGAACCCCTACCAGTACTACCTACACAAGAATTGGTCACAAAAACGTCTTCTAGTCTGAGATAATCAGTTTACTATCACCATCTTCTTCTTGTTAGAGTTTTGGTTATACCCAAACTCATAAGTAAGACTTAGACTTAGTATTCGCACGTTACATATTTTTAGTAGTTGGGACTCTGTTAAAGAGTCGTGTCAGTAGTGGCTTGTTTATAGATGAGTACAAGTCCTAGTCTGTAGCATTGTTTAGTTGGTCATTAGTCGTGGGTTGTAATGTCCTGTTTCATAGGAGCATGTAAAACACGTTAGTGTTAATGACTTAGTGGTACTCGAGGTAATCTGTAGCCTATAAAGGCAAGATTTTATGTTAATGAAAAGTGTGAAAAATTGGTAACACAATGTAGACTCTCTGGTATGTTCCGCATGTTCTTCCTCTCTGCTCTCTCTCTATACCTTGATTTTCATCACTTCTTCCTATCGGCGCTGGATAATCAACTTCAATCTGGCTTCATTAGCAGCCCTGTACGTAAGCACAAACTGGAGTAGAAGGTATGCAAGAGCATATATAAAACAGAAAAATTATGATTAGTTTCTTCAAATTTAAAAATAAAATGGCTTCGGATTTAGATATAAACAAAACATGAGAAGCTTTGATAAATAAAATAAACTTTTACATTGTAAGTTATTTTCCTGTTACAAACAGATTTGGCAAAATAGAAACGACAGTTCCCACCACTTGGCAGAGTTTATGGATCATAAAGGTTGTGAAACAATGTGCAACATTGACGACTGACGTTCGAAGGGGTTTAACCAGTAAACACTCTGGCCATGTACACTGATTTATACTAAGATGCATGGGATCAATCATGTGAGTAAATAACAAAAGACCACTCAACTCAAAGCATGTAAACAAACAACAAAACGTTTTTTTATTATATACTTGTGGTATTTGTTCGAACAATTCAACAGGAACTACTAATCAAACTAGGAAGTAAGCGTTCAACTTCTTCTTGACCATCCGGAAGCTGTGAAGCCTGTGTCTTTATAGCTTCCACGTCGAAATTCCAACCGCTCATCCTGTATCGTGGTAATTCTCCCCTTTCCACTTCTGCCAGTTTCTTCTGTATAACCATGTCTTGTATTATCTTCTATTCTTTAGCGGAATCCCCCAGACTAGGTAGCTCCTTCAGCAGTGTACGTGTAAGATACTCACTGGACCGAGCTTTCTTGAAGAAGGGATGCTTTAATAATTCTTGTGCTGAAGGACGGTCGTGAGCTTTTTTCTGCAAGCACGACTCGATGAGTTTCCTAAAAGACTTTGAGAACTTCTTGTCCCTTTCGCTATGATCAAGACTAGGCGGTGCATCTCGTATAGTCTTCATAATAATCTTCATCGGAGGAAATTTAGAGTACGGGGCATGCCCATGAGCAAGTTCCAATGCTGTTATACCAAAAGACCAGATGTCAGCTTTAAAGTCGTATCCCTTTTCTTGCTCCATAACCTCAGGTGCCATCCAGAAGGGTGTTCCCGTAAAAGTTTTTCTTCCATGCAGCCTACTTCCTGCATCAAAAAGGCTTGCAGAAGCACCAAAATCACAAAGCTTTATTGCACCGCGTGAATCCACTAAAATATTTCCTTCCTTGATATCTCGATGTATGTCCCCATGTTGGTGTATGTTCACTAATCCTTTCAAAACTTCACGTAAAATCGTAGCGATCACAGCCTCTTCGAATCCAACTGGAAAAGCTGACTTCATGATATGTTGACATGAACCAGCAGCCATGAATGGCATAACAACCCACAGATAGTGATCTGTAACGAACGAACAGTGAGCCTTCAAGAGATTTGGCTGATCCATAAAGTCATGGTCTGTGCTTCATGAGCGATGTTAGACAATTCACTTTTTTCCTTTTCGAAATCCAACACTTTGATTGCAACAGTTTCTTGTGTCGGAATACAAACTGCACGATAAATGGTTGCAGTAGCTCCGCTACCTATTTCTTCAAACAGATTATAATGCTCGGCTCCTAAAGGGTATTTCTGCTGCTTTTCCATCTTGCTTTCTTGAGATTTTTTCTCAGAGTTCTTTTCTTCTGTTTTCTTGAAAAATCTCTCTGAAAACTTACGAGTAGCTAGTGTTATTCTCTATACAGAACCCTGACACAATATTTATAGAGGAAACTATGCCGCCTTATAAAAACTTAGTTAGACGAGAGCTCTAATTTCATTGGCTAGCTTGGCCTATAAAGAAGTTATACGGCGGCCGAATCCTATTTCCAATCAACATTAGACCTTCTATTCTGAAAAGGAGTGGAGTTATTATTCCTACGTAAAACTAGAAAACTAAACAAGGAAATATCATGCTTCCTTCCCAAGTTCCCCCTTTCCAATGGAATTCCTTTCTAAAACCATCTTCCACAGAAAACAAATTTTGGAGCTCAGCAGCACTATATAGAACGGAACGACCTCATGACCTTCTCTTTACTTGCCATCTATACCTCATGGTAGCATAGCCTAGTATATATGCCAACTGAAAGTGATCCTAGAAGAAGCCAGCCCCAAAATAAACAATTTGTCCCCTATTTTTATTTGATCGGTTATTTGTCCCCTATGCTAGATCCTCCGCCAGCTGATCCTTAGTCATCACAGTTCTAAACATAGAGAAAAATGCACATTCCACCAGAAGTAGTTTGATCCATTCACCAAACAGGTTGCTTGGTTTTTAAGAATTTTCTTACGAGAAGTATGGTAGGGCCTGTGACGATTTTATCAGTGGAAGCCATTTATAAAGCTTCAAACACCTACGGCACTGATTTGCTTTCCTATAGAAAGAACTTTTGCTTCATCCAACAGACCGACCTTGTAAACAAAAAGAAAAATACACCAATTGAATGTCTATATATAATTCCTAAAGCTCCAGATTCTTTTTAAATGCAATCAACCAACTACCTAAGCAAAGGAATCGTTCCAAAACTTACAGGAATGGATGGCCAAAAACTTCTTGGAGGAATGTGTAAGGGGGAGCGTGAACTGGTTGTAGCTTCTGGCAAACTGTTGAAAGAGGTAGCGGATGTTTCGAACCATCCATATTCACGAGCAGGTAATCTGAAGTTGATGTTCGACCAATTTCAGGAAGCAGAAAGGAACCTGTAACAAAAGAACAAATGGAATGCACTTGGTTACTTCCAATTAATAAGACTGATTAATAACAACTTCTGATTGGCTATAATTTACTAAGTTCCGTTTTCCTGAGAAAAATGTATTGACCAAAATAAGTGCATAAATTAATTGTTTATGAGTATGCAACTTATCAAGTGTTTTTTAACTAAACGACATGAAACATAAATTAGGTACCGTGAAGTCCTTGAAAAAACCTCCCTTCTGCACTTACTAAATTATTTTCTACAGAAATAGGATTTGCTTTCCGGAATCTTCCTCCACAGAAAACAAAATTTTCAGAATCTCCTCTCACTCTATTGAAACAAATTTTGTTGAAAGTGATAGAAGCACAGCAGATTCATCATACACAAAGGTTTGAACGATTTGTGCATTTGGGTTCAGGTTTTGCTTTACTTGTATGGAGGAATACGGGTTCTATTTTGTGTAGTTTTTCAAACCTTGTCAGGTGAGATCACATTGGTTATTGTCATACCATCTTGTGCATGATCAGGATTACTGTTTCGTGGCAAATCCATTCCCGGGTCAAGAATTCGCTCACTGAACCTCCATCAAGGTGTTACTCATCCGCAATTCCCTCACAGAGCCGTTTGAAACAATAAGGTACCAAATCAAATTAACTTTTTTGTCTGGCTTGCTGTGCATGATCGATTAATAACTATTGATAAATTCATTGAATGGGGATATCATCATGTCAACAAGTGTTTGGTTTGTGGGAATGCTGAGGAAAACATAAAACACATGTTCTTTGATTGTTCTTTCTCTAGAAATATTTGGTCTTCTTTACTGCCCTCCTACGGTATTAACGGTTTGTAGCCAACATCTGTATTAGTCCTGATGCAAGTATGGCAGTCACTTAAAGCTCGTGACGTTGATAAAAAGATTTGGTCTTTGATCCCCGCGGCTGCTTTATGGTCCATCTGGACAGAAAGAAACAATCGTACTTTTAAAGAAAAAAGCAAGAACATTGATCAAGTTACTCACAATGCCAGAGCACTACTACTTTCTTGGGCTTCAATTTTCAAATCCAGCTTAAGAGGGAACACTTGTAACCTTATCAACAATTGGGATGTAATTTTTACTTAGTTTGTTTTCCTTTTCCTTTTTCTTTTTCTTTTTCGCTTCTTACTCCTTGTAAGTTGCCTCCTGTACATTCTCCTCTTTTCTTTTAAATTCTCTTATTCAAAAAAAGAAAAAGAAAAAAAGAATTCGCTCACTGAAATGCATGGGAATTCTGTACGGTCAAACCGGTTACTTCAATGAGGCAATGCTGGGGGAGAGTTAACCTTTGTGTTAATTCAGTTGCAGTTGTGAACTTTTTATCAGCTAGTACGTAATAATGCTTCCTTGGATTCTACTCATTCTTATCTTAAAACCGATCTGGATATGTGATCACTTTCCATGAGTGTCGTATTCAAGCGTATCGACTTCTCATACTTGTTGGTTGATGGGCATACAAGCTCATTGGCTCAACAACATAGCAGCTGCCTTTTCTCTGTTTCGAGACTTATTTCCATTTTTGAAAACCATAACTTATTTTGTTTTCGCTATACCCGAGTTACTTTGTTACATGACTAGTGCATATCATGTCAGTTTAATTATCAAGCCTTGACTGCATTATATGGAGCAGCATTGTTCAGTTTGATACCTCCTTGTTGTATCAATGAATTTTCTTCTGATTTTTGCTCTTTCCTTCGCATAAGTACGATAAGTGAGTGAAACTAGTCTCTTCGTACAAGGTCCCAAAAATTTACTAACTAATTAAAAAAATAATCATAAATCTGTTTTTGAAGCATTTTCTTCACGGATATATTTAATTGATGGTTTAGCAATGCTATCTTTTACAAATTTTTGATTTATACATTTTTTACATTTTGTAACCCTCAAAATTTATCCTTCATAGTCCATGGTTCTTGCTAAATTACAAAGTTATTAAAATCATTGAGTTTAGTTTATTCAATGAGTTATTAAAGTTATTAAACAGTTCGCAACATGCGTAGTATTTGCGTGACATTTTTTTAAAACAAAACGTCAAATAAAAATGCTAAAAAAGGTGCCTTCGGCCGCTGTTTTTAAATTTTTGTTTATATAATGGTGCTAGCATGCATAAATGGATTGCTTGACCTATATAATCGTCGATTTATCATTTATGCTTATACTTTAGAAAAAAAAAGGCTCATTTAATTTGAAAAGTTCGCCACGAGCCTCTAAAATGGTAGAGGCGGCCCTGGTCGTGGTCGTATTTCATTGCCGAAGGAGGTAGGAGAACTCATACATCTGAGATACTTGAGCTTCCAGAAAACGGTTGTGTTGAGGGACTCATGCTGGACGAGAAGGTCTGTAGCTTGCCTGAATTGAGACATTTGTATCTGAATAGTATTATCCAATGTTAGCAGGAATCGAGATTCACACTGTTGCTAATTCAGCTAACAAATCTTCATGTGTTGTCAGGGCTGGGGATTGGATGGATCACCGGTTGGAGAAGCAGAGTTCCGTAAAAGTAGTTTGATCCATTCACCAAACAGGTAGTTTGGTTTTTAAGAATTTTAGTTGCTTCCCTATAGAAAGAACTTTTTCTTCATCCAACTGACGGACGGACAATTGTAAAACAAAGGAAAATACACCAATTGAATATGTATATAATTTCCTACAACTCCAGATTCGTTTCAAATGCAATCAACCAACTGCCTAAGCAAAGGAATCTTTCCCGTAACTTACAGGGTGTGGATGGCCAAAAACCTTTTGGAGGAATGTGCAAGGGGGAGACTGAACTGGTTGTAGCTTCTGGCAAACTGTTGAAAGAGTAGAGGATGTTTTGAGTCATCCATGTACACGAGCAGGTAATCTGAAGTTGGATGTTCAATTTCAGGAAGCACTGTAACAAAAGCACAACAAGTCAAGTGATAGATCACAAATGGAAGGCACTTGGTTACTTCCAATTGATAAGACTGATTAATAACAGCTTCTGATTCGCTTTAATTTTCTAAGTTTAGCTGTTTTCCTGATAAGTGCAGAAGTGAGGTTTTATAGGCAAACAAAGTTTATAGCGCCTTAAAGCACTTTTAAAGTGAGGATCCACCCAGCGTAAGCTGCTATCAGCTAAGCATGCATGTTTTGGCCTGATAACAAAAATCTAGCCAAATACCTTCTAATTACACATTTAAGGCCTAAAATGGATACACAATAGAAGAATACTGTTACTCACTGCAGCTTCACCACACTGCCCCGCCTAACGCCCTAATCATTTAAAGTTTAAACCCGCTGCCCCGCCCAAACAGCGTACCCTAAAATTTACAGAAATCATGAAAAGAAACCAGACAGAGCCTACAAAGCAATCACAAAGAAATTACCATTCTTACTGATGTCCGCATCTGATCCTTCCACAATCTATCAAAACAGCGGTTTCACCAGTCTCACTAGAAACCAAGGCATTTGGTCTTACACTGGTCCAAGAACAGTACGGCTCTAACTAGAACAAGTTCACCATTTGAATCGCCATTCTCAGTTGAAGATGAGAGATTTTAACACACGGAAGAGAATTTGAAGTGAATTTCATATTTTTTAGCACCGATCTAAGCCAATAAAACACCAACAATGTAGCTCTATCTGTAGCTAGTTGATGACATTTTTTGAGGCAAAATCTACATGGTTTAAGAAAGGGGGAGTTTCGAGTTTAACTTTTTTGGGGGTCATAAAAAGTACACTCAGCCTGCTGCCTGCCATTCAGATATGTACCAAGAACAAAATGGCAATGCCCAAAGACTGTGCCACAGAATCGGACCGGCTTATGGCTCTTTGAACCCCAACAGGTGAACAAATTTCATAATCAAAGAAAACAACAAAAGATTGACTTATACTAAGATGCATGGGATCAATCATGAGTGTAAATATCAAAAGACCACTCAACTCAAAGCATCTAAACAAACAACAAAACTTTTTAATTATATACTTGTGGTATGTGTTTGAACAATTTAACAGGAACTACTAATCAAACTAGGAAGTAAGCGTTCAACTTCTTCTTCACCATCTGGAAGCTGTGAAGCCTGTGTCTTTATAGCTTCAAGGTCGAAATTCCAACCGCTGAACCCTTTTTTGTATCGTCCTATATCTCCCCTTTCCACTTCTGCCAGTTTCTTCTGTAATAACCACGTCTTGTTTTTTCTTTAATTCTTTAGCGGAATCCCCCAGACTAGGTAGTTCCTTTAGCAGTGTACGTGTAAGATACTCACTGGACCGAGATTTCTTGAAGAAGGGATGCTTTAATAATTCTTGTGCTGAAGGACGGTCGTGAGCTTTTTTCTGCAAGCAGACTGCTTGGTCTTTCATCATAACATAATCTTTGGCCCTTCATCAAATGAACTCCCTTCTTAGCAAAATGGTCAGCTGAGAAGTTAATTTCCCTGTAAACATGGTTGTATGAAATTGTAAGAAAGCTTGAAAACACTCTTTCCCACCTAGCTAAGAGAAACCATGGAATTCTCTGTTGCATTAGAGAATGTACACAAGATTTAAATCAGATTGGAGGATAATCTTCACTTTTTGGTTCTCAAAAGCCCATTCCAGAGCTCTGATACTAGCCATGAATTCAGCAACATAATTTGATACAATCCCTAGACCACCAGATTCAGCATAAATGAAAGCCCCCACATGATTTCTAACAACAAAACCATACCCTGCAATACCAGGGTTACCTCTTGAGTCCCCATCACAGCATAAAAGAAGTTCACCCTCTTTATGCTTTCGAATTTGTTGAAAGTGAAAGGCAAAAGATTCATACATACATCACTAGAAGCAAGGTTTCAAACCTTGTCAGGTGACATAGGTTACCTCGTATATACCATCATCCTGCGCAAGATACAGATTACTGTTTCACGGCAAATCCATAGCCGAGTTAACAATTTGCTCACTGAAATGTCAATTGTGAACATAGCAGCTGCCTTTTCTCTGTTTCAAGACTTAATTCAATTTCTGAAAACCATTACTTATTTTGTTTTCGCTCATATAGTTGGTTACTTTGTTACATGACTCGTGCATAGCATGTCAGCTTAATTATCAAGCTTTGACTGCATTATATGGAGCACCATTGTTCATTTTGATACCTCACTGTTGTATCATTAAATTTTTGCTCTTTCCTTCGTACGATGAATGGGTGAAACTAAAAAACATAACTCTCTTCATACAAGGGCCGTTCTATAACAATTCCATTCACCTATAAACTACATTTTTACACAATGAGCAATAACATAATGTTTAGCGTAGTGGCTTCTAGCAATTAATTCTGCCTATTAATTCAAAATTGTAAAATCTCAGCAACTCCGACAAAGAAAGTCATTCAGTAAGAAGAAAGTAAACAGTGGGTTCAATGAAAAGGACAAGGATGAAAACACAGTTATGGATCACCGAAATCAGATCACATTTGGCTGATGTGCTATATTTTTGCCACGACTTGGTAATTTCAAGTGGCGGTAGTGGTGATGGCTGAGAGTATAATCTAGTTTCTTCTGACTGCTGATCTAAGTTAGCCTAATGTATCAGTAAGCGACATGACAGCATAATAGGCCATTCCACAGGTTACGCAAGAGAAGGATACAGATGTAAGCAAACAACACATGGATTACTTTTCTTAATTTGAAACTTTCTTTTCACAAATCAATTGAGATATCGGTTCAGAACTGACAATCGTCCAGAATCCCCATTTAATAGGAACACTTCCAAAGGAAAATACAATGATGATATGAACCGAGGAGTGGGTTGCAAAATTTTGCTACCTTTCGCGCATTGAATGGAAAAAAGACGGGGTCCAATTCGCATCTGCCACACCTGCATGAGAATTCCACTTTAGATTTTGGAACATTATAATGATTCTTTGGCAGCTTCTTTATACTCTCATATATTAAGTCTACACTTCTAGATAGGTAAGTAACAGGAGTTGCAAGCATTAAAAGCGGCGAAGATTATGGGGAACCAACTTGAAGCGAAAGCTGTAGCTATAACTAGGATATTCCCAGACCCAAAACCAATATTTATTAAGAAATGACCAACTTAAGCCTGAATAAGGGTCCAGTTGAGCCGAACGGCCCCCAAGCACATATCGCATTCCCAACCTAAGCATATGACAAATTCTTTTATGACAGAGCAGATACTATACACAGTTGGAGGTACCAGGTAGAGAAAGAATGGATCCCTAGTGCACGGGATAAACTCAATTTTCTTATGAGGTCACAAGTAAAGTGACACCTAAAAATTAAGAAACTGCTCAGTTCCTACATACCATCAAAATGAAGAGTACGAAATTATAGTACCAGATGCTTAAGAAAATACAGATACCTCGATTATTCCTTTCCGAGGTGCGTGAATAGCAAGACACAAACAATAGTCACTCTTTGAGTATTCATGATAAGCCGAACTAGATGATGCTTTATCTTTTCCAACTTGCATCTCCATGAAAAGGCAGCAAGCATCACGGTATCCCTGGAAATTCGATAAGAAAGCCAAATATCAAGAAGAGTTTTAGAGACCTTCCAGGGCCTTTTTTTAATTAAATATGTGCTGCGAGATACCTTCCATATTCGAACAACAACAAGTGCCTGTGTATCTAGTAATAATATACGACCAAGAGAATCTGTTATGGCAGCTAATGGACCACTAGGCGATAGAGTTAGCTTTTCTCCCTTCCGTGGGTGATCTTTCAAACAAGTCAGAACAGATGCTGCAACCAGTTAAACTGAAAAAAATCAGTATATCATTATCATAAATAGATAATAGGACAAGAAAATATGATAAAGCAAACAATATGAAACAGTGGAACATACGACTATAGTGAAAACAATAAGAAAATGTTTTTTTTTTGATTGAAACAATAAGAAAATGTTGCCACTTTACACAATTATTAATCTCATACAGGATTCTGTTTATGGCGCTAGAAATTTCAAAAGAATAAAAAGGAAGAAACAGAAACACAACTGATACACCATATATATTAAAGCTTCGTTTCAAGCATAGCTAAACATAGAGTAGCATAATAACAGATCCGTGTGTTGAGAAAACTGTATGAACTGTGCCATGACCACTCATTTTTTATTCTCTCACATTTACACAGAATGAGTAGCGGCGTTGATGCCTTAGCTGACGTTGGTGGACTAAGGTCCCTGATTTCAAGAATACTTGTATATAGAATTGTGTTTTGGGAATACTGCAAGGACTTAGCAACTACAATTCATTTTCATTCTCACACATTTACACAGTAAAAGTACCTGTGCTAATGCCTTTACTAAGTTTGGTGGACTAAGGTCATGCAGGGGCTTCTAAGAAACCCATCATAAGGTCTAAGGTATCCGATATTTTAGTTTTAGTTATCGGTCATGAATACACGAGTTTACCTCTTTATAGATTTAAATGATGTAAAATTTTCTTTTCCTAGTATATTGTACTTTTTTTTTTTTTTTTTTTTTGGTATCTTCTAAATTTTTTTGCCATTATATATAGAAACAAATTAGGGTGGTAACGAGCAATGATCAATTGATAAAGAGTGACTTCACCTCTAGCGAATGACTGGGGCTTCACTTCTGATTTTTTTGGTGAAGCTTTCTTACAACTCCATATCATACTAGAGAGTAGAGAAGGAAGATATTGTTGAAAAAATAGCTCCAACTAAAGACCTGCTTCTGTCTTCTGAAAGCCTCAAAATTGAGAGCGATTAATACACCCGCTCTAACTATAAGACATCGATCAGGCATCGCACTGGATCAAGGATATTAACAAACAAACTATGTGTCTTGGAAAAAATTCAACAATAAAAATCTAAAAATGCAAGTGCAGTAGCCATCACCTATATGCTGAGCCTGAGATGATAGTATCCTCTCCGATAGTTACAGCACAATAGAACCGCTCACTTGACTGCCCACAATAAAAGCAGCTGAATTCAAATACCAGAATAGCTTCAGAAAGTCCGCACGACAGTAATCAATCAAAGGCTAGGAATGGATGGTGGTGGGCAGTATATTACATGTAAAAGAAGTAACAGATCACAAAGTACAAAGTTATAGTCTTTAAAGATTCACGATGTTATAGGAGTTGCTACAACCTGATATACTCAATCCCTACATTCATGCAGATTTAGAAACCTGGGCCCACAAGCATCACCATTCTTTGTGTAATATACAGTATGTTTTGATTTCTACAAACATGTTTATTAGTTTAGCTTTCATAAGAGTAATTCACCTGAACTTCCATCAATGGAGGCGGCATTAGCCCGGTTATCGATGCATTAGCACACGATCCATATTTGCTAACATTCCATAGCTGGTGGGCTATTCTTCCGTAAGAGTTCCCAAGGTCCTCTCTATTTTGTGTCGTTTGCTCCCACATTTGTGAATGTGTGTCTTGAGACCATTTTTGAAGCATTTTCTACATATTCAACAGTAGCATGACTGTTAGCTAGTCTCATAAAGCAACTAAAAGTCATAATACAGTAATCAAGGAATGTTGAATAGGTCGCAATCCACCATAACAAGTGTAATGTTTGAGCTAGAAACTCCTTTAATGGTGAAAGCTGGTACATTCATACAGTTTCTAAGAGGTTTGGGTTCATTAAGTTTTCATGGAAACAGTACACAGTATCAATAGCCAACCATCTACAATAATTCTCCTATGATTTTGTAGGTTTAAATGATTATGTTATGTTGGAAAAACAATTTGGTTTTAAATAACTAAAACATTTAATCTGGTTTGACCCCGAAACCTTCTGCTCCCTACTTGTTTTTCAAGTGAATGTTTAAAACATGAGTCCCGTTTTCACACGAATTTACAAATAAAAATTCCGTATATGTTTTCCTTCTCTGGTTTTTGTCATGCACGCGTGAAGACTTGTTTTATTACTGACTTGTCTCTTAACTGACAAAAAATTTGGACACTCTGTTTCGCGTGAAAATATTTTTTCTCGTGTCTTTAAATCCTCATTGTTTACAACAATGTCAGTTCTCGAGAAGAACATATTCTGTTTCACGAATTTCTCTGCTTTTGTTTTTCTTGCTTAATGTGAGAATCTTCTCATCCCTTTTCTGTTCACATGCAAGATTCCTTTCTTGTTTTTGAAGTATTCAAAGCACTTGAGACTAAATGCTACAGCTTATTTGAATAGAGTAGAGAGAAGAGAAGTAGTGAAAAAAAAAGAAAAAAAAGAAGGTAAAAGAACTAGAAAAACAAAATTGATTCCTTCTCTTTTGAATTTTGTTTTCTCCTTAAGTTTCATGTCTTGTCTTTAATGATAAAAGACACTAAATAAAAAAGACATTTGTCCATTCTTTTATGTCACATGCATGAGATTGCTTTCATTGTATTTAACGTTGGAAATACTATAAGTCTAATTTTCTCTTGGGTTTAAGGAGTAGAGAGTAGAGGAGAAAAAGAACTTAACTCTTCTCATGTTTTCAGTAGAGAAAGAGAAAAAAACAAAAAGAACTCCTTCATTTTTTGAGAGAAAAACAACTCAACATTAACTCCTATGTTTTTAGTAGAAAAATAGAGTAGGAGAGAAAAACAAAAAACAAGTTTTCTTCTTCCATTTTTCTCTATGAGTTTTTTGTGTGAAACAAGGTGGTTTCACTGAGTCTTTTTCATTGCCAAGTTCTTAGGGCGTTCTCTTGTATGCTACAAGAAGGAACGCTAACGATAGTTGTATACTGG
This sequence comes from Papaver atlanticum, assembly GCA_023531105.1. Classification (NCBI taxonomy): domain Eukaryota; kingdom Viridiplantae; phylum Streptophyta; class Magnoliopsida; order Ranunculales; family Papaveraceae; genus Papaver; species Papaver atlanticum. The sequence continues at coordinate 1,815,310 of JAJJMB010005286.1, read as the reverse complement.
AGGCAACTCGCCAATCAAGCTATAGCATCTCTCTGTTTAGAGGAGTAGCAGGCGATATTGTCTTTAGGTCAGCGTATCATATACGTGCCTCTATCAAATTTTTGCTCAGCATGCTACTGGACGTGACTCATCTATCAAGTTGCTACAAATAAAGCTAAGTATTACTTGTGCTTATTCAATTTATTTTCATTATTGTTGTTCCTAACCCAACAATCTAAAGACAATATTCTTTTGTAACAATAATAAAGAAATTTTTTGTTGACAAATCAAACTATTAAGTTTATTGAAAAGATCCATAAAGCATTTGAATTCAATAACCAAAATTTAATGATTGATTGGTTTGTTTATGGTTGGTGTTGACTAACTAAAATTTTGTTGAGCCTTAGAGTTTTGAGATTATCTTTTTAACTCATGAGGAATTTGGTTAAATCCTTTTAACACGATGTAGTAGACATCTTGACTGATAACCCCACCAAATTGCAAATTTTTTGGAGTAGTAAAAGTATTTATTTAATATTTCACAAAACTGTGATACGTTTCTGGAAAATTCTGACGGGCAGAAAAACTCTACTGAAAAATTAACCTGTTCTGGCATAACTATGAGTTTTTGGAAATGTTGATCCAAATAAGATGTTTAGTTATGGATCTTATCTTTAAACCCCTTTTTGATTTATCTGATTTGGATATGCGGTTTGAGAGATAAGGTATTTGGAAAATTATTGTGCATGTCTGTCCAGAAAATGTGAAATGTGTGTAATCTCTTGATTATGTCTAGCAACCTTTGATTAGTGATGTGCTATCTCTTTGGGAATATCATGGGAACCTGTAGTAGTGATTACTTAGAGGATATTTAGTTGAAATTTAATTCTCATGATAACTTAAACATGTAGCTAGCAACCGATTCCTAGGACATGAGCAATAATCTTTTGTAAAGGTAAATTTGTATTACTTTGTCAAGGAATAATATGATTTTGATTAGTTGTATATCAACTTTGTTTATGTTCAAAATCACTTGGATTATATATGTTCGTGTAACATCAATTTACTTAAAATCACATGTTTGGTTAACAATTGTGGTGCAACAAGAAGTTTGTGTGCTTAAATTGATTTGTGAATACACAAAGCATATGGTTTTAATTACCAATATTTTGTGACCTACTAATGATTGCTCGAATCTAATGTTGAGGTATAATTATTTGATCCAACAAGAAGGTTGGTTAATGCTGGGAGTGCTAGAATGCGTGCTCCAGAAGAAGCATGTGAGTCCTCTACCAAAAGGACCAAGGTATGAAAGCATTTCTTTGAGAAAATCAACTATCAAAACAGTTAAAGGAAAATAGGTAAAAAGATTTCAGGTATGGACATTATCGTTATCCACATGTGCGTTGTGCTTTAAAAATTATTTCCAATTGTTATCTACCTTACTATGAGATATGATATTTGGAAATAAGTTCATGTAATATTTTGAACCATAAGCATAATATAACACGTAGAATTAATAGACAAAGTGAAACTCGTATGCTATTAATTGATAATGAATACATGAACATGTTAAATCATAATGTTGGTAGAATACCATGATTTGATTATGCGCGCGACGAGTGTTAAATGACACAATATCACAGCATGTTAAGAAATATCGATAATTGTGGGGGTGCAAAATGAAAATATTTATTTTGATCTCTCAAGAAGATTTTACAAAGTGCATAACCTATTTTTTGTGTTCTTGACCTGTATACCTAAAATGTGGGGGGTGGATTGACTATTTTTCCTACCAAGCAAATCAAAAATTTGATCTAAGATTATGGATTGTGTATTCCTAACCTATCCCGAGCATGATAATGCATATAGGTTAATGGTCATAAGATTTGACATTGATAACATTGGTATGAACATTATAGTGAAATCTAGAGATGCTTTGTTTTTTGAACATATAATTCCTTTGAGGATTGGACCTCGAAAAAAGGGTCCATGACAGTCTCGCATATATTCCTTCGACTAGTCAACCCCTTCTTAAGATGTTGAGACTGAACCTAGTAGAAGTAAGAGAGTTAGAACTGAGACAAGTTTTATCCCGGTCTATGTGACTCTTATGGTGGAGTTTGAACACTGAACCCACAAGGAAGTTATGTGTCCTCCTGAGTAGTCATCAAAAGGAAACCTTGGTACATATGGAACTGTAGAGAAATACGTACAAAGCTAGAGTACAGCTAAAGGTTAAAACCAAAAGTAAGGAATAAATTTCTTTTACACTAATTCACCTATCACTAGAATCACTTCTGTTAGGATGATGATTACTATTGCTTTTATTCATGATTTGAATAAATACATCAGATGGATGTTAAAAATGCAATTTTAAATGGTGAATTGAATGTAGAAATTTATATGTACCAACCTAAAGGTTTTTGTTGTGAGAACAAAGTATGCAAATTGATTAAACTTCTATATGGTTTGAAACAAGCACCTAAATAGAGGCATGAAGAATTTGATCATGTAATGATATCTAGTGGTTTGAGATTAATAAATTTGATAAATGTGCTTACATTAAATCTATGGATGATGCTTATGTTACTGTATGCATGCATGTTGATGATATGCTCATATTTGGCACTAACTTTGATTTTATTAATACCACTAAAAGCATGCTAAATGAGAATTTTGACATGAAAGAGTTAGACCCTACTGATGTAATCTTAGGGATGAAAATCAAAGAGACGTCTGACGAATATAGTCTTAGTCAATTTCATTTTGTTCAAACTGTATTAAAGAAATTTAATCACGATGAGGGTAAACCTACTTCTACTCCTGTGTTACCACTTGTAACTTAATAAAGAACAAGGGTGACAATGTTTCTCAACTTTTGAGTATTTTTTGCGTAATAAGCAGTCTTATGTAATTGATTAATTGTATAAGACCTGGTATTTCTTACGCTGTGAGTAGTTTGCGCAGGTACACTTGCAACCCTGGGCAGGATCACTGGAATTCTCTCAACAGAGTTTTGCGCTACTTGAGAGGCACTTCAAACTTTTACTTAAGTTTTAGAAGAATCCTGTTGTGCTGGAAGGGTGTTGTGATGCCAACTGGATGCAGGACTGAGAGGAGTCAAAATCCACAAACGGGTACGTCTTCATGCTTGAAGATGCGTCTGTGTCATGGAAGTTTTCCAAACAGACAAGTATAACTCGATCCGCTATGGAGTCAGAGTTTATAGCCTTGGAAAAAGCTAGAGAAGAGGAAGCCGAATGGCAAACGAGCTTCTTTGCAAGGGATTCCACTCTGGCCCAAGCTCGTGCCATTGATCACGATCCACTGTAACAGTCAAGTGATAGACGCATTTATGTGTCTATTTTCATTTCTATTGTGTATATTGTTAGTACCCGTTTTTGTACTTATTTTGGTATTTTATCTTTTTGTAGGTGTTTTTGGAGAAATAAGCTTTTGCGGCGAAATTGGCTCGAAAAGTTGTTAAAGGCACCTAGGAGGACATTTGCTATTCGGACTCTCACTTTGGATAAGGGGTAACCCATTTCCAGGCAGCTACTAAACACAGGCCGGGACTGGATAGGGGGAGGTCATCTTCTCAAATTCAAAAAGAAAATTTGGCGGGAAAATAAAAACATTCCTGGCAGTTTTGGTGATCGTGATTTGGAGGAGTTTGAGGTCGACTAAACCTCTGATTTTCATAGGATATACTCCTTATGGATCTAGGAATCTAATATGGGTGTTGAAATCGATTAAACTGGGCTCAATCGACGGATTTTTATCACAACAGCAAAATATGGAAAGTCAAGCGTGTGACCTGTTTTAGGAAATTTTAGAGAGATTAAAGAGCTATAAACCTTCCCAAAGATTTGTATCTATCTAAGGAAGAGTTTAGAATAAAAGGAAAGCTCAGAAACACGTAGAAATTCTAAAACAAGAAATTGCCGCAACTTTGCCGTGAAGAGAAAGGAAGAGATTTTGGAAGATTTTGGAGAGATTTAATCGGTCTTTTTGATATAAATAGATTGGTTGGGTCATATAGAAGGGGTTGTCGAAAGTTTGGGGGGCTGATAAGGCTTGAGGAGGCGAGAATCAGAGATTTACAGGCTCCACTGCTGCTGCTGTTTCTGCTGGTGCAGAACTGGAGAACACGAAGAACATAAGACATACGAGAAACAGTCGCATACGAGTACCGTAGTTCAACAGCGGCAGCTAAGTAACGTTTATAAACAGTTTCATTCCTGCAGTCACAGAAGACCTTTACCGACGATTCTGTCTACTGTTTTAGAACTTCAGCGACTACAGTGTATTCTTTTACTCTTTTAATCAACTTTTGAGCTATAAACATGTACTTTAAGCAAGTGATTAATATGAGGAGCTAAACCCCTTTGTTGAGGCGATGGAGGAAGCCAATTTTCCAAGATTTGTGTGGTAATTTCTATTTAATTAATTTTTGCAATTTCTTATATGATTATTTGCTTTGATTGAGAATTGATTGAATGATTTTTCCTAAACAATTGTGATTTCTCTTGATAGATTATGCTTAGACCTATGTTTTTGATATTCTATGCTTTCGAAATACACTTGTTATTCCAAAAATCTACTTTTGCAAAATATTAGAATCACTTTAAACGTAAAGAGTTGCATGAATATTGATTAGATTAAATCACATAAAAATTGGAGATTGGTGGAATCCTTTGTCTCAGTGTTTTTTATAATCTTGACCAAAACATTATTTTGATTTTTTTAGTTTTCTAAATTAAGTCTAAAAATTATTCTTCACAAATCCGAGTTTGAACGAATCTTATTACCACTTTTTCTACAACAATGAAAATCACATCATCAAGCTACTATTGGCTGTGAAAGAACACTGTATACAACAGAAAGTCTAGACATATACGAAGAAGGCACGAGACAGTGAAGCAACTACTCTCTACTGGTATTATCTTGACTTCGCAAGGTCCAAAGATAATATTGCAGATCCTTTGACGAAAGGTTTATCTAGAGAGGTAGTTAGATCCACATCGAGGGGGGTGGGACTTAAGCTCATAAAATAGATCACCATAAAGGATACTCGACCTTGTGATTGGAGCTCCAAGATCAAGGTTCAATGAGACAACTAATTTATGGTGTTATCGAGATAGCACTATCTTTGTCCCTCCCTATGGTGTAACTGTGTGATAGTGCTACCTGCGTTAGATAGGATGATCTATTGAGATCTTAATGGGTTCCATGGCTTTGCTTAAAGCGGGGTGTGGCAGGACACTCTTGATGGACTCACCTATGTGGATGTTGGAAGTAGGGACACTTCCTATGAGAATTTGAGCTGATTCTCTAGAGGCATTTATTAAAACCGGGATTTAGCCCACAGCCAAAGCGGGCACAACCGCAAGAGCTTGGCAGCTTTCATTTGAGGCATCAAGTGTGGTTGTTATTTCTGAATTGCATTCACTGTTGGCGGTTCAAGACATTGTGTTCACCGTTACAACAAGTAGTTCCGGTAACTTCTCACTAAGTTAAGGTTCAATCTTTGGGACACCTTAGCCTAATTTTGATGTCTTCTGGTTTCTGGTGTTTTATCGATCTATTTTATCATTCATGTGGGGGATTGTTGGAAAAACAATTTGGTTTTAAACAACTAAAACAAACTTGGTTTGACCCCGAAACCTTTTGCTCCCTACTTGTTTTTCAAGTGAATGTTTAAAACATGAGTCCCGTTTTCACACGAATTTACAAATAAAAATTTTGTACATGTTTTCCTACTTTGTTTTTTGTCATGCACGCGTGAAGACTTGTTTTATTACTGACTTGTCTCTTAACTGACAAAAAATTTGGACACACTGTTTCGCGTGAAAATATTTTTTCTCGTGTCTTTAAATCCTCCTTGTTTACAACAATGTCAGTTCTCGAGAAGAACATATTCTCTTTCACGAATTTCTCTGCTTTTTTTTTCTTGCTTAATGTGAGAATCTTCTCATCCCTTTTCTTTTCACATGCAAGATTCCTTTCTTGTTTTTGACGTATTCAAAGCACTTGAGACTAAATGCTACTGCTTATTTGAATAGAGTAGAGAGAAGAGAAATAGTGAAAAAAAAAAAAAAAAAGAACTAGAAAAACAAAATTGATTCCATCTTTTTTGAATTTTTTTTTTCTCCCTAAGTTTCATGTCTTGTCTTTAATGATAAAAGACACTAAATAAAAAAGACATTTGTCCATTCTTTTATGTCACATGCATGAGATTGCTTTCATTATATTTAACGTTGGAAATACTATAAGTCTAATTTTCTCTTGGGTTTGAGGAGTAGAGAGTAGAGGAGAAAAAGAACTTAACTCTTCTCATGTTTTCAGTAGAGAGAGAAAAAAAAAAAGAACTCCTTCATTTTTTGAGAGAAAAACAACTCAACATTAACTCCTATGTTTTTAGTAGAAAAATAGAGTAGGAGAGAAAAACAAAAAACAAGTTTTCTTCTTCCATTTTTCTCTATGAGTTTTTTGTGTGAAACAAGGTGGTTTCACTGAGTCTTTTTCATTGCCAAGTTCTGAGGGCGTTCTCTTGTATGCTACAAGAAGGAACGCTAACGATAGTTGTATCCCGGAGGCAACTCGCCAATCAAGCTATAGCATCTATCTATTTAGAGGAGTAGCAGGCGATATTGTCTTTAGGTCAGCGTATCATAAATCTTCACAAGCTATACAACCTTAAAGTTAAGAGATACTAATTCTGTTAAATCCTGGAGGCAACTAACAAACCTTCTTTTCCTGCTCCTAATTCTGTTAAATCTTCACAAGTTATAAAACCTAAGTCTGTTAAGTGGGATCTTTTGGCCATTGATGGATGTTTAATTCATTGAAAGACAGAATTTGCAGACACGAGGAGGAAGAAGAATGTGCAGAAGTTAAGGAAGAGAAGAAGATGCAAATTTTCAGTCGAGAGATGTTTAATGTTTCAAAACAAAGTCATGAGATGCTACTTGTGCCAATTATTAATCGTTGGATCGGCGATTGTTTTACCGAGGAGACGTCTCTTTATGAAGGGAGACTTGTCTAGCACCATGGTGAAGGATTTCCCTTAGCTATATAACTTATTTGAAGCTAAGGAAAATGAGTCTCAGTCGAATCTCGTTATGACGCCATGCCATCCGTTGGCTAAACCACACGAAAACTCAGTTCTGTGTAAATAGTGCCGCACAGAAATTGAGTTTTTTTTTCTTTTCTTTTTCCAATTTTTTTCCGTTGGAGTATTTGTATAGGTTAAACGATAATTAAGAGAAAAAAGAAGAGATATAATAGGTAAAAAATGAGTTTTAGTAAATCTGAATAGTGAAAAAGAGAAGTTTTAGTGTAAAAGGGCAAAAACCAGAAACGTGTACTCAGTATCAGTTGAAAATCACACGAAAACTAAGTTTCCTTAAAGTAGTTTTTCAATAAAAACTGAGTTTTCGCGTGATTTCTCTTAGCTACAAGGTGGATCAGATCTGATCAACTTTGAAGTGTAGCTAAGGGATATCGTTACATTTAAGCGACACATAAGACCATAGCAGTTGGATTTCGCTACAATTAAGTTATAGCGAAGCGAAGTCGCTTACCATAATGCTTGGCCTAAGAAGGACGTAGCTTCACATACTTTAACACAAATCTTCAACGTTTTGTAGAAAATCATATTTGCACCAACTAATCTATGTTACGCATCCAAAACTTTTTTATATTCATTTGTGGAAGCTTTAACGGATGTACTTGAACCCTTTGATGCAAAGTTTAGCAGTTAAAATAATAAAACTTCAACATGAATCATAACCGCTACTAAATGATTGTTTTGGGTCACGCCAGACATACATATTGATGAAACAAATGGATTTATGACTAAAAAAGAAGAAACCTCCTTACAACTTTTCAAGCCGCCATGAAAAAACTTCAAAACTTCAAATCGATTATCTTATAAAATTAGGATTATGGTGAAAAAATATTGAAACAATAGCTTAAAGATATGGAGGGGTGGAGGAAACAATAGCGTCATGCCATCCCATAGCTAAACTTCAATGTATATGTAATGAAAGTAACAATTCATTTTGCTTTCCTTAAAATTATTTTTTGACTATTTTTTATGTGCAAATAAAAAGTCATTGTTGTCATTAATTATGGTGTAAATACAGACAAGTACATAATCTGATCACACAAAAGTTGAATATTAAAATTGAGGGAGGATCGGTTGACATTGTTATCCTCACATTATCTCACAATTTCCGCGCCAATTTTCTTATAAAACACATATGATAATGAGTTTGAAATTATTCGAGATTTATTTCTCTTACAAAGATCTACATGCATTCCTACCAGGAAAAAGACATTCCAATATACTTAGATTTAAAAAAAAAAGTAGAAACAAATAAACTCTTCAAATAAGAGTAAAAATTGAATGGAGAAAAGGAATATACAAGTGAAAACGGAAAAGTTAATTAAGTATTGTATGTAGAGATGAAAATGGTGATGAAGCGCGTTGAAAGAAGAAAATATGCTCCTCTTGATCTCAAAATTAACACAAAGGTCTCTTTTTTCCTCATTGGATTTTAATAAAGCCATCTTAACATTTTGATTTTACGGTTGTCTTTGCTCAAACAAATTTGAAATACTAAAATTTTCCAACTTGGTTATCACACTCAGAAAAAAGAGCCTTAGATGATGCTCAACTATGTTAGGTTTAACAATCCTTTATGTGTTTTTTACTTTTTTAAAATTTGGTAAAAGACCAAAATCTATATCAGTATATGATATCAAAAAACTCTAAAATCCACGCTTTAGCATCATTTTATTGTTTTTTTTTGAGCCTTGTTAAACATGAGCAAAAGAATTGATTTGAGGAGGGAAAGCTTATGAGGGGGAATTATTATTTTTTGTAGGTATTGACTTCTTAGAATAGAAATGAAATGTCAAACATGTCCTTGAGGTTAAAATCTATAATTCATCCTAAGATCCCGAAGATGTTTTTTGCTCTGGTGTTTTTTTCTCCGAATTAATGTAAAAACGAGGTGTAATTGTTCTTTTGAAGTCCATATACCATCAAGTGCCATGCTTCAAATAAAAAAATTAAAAAAAAATCAAGTTCCTGTATCCGAGTCACGTGTCGAAAGATCGCCAAAATGACCAAACTAGGGATAAAAATCCTTTTATCTCTTACTTCATATAAATGTACTAAAAAGAGTGAAGTTCCAACAAATTATATCTTGAAATAACGTATCTTCTTTCTCTAAATTTCTAAGCTTAAACCAATTAGAAAACCTCTCTTTTCTTGAAGAACTTTGATTTTATCTCAAAGTGACAATGGCATCATCATCAAACCTTGGATCAACATCATTACATTCTTATTCCAAAATTACCCAAGTAGATTTAGTGAACCAATACAGTCGGACTTTTGAAGTTATGATATATCTTTTTTTTTATGAGAAAAACAAAAATACCGAAACTCATTATCTTTGTTTTAATATCTGACAGGGATATTGTATCTAAGATTCTTTCTCAACTAAGTGATACCATTAACGGAGACATGAAGAAGAAATCTGTTCCAAAACATGAGGTTCTTGAACCAGTATTTCTTGGAGTAGAAACCTACAACTCCAATCAACCCATTGCTTGTGTTGGCTTGTTAAAAGAAAATATTTGATTGTTATATCATAGAAGAATTTTCAATCAAGATACTGAAGAAAAAAATCTTAAATCACGTACCGAAGAAAATATCTTTGTTTGATATTCTCATTTTAGTGATACTCATAACACTTGAAAAAACATGTTCCATCTCAGGAGTTCCGCAGGTTTAAAACTCATTTTCATAAATAAAAGTTTTAGTATTTAGGGAAAGTAATGTGCATGTTGTATTGGAATATAGGTTATAACTAATTTAGCCTCAAATGTGTTTAGGACTGATGTTTGAGCAACCTTAGAAAAGAGGCTAGTAACGATCGTTCAAATCCTAAACATGGCTTAGCATCAAACAAGCATGGTCCAAAACTTGGTTAATGTACGAAATCATAGATATGTTTATGGATTCAGGATAATGCTCTAAAACTTCAAATGGTATATAAAGATGAGATTTCCTAACACTCCTCTACTGAGTCTTGTAGCGAGAACCCCGGATATGATCTTGTTTATGCTTGAAATAAGTTTTCCTGTCTATGCTTGTTATAACTGGATTTTGCTGATCATTTGACCAAGTAAAACATAATCCTTGCATAGGTAAATCAATTAGCCCAAAACTTTATATAAAGGTAGAGAAATCCTTCAGATCGATATATAGATATAATTATGAATGAGTTTGAAGATAATTGTATGAAACTTCAAATGGTAAATGGGCAGGCTGGTTTATAAAATTTTTTTATAATAGTTTTGTCTGCCTGCATCTCTCTATTCCAGAGATGAGTCCTGTAACCTTCAAAAAACGTTGCATCACCGCTGTAAGCTAAAGTGAAATTACGGAAACTGATCGCCTTGTTGTAGTCCGAATGGTGTCTCCAAACACTCTCTCCTTTCCGTGTTGATGATACCTCGTCCGATCCCATAACCACAAAATCCTTTCCTTTAGCTACCACGTTTACAGTACCATGTTTCTTAATCTTCATTGGCTTTGACAGTATCGCCATGATGAAACCCTGGATACTGAAATTCTAACTGGGAGGAGAAGAGAAGAGGAGAAGTGAACAGTATGCAAGCTTCTTATTTTAAAAGAATAAGAAGCGTTGCTTTGTATATTTTTTCTTTTAATTGATCTTTTATTGATTTTATTGATTAAAGATAATAATAATAATAATAATAATAATAATAATAATAATAATAATAATAATAATAATAATAAGGGTGCTAAATCGGGACTTCCTAGTCATTTGGACCGGTCATTATTTAACTTTCATCCAAAATCTCCCAAACCTTCTAAAGCCTGCCTCAGAGATTTTAGAAAAATAAGAGCGTTTCCTCTTTTTTGTATTTTTTTGTTCTTTTTCTTAATTAATCTTTTATTAATTCCTGTAAATTAGTAAATCCTTTAAAGATCATAATAGTTGGATTTCGCTCCAATTAAGCTATAGCGAAGCGAAATCGCTTACCATTGTGCTTGGCCTAAGAAGGTCGTAGATTTACAAACTTTTAGCATAAATCTTCAACCTTTTTTAGAAAATAAAATTTGCGTAAAACCAATCTACATTATGCATCCAAATCTCTTTGATATTCATTTGTAGAAGCTTTAGTGGATGTACTTGAAACCTTTGATGCAAAGTTTAACCGTGGAAAATAATAAAACTTCAACATGAATCACTATCATCACCAACTGATTGTTTTGGATCACGCCAGACACACATATTGATGAAACATATGGATTTATAATTAAAGAAAAAGAAACCTCCTTACACCTGTTCAAGCCGCCATGAAAAAACTTCGAATCTCTAAATCGATTATCCTATAAAATTCGGATTATGGTGAAAAGTTACTGAAACAATATGATAGAGATATGGTGGTGTTGGTGGGGGGGTGGGTGGGGGAATCCCGGCTAGAATGTTTTTTCGTTTTTTAGGAGAGAGAAAGAGAGAGAAAAACATAGGTTCCCCTCTTTGACTCCAATTATCCAGTATATATGTAAATGAAAGTAACAATTTATTTTGCTTTCCTTAATATTATTTTTTGACGATTTTAATTATGGTATAAATACAAAGAAGTGCGTAATTTGACTATAGAAAAGTAGAATATTAAAATTGGGAGAGGATCGGTTGACATAGTTATCCTCACAATATCTCACAATTTTCGCGCCAATTTTCTTATAAAACACAAACGACAATGATTTGAAATTAATCGAGATTTATTTCTCTTACGAAGCTCTATATTCCTACCAACAAAAGGAAATATAAAATATAAAAAAAAAATATCTTCAAATAAGAGTGACAATAGAATGGAGAAAAGGAATATACAAGTGAAACGAAAAGTTAATGAAAAACTATATGTAGAGATGGAAATGGTGATGAAGTATGTTGAAAGAAAAAATAAATATATGCTACTCATGCTCTTAAAATTAACACAAAAATCTCCTTTTATCCTCATTGGATTTAATAAAGCCATCTTAATTTTGTGTGTTTAGGGTTGTCTTTGTTCAAACAATTTTGAAATCCTGAACTTTTCCAACTTGGCTATCATACTCAGAAGAAAGAGCCTTAGATGTTGCCCGAACAATATTATCTTCATTTTTTTTAATGGCCAAATTTATTTATTTAAACTATATTATATTTATCTAGTTCTTTCAAATAATAAGTGGATTCATTGTATGCCTGCATTCAACATAGTCCCAGTAACAATTAAACACATTTTCAAGTCAACATAGTCCCATCAGTAACAATTAAACACATTTTCAAGTAGCCCGACTTTAATAGTCATGAGTTGTTATTAATTGGTTGTTACGATCATGATATTTATATTTTCTATCGATTTTATAATAATAATATAATTTTAGCTTTAATATATTAGCAATTAACATTTGAGAATCTGTGTAAATTATGTTTGAGTTTTATATTTATTGTATGTTGTATTCTGAACCGAATTGAACTAACGTAGAATTACACCATTCATCGGGACAATGAATTAGAAACTCTTTGAGAAAAAGATGTTTGGAAACTGAATTTACTAATTTGACCCTGTCCTGCCGAGTTACTCATGACTCGGTAAAACTCTTGCCTCGGTCCGAGTCACTACTGACTCGGCGAGTAAATGTAAAATACCCTGCTCGGCCGAGTTTTCAGGGATCGTAGCGGCCAAATGCCGATACCCGAGTTACTCGCGAGTAACTCGGTTGACTCGGCCGAGGCATACTACATTGGAAATACATTGTATTTTGGTTATGAGAATTCCTAATTCCTCTTATGTTTGCCTAAAATACCTTTACATAAAAAACAGTATAAGTTGAATACCTCTATAATATCATATAAAGAAAAGACATATTTTCAACCGTTTACCCCGTCGTGTTTTCAGTTCTTCCACTTAGTTCATCGTAGATTTTCTAAAGTAGAAAATACCAATAGGTCCTGAAAAAGCGGGGGTCTAACAACCACACCCAATATTTCGTTTGGAAATCTTTATGGACTAAACCTCAACAATATTCCGAGAGTGAAAACTCAATCAAAGAATAATACTAAAGAGTTTATCTCTTTTTCTCAAATCAATCAGCAAATCAAACAGATAGAAATCTATGAGCCTGATTGATGTGAGAAATACTTGGACGGTACCAAAGACCAATATCCAAGATCAATCAAAATCCTATCCAATAAACAAGGTCGGATTTATCAATAATGATTGATTAACGCACAACTTGTGATATTTCAATTATAAAGATAAACAATATAATGCGGAAAAGAAATAACACGGACACCATAAATTTTGTTAACAAGGAAACCGCAAATGCAGAAAAACCCTGGGACCTAGTCCAGAATAAACACACACTGATTATAAGATGTTACACCAATTTCCTACTACCTATTCAGACTAGATGTAATACCTGCTTCAGCTGTATTCATGCACTTATAGAATTCCTAGCAGAACCCCGATTCTCTTTAGGAATTCTTCTCGTATAACTTCTAGCATAACACAAATTCTCTTTAGAAGTTATTTCCGAAAATCTTCTGGCAGAACAAAGTTCTCTTCAGAAGATACAACAACACGGTTGATACTATTCGATCTTTTGTTTTCACAAAACACCGAATCGATTTCCCTTTAGATGTAAATCAAAGTTTTGGAAATCTTGTGTTTGTTTTGAGAAAAACAATTACTAGGTAAAAGTAATATCAAAACAAACTTGTAGATTATGGATTATTATACTCCTCAAAAATGGAAGAGAAACCTAATTATTCTACAACAAGAACAACTAGAATAAATCTAGAGATATCTTGTTTAAAACTTCTTAAGGATTTTTACGAGATACCTTAATCGAAGTTTTTCTTTCTAGTTCCAATTTCGACTAACAATTGTTGGTATACGATCGAGAACTGGAATCTATCAAAACCTAGGGTTTATAATCAACAACTGTTTTTGTCATTTGTTACAACTAAAATAAGTGAACCTATATTTTACCAAACACAATTTGATTTTTTACCAAACACAATTTGATCATTTTTTTAATTTAGCTTTAGCTTTTAGTATCTAGTTTGCCAAACACCTAACTGTTTTTTTTTACACAGCACAGCAGAAAAGCGTTTTTACAAAAACCGCAGCATTACCAAACTAAGCATGACTTGGGACCATCTAAAAAAGGACCATATTTTTCCCTTTTGTAAAATCCACGGACAAATACGTATCAGATGCAAAACTCATTCTTTTTACCTGTTTCGCTCTCTTCTGTATTTCCTCTCCGGACGACGAAACAGCCCCCAATCGACACGAACTTAACCATAAATTTCAATATCAACTCAAACTTAACCTAACTTCCATTTTGATCTCGATCAACACAAAAACAACCCTAAATTTCAGTTTCTGCTGCAATTTTGTGACTAGGTTTTCAATTGAAATCTCGGTTTCAATTTTTCCAGTCCTAACTTCTAATCAACTATCTTCAAAACCAAAAGCAGTTCGTTGTGAACATCCCAACTGATGTATATTGTTATTTTTAATTGGTAAGTAAATTGAAGTTTTCTTTATGAGTTTTACGTTTCCCAGTGATTGATTCCTAAGTTTGATATGTTAATTCAATTTTTCACTAATTACTAATTGGTCTTCAGGCAAAGTATCAACTCTTGATCTTGAAGTCGTATTCAATTAGTGGGTGAATCATTCTAAGCAGTAAGTTTTGCTATCAACTCTTGATCTCTTCAGGACTTATTCAGCTGATGTCAGTTAAACTTATATTCTTGAACTCTATCTGTTTGTAAAAATGCTTGAGAGGAAAACGTGTTCAATTTGTAATTTTGTTCTGGGTTTACGAAACTAGGATTCAATAAATTGCATTAGTTAGTTAGTTATAAATGAAAATTAAAAAGAACTACAATTGCAAAGAATTTGAAAAATCTCCAGCAATGCTGGGTAATAACGTATCTAACCTAAGTCTCCACTGGCAACACGGGTCTGCATTGCTGATATGATCTACATTGTCCCTAATTGATCAGAAATGAAATAAAAAAGAAATAGCCGACCTTAAGCCTTTGCCATACTAATGATCATATCGTTTGGTTTCTAGGGGTTTAAACTAATTTGAAAATGTTTCATCCCAATATATGTTCGAGACTAGAGAACAAGAGGAGGTTTGGTATTGACCAGGATGAGTTTTGAGATTCGCCGGAATATATCAGCTTTAGTTTGGGAAAAATTTGTATAGCAAAAGTTATTTGATGGAAAATGGCTCAGGTTTTGAGGTCATGGTTTCGTGTGGTAAGTTCTGACAAATTTGTAAAAATGACATCTGAATTTAACCTTACCAGTATCTTTAACCCTAGCCTTAACGTTTAAAATGTTAAAGAGTAAAACAGATTTATTTTTTTGCAATTGAAGAAAGTGAGTGTAAGTTAAGGGTTTATCATTATGAACTGAGTTATAACCAGGATTTCAAAACCATACCAGAACACGACAGAACCTCTACTGGAACCTTGGTTAGTATTTGCTCCATATTTAGATCATGGTGAAGGTGCTTCCTTCAAAGAGTCTACAAGGTTGGCTTTGTGTTTGAAAATAAAACAATAGAATGACATGCCTGTGCATCTAATTGGGAAGGGTAAAATATTGACCTGTGGACCTGTGGTGCACAGAAGTCTGAGGAATACATAGTACAGTGTGGGATGCTTTACAAATATCCACTCTTAAATTGAGAGGTTACTGAATGAAAAGTTTGATTCATAAGTCTTGAATTTTGATGGTTATCAGTCCGGAACAAGTGATTGCAATGAAATTGTGCTTCTTTTTGGAACTGTTATATGCATCGCATGTGCCTGCGATTATGTTTTCTATTTTTTTAACTGAACAGCAGGCAGCGGCAGGCGCATCGCGCGTGCGTGTTATACTAGTCCTTATTAAGGAAGCACTGGTTTAGTTACTAGGTTAGTTTGTCATTGAAATTTTATTAATTCTCTGTTATGTGAATTGATCTAGGATGTGAAGTCTATGGAGATGGTGAATTACATGATATCTAGATGTAGGAATATGCAGTTGTTTCAATGGTCTTCGGATCCTTTGCATTTGATGATTGCTTGCTTTGTTGTCTCTATCTTGTACATCCCTAGCTAATTTTTATATCTATCTTGTACAGCACTAGCTAATTTTTTATAACTTTCATCTCTCTTGTTCCTGGATATGCAGCAAGCAAAATGGTCGATGCTGTAGTTTCGACTGCTGTGAAGAAATTACGCGATGCAGTTGTCAATGAAGCATACTTCTTACTTAGTGTCTGTAGTAAAGTTGAAGGGTTATGTGATGAACTTGGACGAATCCAATCATTCTTGAGTGATGCAGATAGGAAGGCACAACAAGGAGATGACCGTATTCGTAACTGGGTAATGGAAATGAGAGATGTCGCATATGACGCCGAAGATATCATTGACACGTATACACTCAAAGTTGATAGCGCCAAAGGAACAACAAATTTTATTCACAGGAAGGCTGTGATGGTCAAGAACATGGTTAATCTACACCGAGTTGGTAAAGACATCGTAAAGCTCCAACATAGACTCAAAGTTATCACCACCAGTAAAGATAGATATGGTATTAAGGGTCTGGGCGACGACGTAGCTTCTGCTTCTCAAACAGAGGAACAAAAAATACAATTGTCTTTAAGAAACCGGTACTCTCATGCTGAAGATAGTGATATTGTTGGCTTTGAGCAACCTATGGAGAAACTGCTGGAAGAACTTATGAAAGATGATGAAAAACGCCGTGTCTTATCAATTGTCGGTGTTGGATGTCTGGGCAAGATCACCTTGGCTAAGAAACTGTACAGGCATGCTAGTGTCAAGAGCCGATTTTATTGCTGTGCCTGGGGTTATATCTCTCAGCAATTTAATGTGAAAGAGGTGCTGTTACAAATAGCGAAGAGTATGTCACTACCTGTCAACGAGCTGCAAATGAGTGAGCTTGATCTTATCGAAAAGCTTTACAGCTACCTCGCAGATAAGCGGTACTTTATTGTGTTGGACGATTTATGGAAATTCGAGCACTGGACTTGTTTAAGTCCTGCCTTTCCACCGGGGAGTAGAGGAAGCAAAGTGTTACTGACAACTCGCATAAAAACTGTTCCTTTACACATACATCCAGATAGCATACCTTACGAGCCTAAATTTTTAGATGATGAGGAGAGTTGGGAGCTGCTTTGCAAGAAAGCGTTTCCCCAGGATTTGGTAAAAGGTGGTTTGCTCCCTGGGAGAAATTGAGAAGTTGGGAAAGATATGGTGCTCAAATGTGGTGGTTTGCCATTGGGGATTTGTGTTCTTGGAGGTTTATTATCGACGAAGAGGGATCTAAAGCAATGGGACCTTGTTCATAAAAATGTTATTTCCTACTTGGGTAAAGATGGAGGGGTTAGCGAAGTATTAGCTTTAAGCTACGATGATCTACCATCCCACTTGAAGCCGTGTTTCCTTTTGCTAGGACTCTTTCCGGAAAATTATGCTATTGAAGCAGACAGATTAGTACAAATGTGGATTGCGGAGGGTTTTATCTTACATACAGAAAAGGGATTGTTCTCGACAATGGAGGACATAGGTAAACTTGATTATTTAGAGGAGTTAAGTCAAAGGTGCATGGTTCAGTTTGGGAAGAAAAATGACTATGTGGAACGTAGACATAAAACAGTCTGCCAACTTCATGATCTGGTGCGTGAGCTCGCCTTATCAAAGGCCAGAAATATGAATTTTTTAAACTTTTCAGTCAACAAACATCTGATGCCGTAACTGCTGATACCTGCAAAAGATTGCGGAGGTTTGGTATTCATATCAATGATGCCGAGGAGTCAGAGAGGTATGATATCCGTTTTGATAAATCTCATTCTACAGTTCACACTCTCGTCATTGTTAAGCCTGGCTACAGTTCTCTAATTATCAATTACAAGAAATTCAAACTACTTAAGAGTATTAGATCTAAAAGATGTAGTAGAATTTGAAGAAGAAGTTTCAAGAAACATCTCAAAAGATGCATCCAAATTAAGTCATTTGAAGTATTTGGATTTGGAGATCCTTTGTCGTTCTGTTTCATCAACCATAGGCAAGCTGAGAAACTTACAGACCCTCAAAAGTCGTGGGAATAGGTTACCTGGAACTGTATCGAAGTTGGCGGAATTGAGACACCTGGAAGTTGAGGGCGAAGTGGATCAGGATTTTAGATTAGATAAGCTTGTAAACCTCATAACAGTTGCGATACAAGCTGGAAACTGGATAAAAAGAGGTTGTCTTGCAAGGGTATCAAATCTGTGAAGGTTGCGTCTAAGTAACTCCTCGTATTCACAGATTGTTATAATAGTAGATGAATTGGTTCGAAGTGCCCTTTCTTCCTCTTCATCATCATCTAATGAGGAGAATCAGAACCCCATTAGACATCTGAACATCGCTGCCACTGACGAGTTTCCTGAGACCATAATTGATTCACTATCCTCCTGCAATAACCGTCACACGCTCTCTTTGGGGGGTAGTTTGTGTATCGCCAACCTCCAAAAATTCCCTCCAAACCTGACCAAATTATGCTTGTTGGGTATCACTTTTAAGGGCAATCCAATGGAAACACTGCAATATCTTCCAAAATTGAGGAAGTTAGAGTTGATGTTTTGTGAATACGAAAGGGAAGAAATGATCAGTTCTTCAAAAGGATTTCCTCAACTCCGGTATTTAAATGTATGCATGCACAATATAACAGAGTGGAGAATTGATCAAGGTGCAATGCCTCTTCTTAAAGAGTTGAAAATGCATTATGGCTCTAAGTTGGGTATGCTTCCTGAAGGGTTGATGTTCATCACCACCCTAGAAAAACTCACTCCTGGCCAACTGCCATTGCTCACAGAAAGAGTTGTAGAAGGAGTAGATGACTGGTACAAAATTCGGCATGTACCCTCGGTGGTTGTTACAAGGCCTTGGAATTGACGGCCCCTAGCAATCACGCATTCTATTAACAGGTTAGTATGTATCACAATTATGACACTGATAATTGGATTCCTAGTGTACCCTGAAATTATTTCTTGCCTAGCTTCTGAAAAGTATTCTTATAAATGACATAGCAGCACCGCAGTAGTTAAGTGTTTGGAATGTTCGATTGCTAATTTTCTTCTTGCATTTTGTATTTCTCTGCACTTTTCCTCTTTTTTGAGTTTAATTGCGGTTCTCTTGCAAGCCCTTTTAGTTGACATATAGATTTACCCCACATTGAGTATGTATGTGCTTAGGATTATACTTTCTTGAGCTAGTCTAAAGACCAAAATGATTAATTCTCGTTATTATTACATTTAGGGCTTCTTTTCTTGGGGATTTTTTTAATGTAAGTCACAGCACACAGGCTGGTATGCCGACTTTTCACTATTTTGTGAGTTATGGAAATTTACTGGGTAAAAATATGGCTACTGGAGAAGTAACCACTCTTTGCAGGAAAGACGTCAGTGTTTGTTTCAAAGATTAAGGACCATTGTGGGGCAAATTATACTTTTTGCACGCTTTAATGGAAATTTCAAACTAATTATTTTACCTGTTTTTATCTGACCTTTCTTATCCTTCCTTTCATTTGAATGATGTTGTTTTTGTACCAAATCTTGAGGAGAGTTCAAGTTTGCTTTGAAGTAGTAGAAATGTGTTTTGGTATATAGCAGCTTGGTAGATGTTAAAAAGGTTTATGTTGATGCCTCTTTTGATCATCTTACTTACACTTCTGGCACTGGTATGGTGCTGCTTTCTTGTGCAGGTACCTATGATGGAGTTAAAGTAATTGACCCTGAAGCAGCAGAGTGCATGGCTATTCTGGAGGCTCTAAGCTGGATTAAAGCTCAGAAATATTAATGAGATTCATCTTATTGCCGATGTGGAACTGGTGGTGCAGTCTTCATATCTAACAATGTTCAAGTTAGATGGGAGAATAATCATTTTGTTAGTAGCATTAAAAACTTAGTTTCTTCATTTAAAGTTTGCAAAATCTCTCATGTTAAGAGGAACTTTAATAATATTGCAGACAGCATAGCTAAAAGACTTTGAGAACTTCGTCCCTTTCGTGATCAAGACCAGGCGGTGCATCGTGTACAGTCTTCAAAAATATTTTCATCGGAGGAAAGTTAGAAAAAGGGGCATGCCCATGAGCAAGCTCCAATGCTGTTATACCAAAAGACCAGATATCAGCCTTAAAGTCGTATTCTTTTTGCTCCATAACCTCAGGTGCCATCCAGCAGGGTGTTCCCGTAAAAGTCTTTCTTCCATGCAGCCTACTTCCTGCATTAAAAAGGCTTGCAGAAGCACCAAAATCACAAAGCTTTATTGCACCACTTGAATCCACTAAAATATTCCCTGCTTTGACATCTCGATGTATGTCCCCGTGTTGGTGTATGTTCACCAATCCTTCCAAAACTTCACGTAAAATCGTTGCGATCACCGCCTCTTCGAATCCATCTGGAAAACCAAACTGGAAAATTCTGTTTCCAATCAAGAATTACACTTCCTATTTTGAAAAGGAGTTATAATTCCCAGGTTCAACTAGAAAACTGAATAAGAAATATCAGGCCTCCTTCCCAAGTTCCCTCTACCAATGGAATTCCTTCCTAAAATCTTCCTCCAGGGATTTTTTTCTTTTCACTATTCTGGAGTTCACCATATATTAATTATTACTTTTGCTATCAACACCTCTTTGTCTTATTTTTGCTTTCGGATTTGTTGAAAGTGAAAGTAGGAGCACAACAAATTCATGCATACAATCCAAGAAGCAAGGTTTCAAACCTTGTCAGGTGACATTAGTTACTGTCATACCATCTTGTGCATGACCAAGATTACTGTTTCGCAGCAAATCCATTGCCGAGTTAAGAATTTGCTCACTGAAATGTCATTTTGAACCTTTATACCAGCTAGTAATGCTCCCCTGGATTCAACTCATTATTATGTCGTTAAGACCGATATTAAGACCGATCACTTCCCGTAAGTAGAGTATTCAGTGTATCGACTTCTCTTGGTGGTTGATGGGCTTATAGTATTTACACCAAGTTCATTGGCCCAACAACATAGCAGCTGCTTTTTCTCTGTTTCGAGATCTATTTCAATTTCTGAAAACCATAATTGGTTTTGGTTTCGCTCATATAGTTTGCTGCATGACTCGTAAATAGCATGTCAGCTTAATTAGCAAGCCTTGATTTCATCATATGGAGCAGCATTGCTCATTTTGATAACTACACCGCTGTATCATTGATTTCTCTTCGTTGCTCTTTTCCTTCGCACAAGTACCAGGAGCGAGTGAAACTAGGCTTCCAACATAAACAACTCTCTTCATACAAGGGTTTTCTATCATGTCCATGCACCTACAAACTATATTTTTACACAATGGGTAATGACATAATTTTTAGTCGTAGACTCGTACTGCCTTCTAGCAATTAATTCTACCTGTTAATTCAAAATTGTAAAACCTTGGCAACTTCGACAAAGAGAGGCTATCAGTAAGAAGAAACCAAACAGTGTGGTGGATGAAAACGCAGGTATGGATCACCGAAATCAACATCACATTTGGCTGACGTGCTATATTTTTGCCAGAACTTGGTAATTTCAAGTGGCGATAGTGGTGATGGGCAGAGAGTATTATCTAGTTTCTTCCGACTGCTGATCTAAGTTAAGCGAAATGACAGCATAATAGGCCATTCCACAGGTGTACGCAAGAGAAGGATAAAGATATATGCAAACAAAACATGAATTACTTTTCTTAATTTGATATTTTCTTTTCACAAATCAATTGAGAGATCGGTTCAGAACTGACAATCGTCCAGAATCCCCATTTAATAGGAACACTTCCAAAGGATAATACAATGATGAATAAGACGATGATGATATGAACCTAGGAGTGGGTTGCAAAATTTTGCTACCTTTCGCGCATTGAATGGAAAAAAGACGAGGTCCAATTCGCATCTGCCACACCTGCATGAGCATTCCACTTTAAATTTCTGAACATTGTAATGATTCTTTTGCAGTTTCTTATTAAGTCTACACTTCTAGATAGGTAAGTAACAGGAGTTGCAAGCATTAAAAGCGGCGAAGATTATGGGGAACCAACTTGAAGCGAAAGCTGTAGCTATAACTAGGATATTCCCAGACCCAAAACCAATATTTATTAAGAAATGACCAACTTAAGCCTGAATAAGGGTCCAGTTGAGCCGAACGGCCCCCAAGCACATATCGCATTCCCAACCTAAGCATATGACAAATTCTTTTATGACAGATACTATACACAGTTGGAGGTACCAGGTAGAGAAAGAATGGATCACTAGTGCACGGGATAAACTCAATTTTCTTATGAGGTCACAAGTAAAGTGACACCTAAAAATTAAGAAACTGCTCAGTTCCTACATACCATCAAAATGAAGAGTACGAAATTATAGTACCAGATGCTTAAGAAAATACAGATACCTCGATTATTCCTTTCCGAGGTGCGTGAATAGCAAGACACAAACAATAATCACTCTTTGAGTATTCATGATAAGCCGAACTAGATGATGCTTTATCTTTTCCAACTTGCATCTCCATGAAAAGACAACAAGCATCGCGGTATCCCTGAAAATTTGATAAGAAAGCCAAATATCAAGAAGAGTTTTAGAGACCTTCCAGGGGCTTTTTTAGAAGAGTTTTTGCGAGATACCTTCCATATTCGAACAACAACAAGTGCCTGTGTATCTAGTAACAATATGCGGCCAAGAGAATCTGTTATGGCAGCCAATGAACCACTAGGTGATAGAGTTAGCTTTTCTCCTTTTCGTGGGTGATCTTTCAAACAAGTCAAAACAGATGCTGCAACCAGTTAAACTGAAAAAATTCAGTATACCACACATAGATAATGGGATAAGAAAATATGATAAACCAAACAACAACAAACAACGAACAACTATAGTGAAAACAATAAGGAAATGTTGCCATTTTACACCTTACACAATAATTAATCTCATACAGGACTCTGTTCATGACGCTAGAAATTTCAAAAGAAGAAAAAGGAAGAAACAGAAACACAACTGATAAACATATAACTGGTGAATAAAGCTTGGTTTCAGGCATAGCTGAACATAGAGTCTCAGTACAACAGATCTGTGTGTTGAGAAAACTGTATGAGCTTTGCCATGAGTCATGACCACTCATATTTGATTCTCACACATTTACACAGAATAAGTAGCTGCATTGATGCCTTAGCTAACTTTGGTGGACTAAGGTCCCTGATCTGGTTGGAAATGATGTAACTTTAATTTTCAAAAAAGAAAAAAGAAAAAACAGAGATACAACTAATACACCCTTTAACTGGTTGGAATAGAGCTCATGTTCAAGCATAGATGTATATAGAGCAGCAATGTAGCATGATAATAGAATTGTGGGTTAAGAAAACTGTAAGAACTTAGCAACGACCATTCATTTTTATTCTCACACATTTAAACAGAAAAAAGTACCTGTACTAATGCCTTGGCTAAGTTTGGTGGACTAAGGTGATGCAGGGGCTTCTAAGAAACCCATCTTAAGGTCTAAGGTATCTAATATTTTAGTTTTGTTATTGGTCATGAAAACACGAGTTTACCTCCTTCTAGATTTAACGGATGTAAAATTTTATTTTTCTAGTATATTACTTTTTTTTTTTTTTTTTTGGTATCTTCTAACAAATTTTGCCATCATATATAGAAACAAATTAGGGTGGTAACGAGCAATATTCAACTGATAAAGAGTGACTTCACCTCTAGCGAATGACTGGGGCTTCACTTCTGACTTTTTTGGTGAAGCTTTCTTACTACTCCATATCATACTAGAGAAGGAAGATATTGTTGAAAATGCAACAGGAACAACCTTTGACAAAATAGCTCCAACTAAAGACCTGCTTCTGTCTTCTGAAAGCCTGAAATTGAGAGCAATTAATCCACCCGATCTAACTATAAGACATCAATCAGGCATCACACTAGATCAAGGAACAATCTATGCGTCGGAAAAAATTCAGCAATAAAAATCTAAAAGTACAAGTGCAGTAGCAGTCACCTATATGCTGAAATGACAGTATTTTCTCCAATAGTTACAGCACAATAAAACCGCTCACTTGACTGCCCACAATAAAAGCAGCTGAATTCAAATACCAGAATAGCTTCAGAAAGTCCGCACGACAGTGATCAATCAACGGGCTAGGAATGGATGGTGGTGGGAAGTATATTACAGGTAAACGAAGTAACAGATCACAAAGTAGGAAAGTTAGTCTTTAAAGATTCACGATGTAATAGGAGTTGCTACAGCCTGAACTACTCAATCCCTACATTCATGCAGATTTAAAAACCTGGGCCCACAAGCATCACCATTCTTTGTACAATATACAGTATGTTTTCATTTCTACAAACATGTATATTAGTTTAGCTTTCATAAGAATGATTCACCTGAACTTCCATCAATGGAGGCGGCATTAGCCCAGTTATCGATGCATCAGCGCACGATCCATATTTGCTAACATTCCATAGCTGGTGGGCTATTCTTCCGTAAGAGTTCCCAAGGTCCTCTCTATTTTGTGTCGTTTGCTCCCACATTTGTGAATGTGTGTCTTGAGACCACTTTTGAAGCATTTTCTACATATTTAACAGTAGCATGACTGTTAGCTAGTCTGATAAAGCAACTAAAAGTCATAATACAGTAATCAAGGAATGTTGAATAGGTCGCAATCCACCATAACAAGTGTAATGTTTGAGCTAGAAACTCTTTTAATGGTGAAAGCTGGTATTGGATTAATTGAGTTTTCATGGAACAGTAGATAGTATCAATAGCCAACCATCTACAATAATTCTCCTATGATTTTGTAGGTTTAGATTATTATATTATTCAGAACATACTACAATTAACTTGGTTCTTATAGACGAAAATCACAATTCACAGCAACAGAAAATGCACAATGTACAACTTGCCAACTTGATCTAAAATATAAACTAGTTAGACTACATACCCAAAGGTCTAATCCATCAAAACGTGCAATGACACCAGGCATAACAACACAAAGATCTTCTGAGGAAGCATCCTCTGATAGAAGACTCTTAGTTGCCCGTACTCGCAACCGCAGTATCCGTCCAGGATATATCATCTACATAAACATAAACAACAACATTAGTATAAGCATAACCCTAAATTACTAATTAGATCGAAAAATATATCAATTTGGGGAATTAGGTTCAATTGCATAAAGAAATGAACAACAATTAGATATACCTGCTCATGAACCAGATCACCCTTTAATGAGTAAATCAAAAGATACCCATTGGAAGTACCAATAGCAAGAACTTTTATATCATCAAATACAAGCCATTGAATAGCTGTGATTTCACCTTGTAGAGATGGGATTAATGAAGGACGGATCTTAAGTTTGTTTATCGAAGAAGGATCATTAGAATCTTGATTATTCCAATCAAGGATTAGAATTAGAGATTGATTACATAGGGCTAAACAATGAGTATCAAGAGCTGAGAGAAGGGTTGGATCATTAACTAACCAACCTTCTTTTCCTGCTCCTAATTCTGTTAAATCCTCACAAGCTATACAACCTAAATCTGTTAAGTGGGATCTTCTCGCCATTGATGGATGTTTAATTCATTGATCGACAGAATTTGCAGACACGAGGAAGAACAACAATGTGCAGAGGTTAAGGAAGAGAAGAAGATACAACTTTTCAGTCGAGAGATGTTTTATGTTTCAAAACAAAGTCAAGAGATGTTACTCGTGCCGTGCCAATTATTATCCGTTGGATCGACGATTGTTTTACTGAGGAGATAGCGGTAAAACTCACTCTCTGAGGGGAGACTTGTCGGTGGTGCTTTAACCTTTTTCTTTTTTTTCTTTTGATAGGACAGTGGAGAGAGTTAACAACCAAGACGAAGGATTATCAAATAAAAAAAAAAAAAAAAAAGGTGCACTACCTACCCCAACTTCGTTTGCCAGATTATTAAGGCTAAGCACCGTGTCGAAGGATTTTTCTTAGCTATAGCTTATTTGAAGCTAAGGAAAATGGGTCTTAGTCCAACCTCACTATGACACCATGTCATCCCTTAGCTAAACCACATGGAAAGTGAGTTTTCATGTAAATAATGCCACATGGAAACTGAATTCTTTTCTTTCTTTTTTTAATTTCCAAATTTTTTTTTTTCAGTTGGAGTATTTGTATAGGTTAAAAGATAATTAAAAGAAAGAAAAAAAGAGATATAATAGGTAAAATAAAAGAGTTTTAGTACATCAAAATAGTGAAAAAAGGAAGTTTTAGCAAAAACCAAAAACTGTTACTCAGTATCCGTTGAAAATCACATGGAAACTGAGTTTCCGTAAAGTAGTTTTTCAACAAAAACAGAGTTTTCGCGTGATTTCTCTTAGCTACAAGGTGGATCAGATCTGATCAACTTTGAAGTGCAGCTAAGGGATATCGCTACATTTAAGCGACACGGAAGACAATAGTAGTTGTATTTCGCTGCAATTAAGCTATAGCGAAGCGAAATTGCTTACCATAGTGCTTGGCCTAAGAAGGTCGTAGCTTCATAAACTTTTAGCACAAATCTTCAACCTTTTGTATATAGTCAGATTTGCGCAAAACCAATCTACGTTATACATCCAAATATCTTTGATATCCATTTATAGAAGCTTTAATAGATGTAGTTGAAACCTTTGATGCAAAGTTTAACAATTGAAATAATAAAAATTCAACGTGAATCACTATTGCCACCAACTGATTGTTTTGGATCACGCTAGACACACATATTGATGAAACATATGGATTTATGATTAAAGAAGAAGAAACCTATTTACACCTTTTCAAGCCGCCATGAAAAAACTTCAAATCTCTGAATCGATTATCCTATAAAATTAGGATGATGGTGAAAAATTATTGAAACAATAGGTTAGAGATATGGTGGTGGTGGGTTTAAGAGAGAGAAAGAGATAGAAAAACATAGGTTCCCCTCTTTGACTCACCTTATCCAATATATATGTAAATGACAGTAACAATTTATTTTGCTTTCCTTAATATTATTTTTTGACGATTTCAATTATGGTGTAAATACAAAGAAGTGCATAATTTGATTACAAAAAAGTTGAATATTAAAATTGGGGGAGGATCAGTTGACATAGTTATCCTCACATTATTTCACAATTTCCGCGCCAATTTTCTTATAAAACACAAACGACAATGATTTGAAATTAATCGAGATTTATTTCTCTTACGAAGCTCTATATTCCTACCAAAAAAAGAACATTCCAAGATCCTTAGATTTAAACATAAAATAGGAAAAAAAGTAATCTCTTCAAATAAGAGTGAGAATAGAATGAAGAAAAGGTATATACACGTGAAAACGGAAAAGTTAATAAAGAACTATATGTAGAGATGGAAATGGTGATGAAGCACGTTGAAAAAAAAAATATGCTACTCATGCTCTCAAAATTAACACAAATATCTTCTTTTATCCTCACTGGATTTAATAAAGCCATCTTAATTTTTTGAGTTTAGGGTCGTATTTGTTCAAACAATTTTGAAATCCTAAACTTTTTCAACTTGGCTATCACACTTAGAAAAAAGAGCCTTAGATGCTGCCCGAACAATATTATCTTCATTTTTTTTTTAAATGGTCAAATTTATTTCTTTAAACTATATTATATGGGTACCTGGGTTCTAGTGTGTTCTCTCTTTATCATTGCATCCTAGAGGTTTATTTGAGCTTTGCACCTCAATTTAGAGTCACAATTTTATCTAGTTTTTTCAAATAATAAGTGGATTCATTGTATGTATGCATTCAACATAGTCCCCTCAAAAATAATTAAACACATTTTCAAGTAGCCCGACTTTACTAATCCATGAGTTTTTATTATTTTTTTGTTACATTCATGAGATTTATATTTTCCATCGATTTTATAATAATAATATAATTTCAGCTTTAATATATTAGCAATTAACATTTGAGAAACTGTGTAAATTATGTTTGATTTTTATATTTATTGTATGTTGTATTCTGAACCAAATAGAACTAATGTAGAATTACACCATTCATCGAGACAATGAAATTGAAACTCTTTGAGGGAACCAAACCAATCCTATCAATAGTCTATTAACTCTGAAAAATCGCGACATGAAAATCAGAAATGTACTAGGTCAATTTCTTCGTATTAAAATTTTTGAATCAAAATTTCTTCGAATTCCACCGGGTAGTATATCCTTAATGTGGCAGAGAGAATACTATCTAGTTTTATGGACTTAAAAGTCCATAAAGCTATCCAGCCCATTACTTTGTATGCTGTTCTTATGAACAATCTTTTAAGGACCTAAAAAGACGTCGAGATCCCCGTGGAAAATAAAATATCTTTACTCGGCTCGAGAGATTATAAGTCCAATAAAAATTACCTCTTAAGATAATTTACAAGTACGGGTGGTCCAAAAAACCTAAAAAAATACTATTCTTATTTTCCAATTAAATTGTATGCTACCAATCAAAAGATGTATTAAGAAATTTTGAATTAAAACTAATAAAAAAAATAGAGTAAAAAATCTCAGGGCTTTGGTTTGTTGGTACAATCATAATATTAATACTTTTCATCAGATTCTAGTAACAATTTTATCTTTTAATATATACATACTTAAAAATATGTGAACAATATACTTTGATGCACATGTCTTTAGCACATGAAATACATTTCTATGGTTAATTAAATATGTATTTATATATTAAACACAAAGTGCATACGTTAAGATAATAATGATAAAATAGGTACCGATCTAAACTCTTCCTTCAGCTGTTAGTTTGCGGGAACTGACAATCATTATTCTTCGCTAGGCCTTCGCGGGTCTGAGTTGCAAGCCCACAATTGTCACTGGCCGAACGTGGAGGATGAACAAAGCAAACATTTTCTTATGTTTGGCTAACGCGAGATGGACTCAGCTAAGTTGTTGATTGGTAGAGACTAACACACAAATTTATACGGGGATAAACTTGTGCTAATTTTCTTTTAAGATTTGAAACTATATATAAATGTCCAAAACAGAATGACGACAAATAGTATTTTGAAATATCGTCTCTTTGTTTCTCTAAATTTTTAATACTTAAAACGATATGACAATATGAAAGTCCATCAGACACCTTTACAAACTTGTCCGGTCAGCGAAGAAGTAAACCAAGGTAAAGATGAAGATGACGATAGTGTGCATCAAAAGAGAGTTCTGATTTTTAGTAGTCCAAGTCCAAGAAAGTAAGTTACTTTACTTATGTCTTTATTTGTAAGTAAGTTATAAAGAAGCAAGAGTAAATCCAAGTAATAACTGAAATGATGAGGGTACCGAGTATATCATAATCTTTTCGTATAAACCTACTACAGGCACACTTTGTTTAATCTTACAAAAACAATAATTGCTAAAATATTACTTCAACAAGGTGTAACTTGATATATTGTATAATTTCGTGACTGAACCAATCGGATCGAATACCAAGTGGATTAACGTCCAAGTTATTTACTTTAATTATAAAGATAAACAATATAATTACGGAAGTAAAGTAAATCACACTACATACAAGATTTTGTCAACAAGGAAAACTGCATGGCATAATAACCCCGGAACCTAGTCTTGTAGTCTTTGTAATAGTCGTCAAATGATTAATGCCTAAAACCACGACAGTGTAAGTTCGAGACTTATTATAAGGAAATGATGTATCTTTCAAAAATCTCTTTTTCATGTTTCTCAAGATTTTTCTAAATTGTCGTGGAATATCATCATTAGTCTCTGGCACACTATATTTACCCTCATGGAAACTAGTATTGTTTACAGCTTTAAGAGAAATACTTATCTTATTTCATACCAGTGTTCATTTGTCAAAGATCTTTAATTTACCAACTAGATCACTCTTTGTTAGTTTTGAAAGATCGTTTGTTTTTTTGGTTGCATGCTTTTTAGACTCGTATCTTGAAGTTTCACTTGTAGTCACATGATATGAGAGATCTTGGCTTATAGCTTATATAACCATTGACCTTTCCAATGCTAATGGTTATTTTAACTAAAGTCTTACCTTCATAAGAATTGTTTCAAAGAGTGAGCACTTTGTTACTAACATTTAATAAAGTTGTCCATAAATGTCTTCGTGAGTCTTCAGTCTTCAAAGATCGCTTTGATTCCATACTCTACTTCTTAAACCTAATCTACTCTGAAACTGACTTTAATAAACTAAATTAAGAATGCGTTTTAACATCTAAATTTGATAACTGACTTGACATACCCCTTCCAGTAGGTTCAACCGAGAAATTCTCTTACATAATCATGAAGAACAAGTATTGCAAGAATCATTAAGAATAACAACCAAATGTGTGAAAGGTTTTCCTTTAAAATAAGAAGAAGGAATAAGTCCAAATCCAATAGAATATCAGATTGACCGATGAAACTTTTAAGTTCGGAAACTCAAAAATTGAGTTCGTGAAATCATAAGAGAGAAAACAGAATTCATAAGCTTTGTAGGATCGGGAACTCAAATGCAAATAAAGTTACATGAAGCATTAAAGCCTTTAGGTTTGCAAACTCAAAAGGGAAGGCTCGCAAACTCAAATTCTCAAAAACTTATGGGAGAATTTCTTTTGTACTACGTTCACGAACTCATCCTTTTAGGTTCGCGAACTCAAATCACAATAAGTTATAGAAGAACTTTTCTTGTACTAGTTTAGCCAACTCAACATTTAGGTTTGTAAACTCAATGGCAAAAGAAGTCTTAGAAGAAATCCTCTAAAATATGTTCACAAACTCAACATTCAAGTCTTCAACGAGTAACTGGAGTTTGTCTCAAAATCTCCTTGTCCTAAGTATGATCTAACGAAATTGACTTTAATAATCAATTCAAGTTGTGAATTTTGGAACTAAACTTGACATGTTAATGCTTGGTGGGTTCAACCAAGCAGTGCTCTAAGACCATTAAAAATAGGCGTTAAAATATATCATTTGGTTTTTGTATGAGCTTATGCCTCTTGAAAATCTAAAGTAACAATCACAGATTTGGAATAGGCAACAAATATTGCTCCAATAGAGTCTATCAACATAAGTCCATAAGTATGAGTTAATACCTTATCATTTGAAGATGGGAAGTTTAGTTATAATTCCCATGGAGAGCGCTGGTACCAGTAACTTTATGATTTTTTCAAAGTATGCATACACTAGAGAATTGTGTAAGATCGTGAATTATATGATCGTCGTTTATCCATTTGTAATAGCTACTATAATAATTGATATTGATGGTTTTAATCCCCCTTTGCATAGGCATATATCTACTTATGTGATTGGTATGCATGCAATCTAAAAAGGAGATGGTACCAAGTACACCACCAATTTTTCCGTTTGGACCTATAAGACAAAACCTAATACAATTGCAAGTAGACCAACTTAATGATCCTTGAACAATATGTATATGAGATTTATCTTTCTTGTACAATCAGTAGTTTAGATCAAAGATCCGTAAACCTGATTGCGTGCAAGAATTCTTGGACGATCTCAAAATAAATATCCAAGAACAACCTAGTATGTAGATATGAATTCACAAGAACAAGTCTCGTAGGTTCTATATAGTTTCAGCTAAAAACTGTCTAGGTTGATTTGAACACTAAACCGTATTAAGCCGCTACAGACACTAGCCTACTATCAGGCTTCAGACTGGAATGTAGTGGAGACCGAATCCACCCTCCAATCAATTCAGTTACAGACGCGCTCCTTACGTCTCTTGAACCTCGCAAGGCTCTACGCACTTGAAAACCTTAGTTGACATCCTTTACAGCCTAAGAGTTTCTACAACTCTTTCACTTCCAGGTTGAAGATTAAAGCAGCTACAAGCATCTCTACTCCCAGGTTGAAGATTTTTATTCAATTCCAGCTTTAATGAAGCATCTGCAAGGTCATACCTCGTTCCTAGGTTGCTTATGCTGCATTAAGAGTGGGAATGTCCATTGGTTGAAATGGTCAAATGCATAATGCAAAAAGTTAAATATTGACTAGGTCTTGTTTAGTAGCTAGAATTACATATGGTGTATTTGAGATTTCATTTCAGTATGAATTTTAGTTTGCTGATAGGTTTGTTTTTATCTTATGAATGGCAGTGTGATGTATAGTTATTGAATTTGATTATAACCTAAGATTTTTTTTTCTCAACATCGCAATGAATATTCTTTTAGAGAGGAAGTATTTTTATCTTTCAAAGACAAATCAACGACAAAATTACAAAATCAAAAAATGTAGCTTGTGGAGATAATCCTAAGAAAACTTTTTTTTGAAAGTTCGTTTTAAAGGCATAATGAATTGTCTTTGATAAAAAAAAATAGAGACAAAAAATAAAAGCTTTCGAAGAGGAGTAATTTTGTCTCTGAAAATTCTTTAAAAGACAAGAAATTTCGTCATTAATAAAATATTTAGAAACCATAAAGTTAGTTTCCAAAATTAGATTTTTCACTGGCTATTAATTTTGTCTCCAATAAATTAAATTAGAGACAAAAAAAATTATTTCAGATAATCATTATTAAAGAAAAATTAAATTGGCACAAAAATTTCCTTTTTGAAACAATTTTTTTTTGGTCTTAAATAGTTATCATTAAAGACAAATTAGATTGACACAAAATTTTGGTTTTTGAGACAATTTTTTTTGATCTTAAATAGTTATCATTAAAGACAAATTAACTTAACACAAAAAATTTGTTTTTCAGACATTTCTTTTGGTCTTAAATAGCTATCATTAAGACAAATTAGTTTGGCGTGGAATTTACATTTTCGAGACAACGATATTGTTCGCTAAAAAAATATTTTTTAGTGTCGAATTTTTTCGGCGTTAAAATAACTTATACAGACAATTTTATTTCGTTGGTGAAAGAGGCTTTTATTGACAATAAATTTTTAGTAGTTAATAATTTTTTTCTCGTGACTGTTCATAATTTTGTCACAATATACTTTCCCAGTCGGGGTATTTGAGACATCTTCGTGACAAAATTAATTCATCTCAGAAAATATTTCGAGACTAAAAAAGGGTTTTTCTTGACAATTTTTTTTGACACTAGCCTACTATCAGACTCCGGAATGGAATGTAGTTGAGACCGAATTAACCTTCCAGGCAATTCATTTGCAGTCGTGTTCCTTACGTTTGTTGAACGTAGCAAAATTCGACGCACTTGATTCCCTTAGTTGACGTCCTTTACAGCCTAAGAGTTGTTTCAACCTCAGTAAGGAACTTTGATACCAATCTGCCTCTAACAGTTAAGCGTAGTTGATTTTCCTTTTGAATTTTAAATATGGGTTTGGAAATTTGTTTGCAATAGACAAATCCCAGCAAACCTTACGTATCCGGAACACTTACATTTAATTAGGTGAGAATCCTGGGTTACTAACCAGCTCTCAAGAACAATCCAAACAAATCAAAGAAGAGTTTATTTGTCTATCTTGAGGAATCACAAAGTCTTAGACGAAGAGAACTTTGCGATTTCTATCTATCTCATTCCTGATCTGAGATTTTTATAACCTCAAAGATCAATAAGAACAAGATTTGGATATACGAACTATCAGGTAAAAGATATCCTGGCTGGGCTTCATGAATCCCCAAGTGAAGGCTTCAAAGTTGTAACCTAATTATGTTTCACATAGGAAACTTAGGTTACAGAGGCTGACTCTAGTTTGAAACTAGAAAACAGGAGTGTAAGGGATTGAGAAATCATGTTACAAGAGTCTATCTATTTATAGATTTTCAAGGCTACATGTATCTTTGAATTCAAGCTAGTGTTACTTGGAATTCAAGCAAACACTTTTTTCATTTTAGATGAATTTCTTACTAGGAATCCATGTAAACGTGTGAGATGTCTTCCTTGTAATTACATAGAAGAATATGCTCTATGGTACAGAGTTCTAGAACCGTACACAATGATGGTTCATGTTGGCAAGCATGCCTATTGAACTTACAATTGGAAACTGCAAACTCTTCGTCGTGAGTTTGAAATTTTTCTGTGGGAAACGATGAATCAGTGCAGCAATTTTTCAAAAAAGTTAGAAAAGCGTGATTGTAATCAGGTCATATGGTGAAGAACTCTATGATCTAAAAATTATGAAAACGGTATTATGTCATCTTCCCTCTAAATTTGAGCATGTAGTAGCTGTCATTGTAGAATCCAAAGATTTGTTATTTTTTTATTTAAATGATATTATTGGGTCTCTTCAAGCACATGAACTAAGGTTGAATATGTTACTGAAATTGGAAGCATATGAAGAGAAAGCTTTTTTGGATGGAGAAATGGGTAAAATCATTCTTCTGAATCATGTTCAATATACAAAAGGACAAACGATACTACTAATGCTTGTTACTTCAAAGACAAAAGCATTGCAATCCTACCACTATATGCAAGAAGTTTTGCTATATAAAAAAATAATTTCGACAAACCAAAAGAAGAGGTTGCAAATTTATGTGCATGAACATATGGTGATGAAGAAGAGTTAATTTTATTTTAATGATTTTTATTTGATGATGCCGATAAGGATGATTATAAGATAATGTACGGTGATGATGATATGATGATGGTGAAAAGAAGATGTTTGAAATATGGTAGGATGTTGGAATTAATTCAAACATGGGTCAATCAGTTTATTTGGAATTTTAAATTTCAAATGTTTTAGGATTTTGTTTTTTTTCAAATATTTTTGATTTAGTCCAAGTATGACCCTAATCTTTAGAAGTTTGTTCTCACGTTTAAACTTACCAAATAATTTATAGAATTTAGGAATATTTGTTAAGTGAAATTTAGTTTGTCTAATTTTTTTTTAAAGATTTTTAGGATTTAATTTATGTAATCCTATGAAAGGCCAGTCCCAACTATTGAACAAGATATGATTAATGTTTTAGTATTTTAGTTCAACAAGTTTCTTCTAAATTTTTGTATTTCATGATTAAATTTTATACATTTTGTATAAGAGCAAAGGCTAAAAATCATTCTTCTGAATCATGTTCAATATGCAAAAGGACAAACCATACCATTGATACTTGTTACTTAAAAGACAAAAAGACATTGCAACGCACCACTCTAAGAAGTTTTGTCATATCGAAAAATATTGTCATGACAAACCAAAAGAAGATGCAAATGTTTGTGCAGCAACATCTGATGAGGAAAAAGAGTTAATCTTATTTTAATAATGACTGATGCCGATGAAAATGATTATATGATGTTGACGATGATGATGACATAATGATGGTTAAAAAAGAAGATGTTGGCGGAACTAGGATTTCAAGAGCGGATTGAAAAATAAATTTGGGCACTTACATATTATTATTTACAAAAAAGGAGGATCCATGCACACTCTTGTTTAGAAACTATCACACATGTTTTGCGCTAATTTTTTTTATGGAACTCAAACGACAATGAGTTTGAAGCTAATATTTTGATGATAAGCTCCTCTTATAAAACTCTATACTCTTACCAAAAATGAGCGCAATCCGAGATACCAGACCTTACCATCTACCAATCTTAATTTCGACGGTTAACTTTCAACTGTTGATTTTCAAAATGGTAAATGGTAATGTTATACGTTTCGGATTGTGCTCATTTTTTTATAGATAGGTAGAGTTTTATAGGAAGAACATATAATCAAAAAATTAGCTTCAAACTTATTATCGCTTGAGTTTTATAGAAAAGTTGATACAAATCATATAAGATAGTGTAAAAGACTGTGCATGGATCCTCAATGTAATTAGTATCTTTATATTCTTATTTTCATTGTACAAAAAGTGCATACAAATTTTACATTGATCATCATAAGTAGTTAAAGTGGCTGCAACTAAAAAAAAATGTAAGCACTATGCTTACGTCCTATACCTAGATATGATAATGAATAATTCAATTGTTGTGCACAACTACATAAGAAAAAAAAAAGTTTAGAGACTTCAGGTCCATGGAAAACTGAATAACAAGTATTTCTCCATCAAGGAAAGAAATTGTTGTTTTTTTTCCCGACACATGGTATCCAAAAGAGAGGATGAAGAGGCGAGGGAAGAGATTCAAAGTTCTAACTTTTGCTCTTGTGTTTTTTCCTCCGAAGCTTAATCTAAAAACGAGGTGTAATTGCTCTTTTGGAGTATCTATACCATCAAGTGTGATGCTTCAAAAAATAAAATAAAATCAAGTTCCCGTACCCGAGCCATGTGTCGAAAACTCGCCAAAATGACCAAACTAGGGCTAATAATACTTTAATATCTTATTGCATATAAATGTACTGAAAAGAGTGAAGTTCTAACAAATTGTATCTTGAAATAACCTATCTTCTTTCTCTAAATTTCTAATATTAAACCATTAGAAAAACTCTCTTTTCTTGAAGAACTTTTGATTTTATCTCAAAGTGACAATGGCATCATCATCAAACCTTGGATCAACATCATTACATTCTTATTTCACAATAACCCGAGTAGATTTAGTGAACCAATACAGTCGAACTTTTGAAGTTATGATTTCTCTTTCTTTTGATGAGAATAAGAAAAAGACTGAAACCTATTATCTTCATGTTCTTTTAACATCTGGCAGGGATATTGTATCTAAAATTCTTTCTCAACTAACTAAGACCGCATTAACGGAGACATGAAGAAGAAATCTGTTCAAAAACCGGAGGTTCTTGAACCAGTATTTTTGGGGTTGAAACCTACAACTCCATTCAACCCATTGCTTGTGTTGGATTGTTAAAGGGAAAAACTTGTTTGTTATATCACATAAGAATCTTCGATCAAGACAACGAAGA
This sequence comes from Papaver atlanticum, assembly GCA_023531105.1. Lineage (NCBI taxonomy): Eukaryota > Viridiplantae > Streptophyta > Magnoliopsida > Ranunculales > Papaveraceae > Papaver > Papaver atlanticum. The sequence goes on along the minus strand of JAJJMB010005286.1, from coordinate 1,778,434 downwards.
AGAAAATATCTTTGTTTGATATTTTCATATTAGTGGTGACCAATAACACTTGAAAAAGATGTTCCATCTCAGGAGTTCTGCAGGTTTAAAATTCATTTTCAGAAATGAAAGTTTCGGTATTTAGGAAAAGTACTATGCATGCTCTATTGGAATATAAGCTATAGATAATTTAAGCCTCAAATGTGTTCCAGATTGATGTTTGATCAACCTTAGAAAAATGGCTTGTAATGATCGTTCAAATCCTAAACATGGCTTTGCATCTTGGTTAATGTGCAAAACCATAGATATGCTTACGAGTTAAAGATAATGTTGCAAGACTTCAAAATGGTATATAAAGATAATTTTTTATAACACTCCTCCACTGAGTCTTGTGGCGAGAGCCCTCGATATGATCTTGTTTATATTTGAAATAAGTAAATGATACTCCTTGCAGAGGTAAATCAATTAGACTGAAACTTTCTATAAAGGTAGAGAAATCCTTCAGATGGGTATATAGAGATAATTATTAATGCGTTGAAGATAATTATATGAAACTTCAAATGGTAAACGGGAAGGTTGATTTATAAAAAAAAATTATAATAGTTTTTAACAAGGATACATTGTACCAAAATGATAAACTTCACCATTACAAATATGTGTCAGTAACCAAGAGAAGCATGTAATAACAGAAAACATCATAAAATGCTCAAATAAGGCGTATGAGCACTGTGACAACTTTTACCATGTTTTCTTGTGAACTGGACCTATTTCTGAAATCACATCAAAAAAATAAAATAAAGGAAAAATAAAAGAAATATCCTTGAACTTCCAACATCTTCCGCACGTACACTTCTATGATCTTTTATGTTGTTGTATCCACATATGTTCTGTTAGGTAGTTCTATGTTTTTGTAGATTTTTTGAAAATCTTTTCCCTTATTCTTGATTTAACTCTAAGGTATTTCAATGAAACGAGGCTATTCATGTGAGGAATTGATTGAAAATTTTGAAACCTGCTATCGCATCTCACGATGGTTTTAAATGTTCCCGTTTTAGGGTCATAGCCGCATAGAGTCGGTTTCTTAAACCAAAACAGAACTTCGGTGCTTCTTGTCAGGGAAAATGGTTCGTAGAATTCGTCTTTGCTATCTTATTTCCTTGGTATACTGAACTCCTTAATCCACACCCATGAGTTAAAATCCTTTGCTTTTGCTTTGGTATTGTTCTGTTTACTATTTCTCAACGACCATATATCGATTTGTTCGATATATTGTTGATGCACAACACACAAAAATAGGAACCTTATTCGTTATTCGGCTCAATCCCTATATCGTTGAGATTAGTCCCACATTGGATGGCAACTCAAGATCCTACAGTTAACATGTCTCAGGCAACCCTAACCTTGCAGGATGATTTTCGAGGTTAGTTACCTTTTCAATAATATGTATTTACAATGCCATGGTTTATTAATTGTGCTTGTTGTCATGAGACATAAATTTAATATTTATCGTACACTTGTTCTATCTAGATCGGTTCTTAAAACTTGGATATATTCAGTATCTACGCTATTCTTAAATAAACAAAACAAAATAGGGTATTTTTAAATGTTTTCTTCGAAACAAACTCACGAATTTTTGATAAAATAAAAGAAGAAAATAGTAACATATATATATAAGGGAAGTCAAACCAAAACATCCAAGTGAAGAATTAAAAGAAATAGGAAATGTATAGAAATAGAGAAAGATTATGCATCTGAGCTCACCATCATAACATTTAATCTCAAGACTCAATGCAGGGGCTTTGAAATAAATTCATTGCTTTGGCTTTGCATTTCTTTTTAGGATCGTACGAAAATGGACGAAAACCATTTAAAAAAGGAGATTAGGATGTTGCTTTTTCTAGAGTATCTTCTACGACCATAATCTCCAATGTCATCGACGATGAAAGCATTAGATAATCGTCATACTCTTCATCAATATCCATATCTATTTATTTTATTGAGCACATATCCGTGTCTAGCATCTTGAGTCTATTACTAGCAATACTTATAGTGCAACGAAACTTAAAAGTAACGTTTTATCTCTCAAATTTAGAGAACGAAATTTTGTAAATCTTATACTCCGTTCGGAATTACTTGATGAATTAGGGTTTTGAAAAACTATTAAGGAATTGAAACTTTTCCCACATAGACCATCAATCTATGATTTTTTTTATTTAATATACTAGTTTTCACATCCTAGTTTTTTATTTCTTCTTGATAATCAGGAAATTTTATGGAAACGGATGGACATGTGTTGGTACAGTTTTGCTAAAAAAAAATACCTATTTTATTAACCTACTTTTAGAAGATCTACGTCTACCCAATGAGTATAAACACGATTACTGAATTGAATTATATTTGTTTCTTTGAGTAAAATTAACCCAATAATAATCAGTTAAACGAGTATTTTTTTCATATGAATTTTCTTTTATTAAGTATCAACTTTTACGGGACAAAAAAGAAAGAGAAAAACTATTATTAATTTTTAAGGAGCCGATGGAGTACCTTCCTTATAACTTTTTGTTCCCTTTGAAACCAAAAAATCCTTATCTTGTATTGCTCAAGCATTTGTATACTTTGCATCCTTGTTCCTTTCTACTGATGTTGTCGAATATTCAATATCCGCCTCAAACCTTTCAATATTGCTATCAATTTGCTTGGGGTATTTACAAAATTTCATATAAGAAAAGCACCATTAATGAAAAGAATTGGCACACCTCGAAACAAATTGGTACCCATCAGTGACCATGAGTTATTTTTTTTTTTTTTTAATTTATTTATTTAAAAGAAACAACAAAAAATTGATTTAGATATATCGTGTCTAACCCCGACGTTATTTCTTAAAGATAGATAAATCTCTTACGAAATTCATCGAGAATCTCTCTCAACTATAAATTTTCAAAGTTTCTTTCAACAATAAATTTTCAAAGATTCTCTCAAACTATAATGTCATTTGAAATCTCCACTAATCCTAATTGACTAGCCCCTTGTAATTCATCCGACGTTAAGTTTTGAGGTACAATCTTCTTCTCTTTTCTTTCTGTTAAGGATCAATTTTTACGGGATAAAAAGGAGGAGTAAGTATTTATTCTTTAGAATGGATGGAGTGCCATTCTTGTAAACCGTTTGTTTGGTTTGAAATCAAGAATTCCTTAATCCTGTATTGCTTCGAGCATTAATATGCTTTTGTATCGTTGTTCTTTTCTACTAATGTTGTCAAACATTCATTATTCAGCTCAACTCTTTCAAGGTTGCTAACATATATCAATTTATTCGGGGTGTACCAAATTAAAAATATAAAAGAAAACATCCATTAATAATGAAATGGTACGCTTAACTTTGGTTTTCTATTAGCATACAGTGAGGCCTTTTATTTCACCGTTGATTAGTTTTAGAAGAAAGAAAGAAAGCCTTAGTTTCATTCACGGGACTGCTGATGTCAGTCTTTTTGAAATGAATGGAGATGTTTTAAGCAAATATTGGCTGATACTCTCTTTATATATTTTGCAGCATTATTTACCGTCAGGCTCTGAGTTAGCATTTGTGATCTATTCGATATGCTACATAGCGGGGTTGGCAACCGTTTCTTCAGTTTTACACTTTTATTCAACTAGCCTTGAACAGAAACACCTTTAAATCCGCAAATACCGGAACATGTAGGCGAATAAAGAACAGGAAAGAAAAAAAAGACAGGTGGAAAGAGTTACTTTAAAGAAACATTTTATCAACGAAGCTGGAATAGCTCAGCTGGTTAGGGCGTGTGGCTGTTAACCACAAGGTCACAGGTTCAATCCCTGTTTCTAGCTATTCCTTTTTCCTTGATTCATTTCTTTCTTTTTTTCCTTTTTCCTTGATTCATTTCTTTCTTCTTACTCTTTCACCTGTAATATATATCCGGTTAGTACTGATGCCAAGATGTAAACCAATTCTAAAATAGTTTATCATATGATTAGTGATATAATTGAATAGTATAGTGATTAAACGATTTCAATACCAACTGCTTGGCAAATTCAAGTTCCTATTTTGCATCTCTTCAAGAACACAAACAACCAAGTTTAGCACTGTGATCTTTCAACAACTCGGGGTATACTACATTTCGTGTGCTTACCCAATCTAAGTGCCAAAAAAATATAACTGGAAAATAACATAAGCAGATTGGGTTCTCGCTATGCCCGATAGCCCATAATACACTTGACCTTGACTAAATCATAACATCTATGAAAATTGACAAGTCGTTCTTCAATAGTTACCTGCAAAATCAATGCATTTTTTTTTTGATCAATAATCCTATAAAGAATATTGAGTGAAGGTCAAGGAAATACACTATTTCCTTAAAAGGGGCGGGTAGAGTTAGGAACGTGAAAAATGGGCAAATTTGTGCGTTTCAGACTCGGTGTGACTCACCGAGTTAACAAAACCCGGTTTTGCCTAACCTACCCTCCCTGGTCGAGTTAGGTTAACTATCCCGGTTAGGTTATTTCATCTGGTTAGGTTAGTTCATCTGGTTAGGTTAGTTTATACGGGTTTGGTCGGGTTATAAAGGAAATCTGTATTCTTTAGTTTCAGTATCCATCCTCTTCTTTTTCATTTTCTGTTTCATCATCTTCATCTTCATATGCAAGTTTGCAGAGTCAGAGACCGATGGACATGAATTCATCAAATCCATATGGTATAGGTATGTAGTTGTATTTAATTTTTCATTTCCATCAGATAGAAAAGTTATTGTAATAGCCATTTTTTCCTCTTTTAAACCCTAACCCTCTTGTTACTGTTTAAATCCCTAATCCTCGTTCTTCTCCTTTAGATTTCGTTAGGTTCATATCCTCATAATAGTTGAAGGTTAGGGAATTGAGTGGAATCATATTGGATCTGTATTTAGTTGGTTATCTGATTCGGTTTCAAACCAAAGGGTATTACCACTGATTTAGAAGTGAGTCTTGATTTCAAGGATTACACATCTCATCTGAAAAATTATTTTTATTGATGAACTGTATGTTGAAGTTAGGTTTTGATCAGTTCCATGAAATTGATTTTTTTTTTTTTTAATGTGTGCAATCGGAGGTCTGTTGATTTTATCTTTTGCTATCTTATTAAGCTGATAATCAATTGAAACTAAAGATTTGACTTTCTACGTATTCTTACAGGTTTATGCTCATGCTGGTAAAGTAAATGATTCAGCATTCTGTCACCCAAACAAACAGCTATGCATGGTAACGTGTGGAGATGATAAACTGATCAAGGTGAGAACAATACTACGAGAAAATCTTCTCCTCAATTCACTGAATTTTTCATAAACTCATCTTTAAATGGAAAATTGCATAACAGGTATGGGATATGACTGGGCGGAAGCTATATAACTCTGAAGGCCATGAAACACCCATTTATTCTGTATGTCCCCATCACAAGGAGAATACTCAGGTAAAACGCATGCAAGTAAATAATACACGTTATCTTGACAATATAATACCTATTATCTTGAAACACCAAGTGGGTTTTACAGTTCATATTTTTAACGGCTACCGATGGGGAGATTAAGGCATGGTTGTATGACAACATGGGTTCCAGAGTTGACTATGAAGCTCCTGGACGTTGGTGTACTACAATGCTTTGTAGTGCTGATGGGAGTAGGTATGATCAAAGCCTAAATATATTTGTTGATCACTTTTTATGAACCTTGAACAGCATTTGTGAGTCACTTACTATATTGGATCGTGTGAGTTTTGACATTATCAGGTAAAAATTAAATTGAGGGGTCATCAAAAGTGTATAACTGGTTTGGCATTTTCGTCCAACCTCAACATCCTGGTATCTTCAGGTGCCGATGGTCAGGCAAGTTACGTTCTTCATTTATTCGTCAGTCAGAGTTTCTCACTTCTTAGTTGTCGCTGGTCGATCTCTTCCTCCAACTTAATCATGTTAAATTGTTATCTTTCCTCAAAGTAGGCAAATTCGGTCTTCGTTATGTTAATGGCACTAATATTTCTCATCCTGCAGCTTTTCATATGGAACACTGACCCATGGGAGAAGAAAAAATCGGTTACAGTTCAACATCCAGCTGGAAAGATGCCTGTTGGTGATACTAGAGTTCAGTTTCACAGCGACCAAGTGCGCTTGTTAGTATGCCATGAAACACAATTTGCTTTATATGATGCTTCCAAGATGGAATGCATTCGACAGGTATCAATTCATCCTCCTAATAATAGTGACACTCAAATACTCATTGATACCACTGTGGGTAACATACTTCCTCTATGTTGCTTCTTGTAGTGGGTCTCGCAGGATGTATTGCCCGCAGCCATAACCTATGCAGCAACAGCTTACTGATCTATGCTTCTTTCTCTGATGGTAACATCGTTATTTTCGATGCCGATAACCTCAAATTAAGATGTCGTGTTGCCCCATCTGCTTACATGCCTAAGGCACAGAAGTAAGTTTTTTCGTTGTTTTATTATGGTTCTTCTTCTTCATAAATATAAGCAACCATCAACTTTCTGTTCCTCATCCAGTCTGATCTTTGATTTTCAATTATTTGTCAGTCCACAAGCATACCCACTTGTGGTTGCGGCTCATCCGTATGAGCCAAACCAGTTCGCGGTTGGATTAAGTGATGGATCTATTCAAGTTGTAGAACCGTCAGATTTAGATAGTAAGTGGGGTGTGTCAGCACCATATGATAATGGAACCACATCGACGCCAAACGGTAGTAGGGCAGTAGCAGCTGTATCTGGCACTAGTGAGCACCACAACAAAAGATGAGACCTTTTTTTTTTTTTTTCTAATTGTAGTCTTATTACAGAAGAAAAATGGTAAAAACAAAAAACAAAAATGTTTGTATACATGTTGGTACTCAGTAGTTTTCCTTTCATTACCAATAATTGAGAACTTTACTTCCATTTCTGAACTGAAAAAGAAAACCTGGAATAACAAATTGAAATATGAGTGTCTGTAGTTAGTTTTCGTGCTTTTGGGATCCTCTCTTTTTAGATTTGAAAAGGCAGTTCAACTTCAACACTTGGTCGCAAAACCCTTGGCTAATAATGTTTGGTAGAATCAGTCAATCAACCAATCAAAGTAGTGCCCATAGGTAGAGGACCTACCACATGGAACTGCAGGTTGTTGGTCATTTGGATTTGGTATCTATTTGGAATTTAGGCCTGAATGTCTGTTTCTTTCTTAGAATCAGGTATCAATTGTAACTTCTACCATCATCAGAACGACATAACCAATTATTTAATGCGACTGCCTAAGTGTTGTACCAAATTTATTTTTTACGACATTCTAAATTCTGAACCCAATTTATTTTATATGACATTTTTAGTTTCGTACCCAATATATTTTATATGACTGTCTTTGTTATTCACCCAATTTATTTTATGAGACCGACCGAAGACAAACTGAGCAATTCTTCAGTAAAAATCACATAAGTAGCTAGGCAACTTTACCGTCAACCGAGCATATATTTTCAGGAAAGCAGTGCATATTGTGTTTCAGACGGTCCTAAAAATAAATTGGGTAACCCCAAAACACGGACGTATAAATTCCTTATTTGTGAAGGTACCATAAATTATGAAGGGTAAACCACTTTGAGGGTAGTGTAAATTTAACTAGGTACCCATACCAGTAATGCAAATTCATCACCACTAAAGATAACCAAAGGTATCATCGATTTCCCTTTCGATCAAATTGACATCCCGAGCTAGTAACAACTTCAAAATCCAATATAAAGTATAATACAGCTCTTACCTCTTATCTCTCAATAGTGAACCGAAGCTATTTTGCTAGACTAGATGACAGTTGCCAAGGTGGGACGGCCGACCGGAAAAATTGACACAAAATTAAATTTTGTACTCACAATTTGTGATGTGTCTAACAAAACGCATGTGCGATGCACCTGCCGACTTATCATCCCGTTACAAAACATATAAAATACAACAGTAACAAACTAAAGTATTTGTGGAAAATTTTGGTAGCTCTTGAAAGCAGCAGAGTGTATGTCCCCTATAATTATAAACGCATGTTAAAACTTTAATTGGGGGCTTGTTTAAAGCACTAAACTAACTAATTAGCATCAAAGTATAAAGCATCACCATTAACCAAGCAACACGAAGTCATTTGCATAGTAACTCGATAAAGTTCAGCTGTTTTAGTTTATACGATTTCACTTCAATAATAAACCAGAAAACAACAATCCGTTAATCGGATCATAACGAGATTCTAAACATATATTTACAACAATAATAAAGACATAGCACAGAAATTATATAGAAAAGTAACGGTTAGAAATCAAGTCATGACTGATTTTATATGCCATAATGGAACTGAATTTCTGACAGTCATGACTACAGAAAATACCCTACTTGGGGTACTTAACATGATCCGTTTGTTTTGAAATTTTTACAGATTAGAAATCACATAAAAGGGTTCTTCATATCAAAAAATCAACGAAATCCATGCAGTCTAAGTGCATCATTTTAATTTCAAGATCTCTGCGATGTTGTACGAATTTTGTAGAAACAGTTCTCTGTACTACAACAGTTTCTGCCACTTTTCCTACTCTGATTATCCTGAAATTTTCACCGAGTGTTCCTGACATATCTAAGTATAATATACTCAAAATTCACTTAATTATAACGGTTATATTTCAGTTTATGGTTCCAACAGTACCTACATTTGAGATGTCAGCAAAACAGATTCGCAGTTTCTACTAATGTTTCATCCTTTAAACTAAGTTTCAAAGTAGTTCCAATCATTGAAACTCATACAACAAGATTATAAATGATGGGGCAAGAGTGGCTTCCCGTTGCTGATGCTTCACCCAATCCATATATCCTAAAAACTCAAACTACAATCCTTAAGAATCGTAGATAGCCTACTTGGTTTTAATAAACACCCCATGCATTTCTTTGCAACTAAACTAGATATACTACTTTCATCAACACATATTAGCAAGTAAATGATATTGCATCCAGATAGGGCTGTCAATGGATAACCGAATATTCGATATCCGTCCGAGTCCGTTCGAATCGTTAGGATATTATCCGAAATTTCGGTTAACGGGTAACGGATACGGATACCTTATCGGATATTCTTACTTTAACGAAACGGATACGGAAAAGGTACTATTCTATAGGATAATATCCGTTATCTGTTAAAGAATGCATATGCAATTTTTTTTTTGATTTTTTTGAGTAATATATTTAGTTGTTAACTTGGTTGTATATGAAGACTTAGAAATAAAAATATTATGGAAGAAAAAAAAAACACAACTAGTTTTGTTGGTTGTAAGAAAAGCGGAGGATTTTTCAATTCTGATAGAGAAGATTAAAGATTTGAGTTTTGTTTAAATATAATTTAATATAATAATTTCCTTAGAGTTTAAATATAATTAAAACGCAACTAGTTTTGTTGCATTTGATCAAGGTATTTGGTTTTATTTAGTTGAATTTCCTTAGAGTTTCTTTGATTTATTTACAATTTATCAAATGTACAGAAAGACTAGAAAAGAATTTAATTTATTTTTATTATAATGAATTACTATCGGATATTACCGGATATCCGGCATTGTTATCGGAACGGATACGAAAAAAATATTTTTGAATATCCGTCGGATATTATCGGATATCGGATATCCGGTAATCTTATTGGTAACGGATATGGTAGAGGCCATATCCGTTTCGATAGGTACCGTTGACAGCCCTACATCCAGAATGTCCGCTGGTTTACCATTATGAGTATCTCCTACTATTAATGCACATAAAGGGAGTATAAGGAACAAAGCTATATTTACTTAAATCTCATTAAACAACACATTCTTTTTCATTGTAATTTCAACAAAGTTAAGACAAGGATAACAACACCACACAGTACTTGAATTAAGTTTAGATTTGCAACAAACTTGGATTTCAAATGAGTGTCACCACGTCATCAAAGATAAATGAAAGCAAATATTACATGCAAACCTTTTCCTTCTGAAACTTTTGCCAAACAGGTTGTGGGTGTCTTTCTGTTGGTGGAGAGGTGAGCTTGTTTTTTTTTTTTTTTTTTTTTTTGCCTCCATTTATGGCTCTACCTCCCTGCAAACTTGAATTGGGATACAACCCACAATTCTAATCAATTTCAAACACTTAATGTCTACAACACTCTCACTCATTGTTATTTAACACATGATAAGTCATCGGCAACAACTCACTTTCTTAGTTGTTTTCTTGGCGGGAATCATGCCAAAACCACTGGGAAACTTTCACTACAAATCGAGTTTAACTATAACCCAATATTCCTAAACCATTGTAAACTCTAATTACTTGTATACATCTCCCATGAACCATGGAAACCGAGCAACACAACCCACTTTCTTCACTGTCTCCTTGAGATCAAACAAAGTGGAGAAACTGAAGCTGAAACTGAGATTGGGATTATAGGGAAGCTACGGGACCCATTTCCTATTCCGGGTAAACTCAACCCATTTAAACTAACCTAACCCAACTACTGTAACTAACTGACTAGGGAAGGGTAGATTAGGTAGGAACTGGAATGGGTCAGTGGGTGAGTTGGACTGAGTTGGACTCGCACATGGTTGATAGGTTTTGAGCGAGTTTAACTAAATCCGTACCTTTTTTTTTTGCTGCTAACAATTAGAAATATTATTAAGCCAAAGAATTTAAATTGTCCAACAATAATTGATCCTCTATAATATTAGGAGGAACATCTGACCAAACCTTGGTTACTCTAAACTTTCTACTAAACTTAGCTAGCTTGTCCGCTACTTTATTACATACTCTAGGAATGTACTTGCATTCCTAGCAATGAACAGACTTTAAAACAACTAAAGCATCAAGCAAAATGCCCTCATTCTCCCATGCTATGACTGGTGAAGCTTTATTAATGTAATCCGCAATATTCTGTAGATCAGTTTCAAATATCACATCTGTAAGCTGCATCGTTTTACTCCATTTGACGGCATCAAGAAAAGCCAGGCATTCAGCTTGCTCTGCATCTTTTATTCCTGCATAGCAGTTTGCTGCGCATCCCCTCTAGGTGCCTGCAAAATCACGTAAAATGCAAGAAACACCAGTTAGTCCTGTGTTGGGATCAAAATAACCATCACAATTGATGGTTAAGAAAGGAAGCTTGGGTGGAATCCAAACTGCATTAGACTGCAAATTTCTATGAGATATATGCTGGTTTTGGCCAGTAGCTTTATGCAATCTACCAATATAAGTAGCAAAGCAAACAGCTTTTCTTGCAGTGATTCTTGGGTCAGGTTTTTTGTTTTGAAAGACATCCTCACATCTGTCATTCAATATACTCCAAGCAACCACCATAGCAAGACTAATCCAACTATCTTCTGTGTCATTCTGCTTATCTTGTAGAATCCAGCTTTGAAAGATTTGAATAACAGATGTATGAGGTCTTTGTAAGAAAGCACTTCCACCTGGGACTTCCATCCAGACAGCCCTTGAATAAGGACATAGAAATAAGATATGTAAAGTGCTTTCATCAAACTGGTTGCACATAGGGCATTGCTGATTGATATATCCACAGACCCTTGCTAATCTTTCTCTTGTAGGGAGGATATCTGACAAACATTTCCAAAAAAAATGTTTTACTCTAGGCCAGGTATGCACTTCCCATAACTCTTTCCATTTTACAGAAGAACCTTGGATCTCAGTTGAAACCTGAATATCACCTAGACTTTCCTCATAGAGCTTATTGTATGCAGATTTCAAGGTGAAACCCCCATGCTTTGTAAGTTTCCACATCAATTTATCATCTAGTGCTGAAGAGATTCTCATTTTTGTGATCAAATCCACAGTTTGCTGATCAAATAGGTGCTGAAGTAGCTGCAAGTTCCATTCTTTACCATCTGAGTGCATAAGCTCCATAACCCATATATAATCTTCACTGTCAGTTATATCTGTCTTTGGACTTGGAAGATTATCCATTCCAATTATCCATACATCCAACCAAATTTTGATCTTATTTCCTCTTCCTACTCTCCAACAGCTGTTTGCCTTTAAGAAGAAAATATTGTGATGCATCCCTCTCCATGACCAGGAACAATCATTTTTAATGCTAGCATGTAATATACTAGTAGCTGGGAAGTATTTTGCCTGAATTGCTTTTGCCCATGGTTCATCAGAATTTGTGCATAACCTCCATGCAGCTCTGACAAGTAGAGCTTGATTTAAAATTCTCAGATCCCTAAAACCCTGACCTCCAACATTTTTATGTATACCTAAAGTTTTCCAAGAAGTAGTATAAGTACCTCTCTTCTCATCAAAGCCCCACCATAAATCCCTTTGTAGAGCTTCCATTTGTTTAATAGTTTCAACTGGGATCTGTAAGCAACTCATTGAATAGTCAGGTATTGTATTTGTCACAGTTCTGATCATCAATGACTTACCACATTGTGTCATTGTCTTGCCATTCCATGTTGATAGTCTTCCTTTAACTTTATCAACCATATAAGAGAAACATTCAGTTTTTCTTCTTCTTTATGATGAGTGGAATTCCAAGATATTTTTCATTGGGGTTCATTCTTTGCACTTTCAATCTTCTAGCTAGTAATCTGCAAAATCTGTGAGGAACCTTAGCATTGAAGTATACACTTGATTTGTTAAAGTTCACAAGTTGTCCACAAGCTTCACCAAAACTATCAATTATCTGGAGCAAATTGTTGACATTGTGCAGATCAGCTGTTGTGAAGAGTGGGCAGTCATCTGCGAAGAATAAATAAGAGATGGCAGGAGCAAAAAATCATGGAGGAGTAAACATAGAGTTAAAATTGAAAAAAAGAAAGAAAAAAAATAGGAGTAAACATAGGTTAAGACTGAAGATTTGAATACAGAAACTCAGTATCCGTTCAAAAAATCATGGAAACTAAGTTCCCCTTTGGACCTAAAAACGCAAACTAAATTTCCGTAAAGTGATTTTTCAGATGAAAATTGAGATGCCACTTAAGTACACACTATTGCCACATTAAAACCAAGCAAAAGAGTTATAGCGAAGTGAGATGCACCAACTAGAATTCTTGGCTTAACAAAAGATGGGAGAAGATGGCTGATGTATGACAAGCTAGAATGTCCAAAAAGGAAGTCTATTAGGTGTCGTACTTTTTTTTTTGTCTTTTTAAATGAAAAAAGTGTCGGATTTGGACAGGGGGAGTGTTGAACAGTGAGTCAAACTGACCTCTTTTTTTTTTTTTTTAGAAAACAAAGAGACTTCAATATATTGATAGATTAGTATCGATATTCCTCTGAGAGAGATTTCGGTACGTCATTACAATTTCATTCCAGTTATGAATACTCAAATAAGTAATTAGAGCCCATAGGTTATAGTCTACCCAGTTATGTCTAATCATAAATCTGTTACAAAAATTTACCAGTTTTTCAGCCCAAATTACATCTTCCGTCATTACTAAAGTAAAGTTTTGAGCTATAAAATTTATATCAAACTTGAGTTTGTTACCAAAATCTTCACTGATTTTGTATCTCTGGTTGCGCGCTTTTGCGTACATTCCTATCAGCAACAGCAAGGTTGGCTCCGAGTCACTCCTAAAAGAAATTCCGTGGACGCTCCAGTGTGTTGCCAATTGGAAAGCAGCATCAGCCCCCGCTTGTTCTAGATCTTCTCTGTTTGTGCAGGCAGCATAGGTTACCCTAGTTTCTCTAACTGCACCTGTATAATCACTCAGAGTTAGCCCAATTCCCATTTTTGCTGTACTATCCAACATACTCAGAGCAATATTTATTGTAATGGCCAGATTTATTTTCTCCCCTATAGGTTCATTCGGTGAAGTCCAATTTCTAAGATTAGTACTAATCTGTAGAGTTTCATCTAGTTTTGGATTGTAATATAGATCATTCATTATATTATGGCCTGGTTTGTTTATAGTGTTGTAGCTGTTGATAAATTGAATTATGTTGTTAGCTATTTTTGCACTATTTTGTCTTTCCTGTTTAAAGACCACTTTGCACCTAGCTTTCCCTAAAAACCAGACTATTGTGCTACACAGAACATGCCAGTCAATATCATATTGTCCTCTTTATGGGTTAGAAAAACAATCAGTTAGCCATTCATGAAAAGAGACAGTTCCGTTTCTAATGTAATCCATATCAAAATTAAGATGCATCCATACCTATGTGGCGAAATTACAATGTAAGAACATGTGTGTAAGGGTTTATTGACTCTCATTGCACATTTTACAGGTTGTTTCAATATCAGGAAGAACAACAGCAATTCACATACTATTGGCTAGTATTGAATTTGCTGCTTTCCAAATTAAATTCTTAATAGCAGGGCTTGTCTCCATTGTCCATATCAGATTCCATTTTCGGTCAACAGTATCACCAGAATTTAAACGATTGTGAAGAGATTTAACTGAAAACATACCTTTCTCGTTTAAGGTCCATCTTGGAGTATCCATTTGTCCTCCACCGGTATTATTATTTTCATTACTTTTCCTATTATTTGACTGTCAAAACACCTAGCTAATTTTTCAGGGTCCCAGCTTTTGTGTTCAGTCATTAAGTCGCCTACCTTTTTTAGGTCATCATAGTGTGTACTAGGTTTTTGCATAGGAACTGTTGTGTCTGGAATCCAAAGATCATCCCAAATATCAATGTTTTTACCATTACCTAATTCCCAATAACAACATTTCTTTATCTGTTATATGCCATTTAACAAACCTTTCCAGATCCAGCTGTCTCTTCTATTTGGTTTGCTATTAATGTGTAGGATATCACAGTTAGGGTAATACTTTTCTTTTAGAATTGTAGCACACAAAGAGTTGGGTTTTTTTTTTTAAATTCCACCCCATCTTAGCTATCATTGTTATGTTAAATTTTCTTACATTTTTTATACCCAGACCTCCCTCTTCAAGGGTTTTGCAAATTGAATCCCAATTTTTTAAACACACTCCTTTTTTTCCGTTTTCGTTTAAACCCTTTTCATCTTTTCCCCACCAGTAGTCCGTCTGAAGTTTTGTTATCTTGTTACAAATTTTAACCGGAATTTTAAAGCAATTCATCTGATAAACATACAAAGAGGAGCTGACATTTTTTATCATTACTGTTTTCCTTGCGTTGTTTAGGTTGCTGCTATTCCATCCTATCACTCTAGTTCTCATTTTATCAACTAAAGGTTCAAAACATTCTACCTTAGATCTATTTGTAAAAGGGGGGGAACCCAGGTACTTGTCAGTCAAAGGAATCGTAGTTACTCCTAGAATCTCTTTTACTCTCCTTCTTATATTAGTATCAGTCTTAGAACTAAAGAAAACCCCTGATTTGTTTAGGTTTATCATCTGCCCAGAGGCTAGCCCAAAATTTTTAAACAAAGTAACCAAACTTTCACAAGTTGTTTCGCTAACTTTGCAGAAAAGCAAACAGTCGTCTGCGAAAGAAGGTGGCTTATAGGAGGCGCCTTGTGCACCAGTTTTATTCCTTTAATCATACCTAAGTTTTCAGCTTCGGAAATGGTACGAGATAAGGCTTCCATACAGAACAAGAAAAGATATGGGGAGATAGGATCTCCCTGTCTCAAACCCCTAGATGGTTTAAAGAATTTAGCAGGTGAACCGTTTAGCAGAACAACTGGAGTTGTCGTTGATATACATTGGTACACCAAGTTGCACCATTTAATGTTAAAACCCATCTTAGACATGACCTGCATTAGAAATCCCATTCGACTCTGTCGAATGCTTTGGACATATCTATTTTTAACCCCATAAACCCCTTGGTAGACTTAGAATTTTTCATTTTATGGATTATCTCATGAGCTAATGTTATATTTTCAGATATTTGCCTTCCCGGGATGAAAGCCGATTGGTAAGGCGAATAGTTTTTTCCATAATACCTTTCATCCTTCCTGCCATCAGTTTTGATATAATTTTATAACAAGTGTTAGCTAAAGCTATCGGTCTAAACTCTGCAGGGGTTGTTGGGTTTAGAGTTTTAGGTATTAAAGAGATGAAAGAGGCATTCATCTCTTTAGACAAGTGACCATTTATGAAAAAGTTCTGCACCATATTAGTTAGGTCTATTCTAATTATCTCCCAATTTTTTTGAAAAAATTGGGTGGAAAACCGTCCGGTCCCGGATTTTTGTCCGGTTCCATAGAGAACAGAGTTCTTTTTATTTCTTCTTCAAGAGGGGTAGCACACAACATGTCATTATCCGCAATAGTGACAGTATTAGGTATGAGATTTATCAATTTTGGATCAATATTAGGCTTAATAGTAGTTGCAATTGTTTGGAAATGGTTTATTATGCATTCAGAAATTTCCTCTTTAGTATTCAGCCAGTTGTTATTTTCATCCTTAAGCGTTTCGATTCTATTTCTTCTAAACCTCTGTTTGGCTTTGTTATGAAAATACTTCGTATTTCGGTCTCCTAAGGCAATATTTTGGTCTCTACTCTTATCTTTCCAAAAAAAATTCTTTGATAGCATACCATTTTGCTAAATCTCTTCGCAGATTTGCAAGAACAGTGACCTTGTTTGGGTAGTTTTCTATACTATTTATCCTTTCCATTTCCTTTTTTATGTTATGAACATTACTGTTAATATCTCCAAAGCTTGTTTTATTCCAATGTTTCAGAATACGTTTGACATTACCAAGTTTCTTATTTACTTTATGGGCTGCAGAACCTTTTATGTTTTTGTTCCAGCTTTCCTGAATTAAAGGATTGGATTCCTCATGTTTGATCCATTCCCCAAAGTATTTAAAGGAAGTCGGCTCATCATCCCACTGGTTATAAGTATTCAATTTAATAGGAACGTGATCAGAAGTAAAGAAGACCTAAATGGGTAATGCTAGAGTTAGGAAGTTTTCTATTCCATTTGTCATTTGTTAAAGCTCTATCTAATCTCTGTTCAATATTTTGTGTGTCTTGTCTATGATTATTCCAGGTGAAAGTATAGCCCGTGAAACCTAGGTCCATAAGATTACACTCGTTTATTAGGTTGTTGAAAGTTCTAGCTTCATTTCTTTTAAAGGGATATCCACTTTTTTTCTCTTCTTCAAGGAGAACAACATTTAAATCTCCTATGACTATCCATGGTTTGTCTATAGTTTCCGCCCTATGGCTTATGATGTTCCAAGACTGAATTTTGAATCTTCTATAAGGACTCCCATAAAAACAGGTAAGCATCCAACTAGTGTCATTGAGGTGGTTAGTGACCGAGGCATTTATGTGGTTAAAATCAAAGCCCTCAATTTGAAGTTTAACATTTAATTTCCAAATAAGGCAAAGGCCTCCGGCAGTACCTCTGGGAGGAACTAAGAAGTAATTTTGAACATTTAGATGTTTCATGATAGTTTTCATCTCATTGGGTTGCTGTTTTGTTTCCGAGAGAAACAAAATATATGGGTTTTCTTTATTCAATAAATCTAACACACTATTTTTGGTTTCTAATTTTCCTAACCCTTGGAAATTCCATGAAATCATAGTAACAAATTGTCAGAAATATGAAATTTTCTGGGTAGCAGAATTCTACTAAAACTATGCATTCATATATGTTATTGAGGTTAATCATGCTTTCAGTCATACAATATGTTATTGGGTAGCAGAAATATGAAATCATGCTTTCAGTCGAACTGACCTCTTAAAGACTCTAAAAGTCTTCCCATTTCAATTTTTGAAATATTTTGTGGACCATGATGTTCCACAGAGACGTTTCTCTTTAGTCTGTTCGAATAAAAAATTCACCGAATTGTATCGCAAGCATATCTCCCTCTGTCCTCCACTATCAATCTGCTTGGATCAGTGGTCCGTCACAGACACTACCGCTGAACATTGGTTCAAATTCCATACTCTTTCCTTTAACTCATAGTTACCGTCAAACATTATTTCGCATGGCCAAACTTCTTTTTACCATCTTCAAAGCAGCAAAATGGGAATTTCCGGTAGTCTCGCCGGATTAGGTTGACACGGAAACAGAAGAGAAGAGTAGTGGCAGTGTTGAAGCAACAAAATTTAATTGACTATTGATTGTTCTTCTTCGAATACTTGTAGCTTCTTATCACCAATTTCAGGTAAATAAATCCATTTTTGGTTTCAATTGTGTGTTTTATGTCTTTGTTTGAAAAACGCCCCAGTTCCCACTTTTAGTTGGTTAAAAGATTGGCAAATAAATGAAAAAAAGGTTCCTAGTTTTTAAGTAATTTAGTTTCTTTTTGCTGCTACTGAAATCCAAACATGATTTCTCATTTGCTTCATGATGGAAATCAAATTAATAGTACTTGTAAGTGCATTTCAGAGCTTATTTGCGAGCATTGGAGGTCTAAACATTGATGATGCAAGCACTAGATTATGCGGCCATTTAAAGAAATAAACACATCTGATGAGCCATATAAATGCCATGATAATGGTTTTATACACCCATACGATATACTGAAACAAGACAAAAGTCTATGCAACCTTAACACTAGAAGGAATCGGACTGATAATCTACAATGATGCAGGTAAAATCTATGGTGCTGGAGCAGCAATGATGCAGCAGCGAAGGCCAGGGACTTCAAGAAGGCTACTGAGCTAGACCTGTTAAGTGCTAATATAATTGTGTTAAATCAGTATAGCAGTCTCAGCTGTTGTTGGGTTCAGTAACTGAGAACAAACCAGATGTGATACAAAGTAATTTCCCACCCTAGGAACTTAAAGAATGGGTTGCTCGCTATTTGGCTGTGTCATGTGCCTCACTTCTGATTGCTGCTAATCTGGCAAAGGAAAGACATATGTACTAAGAATGGGAAAAGAAGATTCCTAATTGAACTGGGTTAGTCTTTATATGTCTAATCTTTACTGCTTTTAAGCATTTGTGATTAGAAATACAAATACTAACCTAATAACTCAACTAGAAAATCTGACACACACAATTGTCTATGTTTAGGGGGATGGTGTCCATCAGCGCCTTGTCATTATGCCTCAAGTTCTTGGTATGTTGCTTCCTTGCTCTTCTTTGTTATGTTTTTTGACCATGTACCATGCTTTAAAATCCTATCATCAAAGACATTGTGTAGAAATTTCTAAACACACTCTTATAAAACATGGTTTTAGAGGGCATAATTTAAGACTTCACCTACTCCTATCAATTTATGTCATTAATAGTTCGTAATCTGATAAGTTTCCCATTTGGGATAGCTCCGACTTGTATTACAATACAGTGACACCAAACGTTGTGTTTATCACATTATATGTACTTTAGAACATGACTGAGCCTAACAGATTGGCCTAGGACACTCTTCACTGTTAAAACCAATCAACCTAGATGAATTCAACCAAAAACTTGAGTAATAAAACAAGGCAGTATGTAAAGAATTTGTCACACTTAAATGCAAAAACAAATGTAAATGCAAGGCATTGCTGAAGGGTTGGACAATGGTAATCAAGAATTAGTTGCATCTGCAAATGATAACCCTGTCCTGGAAGTTTTTCAAAAGGTATTCTAAGTTCCAGTTGTACCCCAATGTGCTCAGGCATCAACTTTTGTTTGTTGTTTGGTTTCCTAACATGTGCTGCATGTAAATAATTGTATCTCAACTTAAGATTAGATAATGAAACTGCTCCTACCCCTATTTTGATCTTCGTTTTCCATGCATCTTGCTTAGTGTTGGTATTACATCCTAACGTCTGACTATGTCTGTTCTTCATAGTAATTTCTCTAGGAAGTTTACCATTTTTCTCTTACTACGGCTTAACATGTTACTATGTTTTGTTCCCACTAATTCAAAGAAACTGTAATTTTATCTTTTTAATTTATGACGCTGGCATTGGGACCTCTTGTGATTCTACGGTCAAGGATGATTAATTGTTGATAGATTGACTGGAATGAGGTCCATCACCTAAATTCTTAGTTTCTGATTTCAGTGACACTTCAAAACATAGGTTCACTCTAGAGTGCTCTAACAAACTGTTGAGTTTCGTCGTTTCTAAGATGTAGTAAGCTTCTTCCTTGTTGCCATCTAAATGTCTGAAGAAGTGTCTATCTTCAGTCGTTGTTTGTACAAGGGAATCACGTGAGAATTTCGCTAAACTAAGGACTTGCTCGCGACTATAAAACCTATCAGTTGCTCATCTTTCTGTAACTAACAATACAACCATAAAAAGCAGCAGTATACCAACAATATATATAACCATAAAAAGTTCTTAACTGAAATCACAAAAGGTTCTCACATGATAATACTTGTCAACATAGCTTACAGCACAACCATAAAAGGTCTTTAACTTCCCATAAATAAGTCTCATATCTTAAATTCTTAAACTTAATAAAGATAAGCTATTTCCTGTTATAGAAGAAATCAACAAGAGTAAAAACCAGGATGATGGTACTTACCAATGCTACATAGTAACTGACCTTTGACTTGCGTAATCCTGAAACTGCTCTTGAAATGCAATCCAGCTTATACATGTTCAACTTCTGGCTGAGTTCTTTATAATGATATCTGGATAAATAGATTGCTTTTGAGTTAACAAGATCCTTAAACATTTTGATTACCGACGAATAATCTATGGCAACCAATATGATGATCTTCTTCTGAACAAGGTACTCTAAATCATTCTCGGTTGCCACAAGGTTACTCATCAAAACAACTTACGAGGTGATGGGCTGTATGCTTTTACAGATTTCCAAGTCCATGAAGTTGGAGAGAACTCGTTCAGCAACCTTCATTGATAGGTTAACAGGTGGGATTTGCAGAGTACTAACCCCATGAATTCGTATGTCCAGAAAATGACCTTCAACCTTTTTGATCTTTATCCCGCGATCTCTGAGAGTAGAAAGATTATGTGTAGGAATGGTTCGATTCTCTGTAATTGCTTCAGCTCTATCAACTGTGTAGGTTTCATAATTCCACATCAAGTCCAGTATGTTCTCTCCTTGAATACCCTTAGGAAAGCAGACAATTGGTTCTACCCTAAGTAGAATTGGGTGCAGTAGTTTCCCTAGCTCTTCATAAACAGAAAGATTATCATTCTTAGGAATAATGTGAAGAAAGATACTGTTAAGAGCTTCCAAAGGAAATTGGTTTCCTACCAAAAGCATATCACAACCTATGTCTTTGTATTCAGCATTTTTTTTCCAATATTGAACTTAATCCTGAATCTCTTGACCTTAAAATAATTTCACAGATTGAAAGACAATCTTGAATTAGTTTATCTTCATCATATGCATTTCTAATTACCTCCACCAATGATGCTTGAAATTGAGGATTCACTGGATCTAATATATGGCGGCAATCTGCAACATTATTGAACACACCTAGTAACTGTCTGGTTAACACACTTTCAGCAAGTTGGGCCTTTGCCGCTGAATGAGTTATATGGAAATGACTGTTATTGACTGGGCCAAGAGACAGATATTTAGGAATCACTTCATTCTTCATCTTCTTGGTTTAAGTATTTGGGGGGAAATACACCAATTTTTGTTCCTCCTCCTGTAACAAAGAAAAAAAATCACAAATCAGATTTTCTCATACTTAATCAAAAGCTCCAAAACTACTATTGAAAAACAAAATAACACAAGTTGTGTTACTTACAGCTATTCAGAAAGATTTTTTTTTCTTTTTCCAGTTAGGTTTAAATCGAAAATAGAAGAAAAGAACAAGTTAATAATCTCTGAGAAAAGAGATGGAGATGATGATGAAGAAGAAGAAGAACACACCTTATATGCAGCTGAAGACTGAGAAAAACTGCTCTATCTAATGGAGAAGTTTATGAAGTAAAATGGAGGAAAGATGCTCATCCGTTGGATTTTAAGAAGTCCATCTTGTTTTTGAAAATTTTAGGGTTTCTTCTTTTGCTCAAACATTTTTCTGAAGAACCAAATTGATTCTGACTTCTAGTCACTTTTAGAACTGTCCTGAGTAACTTTTTTTTTTTTTTTTTTCTTTTTTTCTTTTTGGGTTTATGTCTTAAGAGTCCTAGTTTTTTTTTTTTTTTTTTGTACCCGGTTGGGCTTATTGTGGCGATGATGTCTTTCACAATCCAGCTACGAGTGTCCGGAGGAAAATTAAGAACGATTTTGTACGCACTACTTAAAAATGGTAGGGGACTACTAAGTGATAAGAATATCTATCCTATAATTATAAGGGGTGTCCTAAAGTGTGGAAATGACTAACCTACCCTTAATATATATATATAACCACCTACTCCCATCACCACCACCTATATATATATAACCACCTCCTCCCATCACCACCGACCACCACCACCACCGACCACCTCAAACCACCACCACCACCACCTCTATATATAGCTTAATTTAAATCATTAACAAAACAAAATTATAACAAACCCATTACTTGTCATTCGTTTTTGGTTGAAAAAATGAGAAGTAATCATCAAAATGAGTAGAAAATGGAAGTTGCAGAGAGAAGTTCGGCTAGGAATTATGTGAAAAACTTTGTCGAACTAGCCGAACTCAACTTTAATGGAGGTTTTTCTTTTTTTCAGAGAAAAGTTCGGTTACGTCGCAAAAAAATGTCTCAACCGAACTTTTAGTTCGGTTTCGTCGCAAAAAGTTCGGTTACGCCGCAATTTTTTCTCCTAACCGAACTTTACTCTGAAAAACCTATATATTGAGTTTGGTTACGTCGCAAATTTTTTTCATACCCGAACTCCTAGTTCGGTTACATCGCAATTTTCTTCTCCTAACCGAACTTTTTTCTGAAAGAAAAACCTCCATTAAAGTTGGGTTCGGCCACCTGTGTTTTCAGAAACATTAGCCGAACTACACTTGCAGATGAGTTGGCTACATGTTCTTCAGATGTCGTAGCCAAACTTTGTTAACCAAACCGAAATCAATTTGTAAATTGTTTATTTTTAGGAATGTTTTGGCCAATTCAAGCACCATTAACTAAATTTGAAGTATCCGTGAGTACCCAAAACATCATACTCTTGTTGTGGCTCTTAAAGAAAAAGATCTAACATTTTTTCTTCCAAAACCCTCATCTTCATTATCATCTTCATCTTCTTCTTCTCCCTCTCAATAATTGTTCTTTTGAAAAAAATCAACTTATTAATTTAATCTCACTAATCATTACACTAACTTATTTAATTACCAAGGGAAAGTTTGGCATTATTTTTTTTTAGATAAGGGGTGACTCAAAATTACTTCAAATATCCACCCAAAAAATGAAGAGTAGTCCCCCTCCATTTTTGAGTAGTGCCCAAAAAATCATTCAAAATTAAACATATACTCAAAACTGCTACTACTACTCCTAGCTTTCTTGGCTATGGAGTCTGCAACACCATTTCTAAGCCTATTAACTGACTGGCAAAAGAAAAATTCATGACCCTGGAACAAAATTTTAATATCTAAGATAGTTCCAATGGACATGAGGTATCCTCTTTTATTGATTTGATTAAGACATCACTGTCCTACTCAAAAATGACTTTGTCACAGTTCTTTGAGATAGCTCACTCCACTGCGTCCCTCATAGCAAGACATTCCAATTGCTCCACCTCCTGGTCTGGTATCATTCCTCCATTGTTAAACTTTCCTTTTGTGACGCCCCAACTCCTAAACCTGCTTAGCTAATAAAATTACCACCTAATTGAAGAATCAATTACAGATTGACGATTTTAAGAATCATAATTACATAATGTGAACTAAAACCAACTTGAACCCAACACTCTGATATTTGTAAGAGAAGAACTCTCAAATGATACTTACAATAAATAAAGAATACACATATACAAAAGATACATAAATGTAACACGGTTTGGTAACGCTTTAAACTAAGAATACATATATCTTCACGTGCACCATTTCTTCTGGTAACTGAAACTGAAGTGGGAACGCATGAGCACATCATCCCATAAGGGTGCTCAATTAAAACATATAACTCTCAAGTAATCACTAACATGCTTCACAAGTCTAAAAAAATATAAATTAAAAGAAACAAGAAGAAACTAATCATTCAGCTATTTATGCATCATGAAGCAGGTGTCACTCTAACCTCGCCAAACTCATTGGAGAAGACGACACAAGAGCAACTCTAATCAATAATAATAACATCGTCCACACAGAGTGCCCATACAAACCGTGATTCAGAATATTACCATCAAGATCAAAAATTTAGACAAACAAGTATAATATGCACACGAGTGATTTCCCCAAAATAAAGTAGTATATATAATAATGAAACGGGGAAGAAGCCACCCTACTATTAATATTAATTATATACTATCGAAACGGGGAAGAAGCCGCCCTACTAAGTAATATTAAAACGGGGAAGAAGCCGTCATACTAAGTAATATTAAAACGGGGAAGAAGCTGCCATACTTAACTTAGCAAAGAGCCGTGGGGAATCACAGACACTCTTTGCGGGGAAACCATACAACGCATATTACACGCACATCAAGACACATTCAAACATTTACATATATAGTAAAACATACAAACATGCCAAAAGTAACAAAGACTCGTCATGCTCGCAATAGAAAGAATGCTCAATGATTACAAGAAGGTTATAGAGTTCCCACCTGATTTGATGACAAGCCATACAACGCATATTACACGCACATCAAGACACATTCAAACATTTACATATATAGTAAAACATACAAACATGCCAAAAGTAACAAAGACTCATCATGCTCGCAATAGAAAGAATGCTCAATGATTACAAGAAGGTTACAGAGTTCCCACCTGATTTGATGACAAGCCTCGCCTACCTTGCGTTCTATAATCCATTAGTTCATCCGTCCATCTGATCGTTGTAAATAAAGACTAACTGTTAATCACACAATCACTCCAAGAGTTTAGCCAAAAGGCTCATACGAGGTTCACAACATAATTTCATAGAATTCTCTAGTTATAGGCTAAGTGAACTATCTAATGGTTCTATGCCCATTTATGGTTTTACATCTCTTTCATTCTATAACTTTAATACATCTAAGAGTTTACTAACTCAATTGGACTGATTCTATAGTCCTTCAGATAAGTCTTAAGAATATCTATAACTATGTAGAAGGAACCAAAGGCCGATTCGGACCATAAAGGGTCCAAAATATCAAACTAAGAAAACATGGCACTAAGACCAAGCCTATTACCCGAGGGCCTGATCCGGACCGGCCGGTTAACACAAGGTCCCTAACAGTCAAACTGACGGTTAGTCTATTTGGGTCAATAAACGGTCACTGACGGTCACAGGTTAACTAACAGTCAACGTCTAAGTCCAGGTCCAACCAACAGTCAAAGTCAATGTTTTGTCTGGTCTTGGTTTACTGAGTCAACTCAGGGTTATACCGATTCAACTCAGTCAGATGGTCTGAGTCAGACAATAACAAAACAAAATCAGACTGAATAAGTTCAGTCAGATATGCTAAAGATTCACACACAGCTGAGACTCTAACCCCAGCTCAAATTCAATCTATATTCATTCTAACAGAACTTTATAATTTAATACAACTAAAGTCTAACACATCTGCAATCATACAATCTGTTCTAATCTCAGTCTCCTCACCAAAACTACCATTCTACCATTCCTAATTCAGCAGCATCACCACCACTATCAGTACTGCAATACAAATTATCTTGACTTCAATCATTATTAATTCATGTCACCATCATACTTGGACTACAATGACAGTTCAAACACATACCCAAATATCCATTTCAATTCAGTTCTTCATTGAGTAACACTGGCAACTTCAACTAGAACACTTCAACTCAGCTATACCAACACAGCATCATATTCCACAGTCGCCAAATCAAAATAGTAAGCCACCATTGCACATTCATGACTCACACCTGCAATATCTCATATGATCTGTTATCCCATCCATTTTACAAGACTTGCATCACTACCTGCAACTCAATCTCCATCCACTTAAACCAAAACACAACCTTGATTCTAGTTCTAGTTGTAATACTATCTCTTCTTACTAAATGATCCTCTGCACATTCAAACTTCCAGACCCATCATTCTAGAACAATATCATTTCTATACCCAACACAACAGCAACATCATTGCCACTCTAATTCTCTTCTCATTTCAACACCAATGACCATACACAACTAAACTGAATCTCAACCTATTCAGTCAACTACAATTGTAGCTCAACACCATTAACCAAAGCAGAAAAAATCCCACAAATCATTCCACCAGTTCCATAAACTGCCGTTGCATCTCCATTCAACATAACCAAACAAGCAGTGCCACTATCAACCTGCAACATCTAATCTCAACCTCAACCATCAATCCCATACCACCTGCGCCAGTCCATACATCCCCCTTCAACACCACAGAACATTCATCAACACCTGTAATTTAGCTTACAACTCCAACTTCTCAACTTCACAGAAACAAATCAATCTTCATCATCTTCTTGTTAAATCTTAACACAACCAAATCAAGTCCAGGTACCCTAAGCCCTGGTTATTAAAAGAACCCTTAATTAACTAATTTGGGGAAGAACAGGGGGAAACCCTAATTCTCTATGAAATTAAAATTAAACTTCTCATAATCAACACAACCTCAATTCAAACAATACCCATCTAAGGCTTCATCAATTGTAACCAATTAAAAGAAAATAAACAAACAAACCCTAATTACCTTCTTCCTGAAGTTCACGTGTTAGTATCAACACTAGAATCAACGACCTCATCATTAGTTGTTATCGAATCTGCTATACTCTTCATTTCTCGATCTCAATCTCATTATCATCCTCATCTTCATCGATTCACAGAGAAACCCTAATTCTAAACTTACAACAGCATCTACTCCTTCTTCTCCGATCTCAATTAACATCAACACCATCACCAACAATCAGATCCTATAGTTTCCCCTAAGTTTATTTTCAATATCTCGTCCTCGGAATTATGAATCGCCAGAGAGAAACAGAGAAGAACAGAAGAGAAGGAGATGAAAAAAGAATAAGAAATGAGAAGAGGAAAATAAAGAAGAGCTTATCTTCTCAATTCGGTCCAGATCCTCGTTAGCAATTCGGGGTACGGAAAATGTTCAGGACGGTAAAGGTATGGGTATTATTCGTTTTGGCAGAATGACTATTCGGTACACTATTCGGTCAACGGATCGTGATTCGGCGATAGTTCGCGGGTATAGTCGAAATGAGTAATTATGGGACATTTCAATAGATTGATGGCCCATTTCAATAGATAAGACCAAAGGAAAATTTATGGGACATCCGCTGAATTGGATAAGGGCATCCCCAGTCGGTCTAATGACAAAAAGACTATTTTGCCCTTCTTACTATTCTGATGATTTCTTCATCGCCCGGTATCCGAATGACACGCTCGAGTAGTCCTTCTCGCATAACTTTTCGAGACCTATCTAACGATATTAGTTTCGTATCTAAATTATTGTTAAATTAATTATATTAATTTAAATCTATACTATCTAATAGAGTCGTTAGCGACTAAAAGGTCTCTTGACTGGTCTAATAGCATTGACGAGCTTGAGGGTCCTTACACCTTTGACCCCTGAGAATTGTCCTGCAAAATTTCGAGCTATTAAACCTAGGGTTGTCAATGAGATACCGGATTCCGAATTCCGTAACTGAGAATCCGAGTTCCTATAGGTAATTTTCCGAAATAACAGTAATTTGAAACTGGTACCGGAAAATTATCGGTAATTTTAGTCTTAACGCAACGGTATCGGTTGAGTCACTTATCGTAACCGTTAATTACCGATATCGGTAGTACCATGTATAGACGTGTGTATATCCATGCACGTGTGTTTTTGAATTTCTTTGTGTGTTTTTTTTTGTAAGAACATGTAACTAAGTAAATTTGGAACATTTGTACGTGGTTACTTTGTGTTTGGCATGGATTTTAAACTTAAATTTTCTTATTTTGAACCGATTTTCGGTCTGAAAAACAGGTAATGTAAAACTATATCAGATAATGGTATTTATCGGTAAATTTTACTGATATCCGGTTACTTAAAGAAGCGGTAGTGGTTTAGATTTTAAGACTTCCGCCGGAAATTATCGGTATCGGAATTCCGATAGGATTTATCGGTAACGGTACCGGTACCGGTAGAGGCAGTTACCGTTTCGATATGTTCCATTGACATCCCTAATTAAGCCTGTGCCCCATGTAACATTAATTTTAAGGAAAGAGGCATCAATGTTTATTTTAATAAAATCTCTGTGTGGAGGATCGCAAACTTGAGCTTGTACCTGCAAACTATTAACAGAAACTTTAGTAGTATTAACAGTACTTTTACAGCTATCTATCATAGCATGAATATTGCTAATATATCTCATACTATTAGGTTTAATATTCTGGAAAACTAGAGAGCATATATCTTTCCAAGTGGACCATATAGTAATCATAAGCAAGTGTAATCTATCAGCATTATCAGAAGTATAAGTATTAGGCTGAGCAGGTAAAGCACAGAACCAACTAATAATCCAGTTAAATAGATTACTATGGATACTCCTAATATTCCCAACATGAATATTCATACTCAGCCAAATGAATCTAGCATATGGGAAGTCTAGAAACAGATGATCAGCAGATTCCAACTGATGCATTACAAATACTACAGTGAACGTCAATATCCTTTTTGTATAGGGACAATCTCTCTTAAACACTTCCACACAAAGAGCTTGATCTTATGAGGAATTTTGCAGTTCCATAGAGCTCTCCAAATTTGTTTAGTGACATTCTGATTTCCAGTAACAATGTCAGAGTGACTGCTAAGAACTTTATAAGCATTTTTAACAGAAAATTGCCTTTCATATCATGAATCCAGATAAAAGTGTCACTATCAAACATAGGAACCTGCATGGACAAAATCTTGTTAGCAGAATCCAAAGTGAAAGTGTTATTAATAAGCTGGACATTTCAATCTTTTGTACCTGGAAGAAAGAGTTCATGCACATAGACAGGAAGTGAAATATCACCTGAATTATCAAATGGTTCAGGTGGATGATCAAGGCTAATAACCCATTTATCAAGCCATATTTTAATTTTAGTTTACATCTAACTGACCAGAAACTATTTTCCTTAATAAACTTAATTTGTCTATAAATCCCTTTCCATACCCATGAACTATTATCATTCAGTTTATTCAAATGCAGAGGATTACTAGTTCTAAAATACTTTGCTTCTAAAATTTTGAAAAAATAATCATCAGTACCAGAGCAAATTTTCCAGGCAATTTTACTTATTAAAGCTTTGTTAAAAACTTCCAAATTCCTAAAGCCTAAACCACTCAATTCCATTGGCTTATCATGCCTTTATTTCCTCTATGCCCCCACCATAAATTTCTCTGTAAAGTTTCCAACTTATCTATAAGAGTAGTGGGAATTTTGAAACATCCTATTTGATAAGTTGGGAGGGAATTTAACACAGATTCAATCATAGTTGTCCTACTTGATTGGTTAAGAGACGCACTATTCCAATTATGGAGTCTAGCTTCAAAAGATTGAGCTATTGGATCAAAAGACTTAATTTTTGAGTGGCCAAGAAGCAAAGGAGCACCTAGATAAGTTTCCGAGTCTCCTACAATAGTCATATTAAGTCTACCTGCCATATCAAGACAAGCTTCAAGACTAAGATTGCTGCTAAAGTAAACACGTGATTTATCAAAATTCAGGGTCTGACCAGAAATGTTACCAAACTCACGAAGAATGGAAAAAATGTTATCAATATGATGCATATCAGCTTTAGCAAAAATCAAGATATCATATGCAAATAAAAGGTGAGTAATGGGAGGAGCTTTTAGAAACTTTAATGCCTGCAATAATCTTATTAGTTTTAGCAAGATTTAATTTCCTAGAGAGAAATTTCATAGCCATAATAAACAAGTAAGGTGACAATGGATCACCTTGCCTTATTCCTTTTGTAGGACTATATTCATTACAAGGAGAACCATTCAATAACACACTTATACTAGAAGTAGAAATGCATTGTTGAATTTTATTACAAAAAGATTCATTAAAACCAAGATGAGTAAGAAACTTCAATAAAAAAGACCACTCTAGTTTATCAAAAGCTTTAGAGAGGTCTAGTTTCAAGGCCATAGTACCTCAAATACCTTCTTTTTGTTTCATTGTATGAATTACTTCATGGGCTATAATTACTTTATGGAGTGAGTGGTGCAATGGAAATATACTCACCTAAAACTGATGGACAGTTGCCAGCTAGCCAAATGTTAACTACGCCAGTGATGGAAGAAAGCAACTCGTCCGCCACGGATAAAGCCACACCACTCATAGCATCAATAAGGTGTTACGCACGCAAGCCATCCCTTGCACACGAGGTTACTTTAGGAAAACTCTTAATGGCCCCTAAAGCCGATCTAGAATCGATTAAAAAAGCCCCAACATTAGTAGATTCTGTCGTATGTAAGGGTGGAGGAGCGAGGGGATGTTTACACTGCAATTCAACGAAAGTATCTTCATTACAGGGTGCAATGCCATTGGAAGATAACACCTATATGGCTGCAGTATAGTGTCCATACTCTATTTTCCGTCTGCAGGCTTGAAGATTAACCAAATCCCGTCTTTTCTTAGCATGAAGCTTTTCCCACGGCTTCTGAACAGGGAGCTGCAACAATATGTTGATAATATAAAAAAATCTGTTTGGTTCCTTCCAGACGGACAACACCTGGTTTATAGCTGCGACTTGCAGCTTCTTTCTAGCACCTTACTTCTCCTCCCGAGTGCATTTAGGGAAATATAGGTTAAGGATGCATATAGCTAGGTAATAGCAGAAGTTGAATCCAGGAAGATACAACCGTGGGGTTGATAAGCACCTTATCCAAACAATATTTTAAAGTTCTCGAGAAGTTAAGTCTGCAAGATGGGGAAATGCACGCCACTGTAGTAAACTGTCTTTGAAAAACCATGTCGAATAGCTCAGGAGTAAGAGAACACGAAGTCACTTCTTCACCTGAAACTGCATTCGTGTATTGTACATCAGCTGGAAGTACTACAAGGTGGCTTATCAATATTATAGATGAGAAAATCTGCAGTACCACCATTAGCAGGTCCTGCGACAATATCATTTGAGAAAATATGCCAACACTTTTACTTTTATCAACCAATTTAGTGTTCTTTTGTGCTTTGAAAGCAATATCCTTCCCAGATTTGGATGTAGGCTCATGATCAAAGATCTTTAACTTCCCAATAAGAGTATTTCTAGAAAGCGTATCAAGGTTATTTCCTTTAATGATGGCATGTTTCTTAGAATCGTATTTGGCAAGCAACGATCTGAGAATTTTCATCACAATGCCCTTTTCAGGAATAATCTTACCTAATGCAAAAGATGCAATAATAATTTCAGAAACTTTGTGATTAAATTCATCAAATGAATCTTCATCAGCCATACGAAGGTTTTCCCAATCAGAATTTAGGTTTTGAAGCCTAGCTTCTTTCTCAGAGGAATTTCCTTCGAATACTGTTTCTAAAATATCCCAGGCTTCTTGAGACTTAGTGCACGTAGTCACATGGTGCTGAAGATTTGGGGTAATGGCATGGATGATAACATTTAATCCGTCATAATTTTGCTTTGCGCAGCGAGAATCTCGACAGGATCATATGCACCAATATCCTTTAGAACAGTTACACCGCCTTCTGTAACAACCGGAGGATCATAGCCATTAACTACACGAACCCATGATTGAAAATCACGCGCTTGAAGAAAGGTACGCATAGCAATTTTCCACCATAGGTAATTCGAGCCATAAAAGACTGGTGGTACGTTTATAGAGATAGCGTTTCTATCCATACAGTCAGATTGCTACAAACACAGACTTATGAGGTCTCAAACGTGTTTGCCTGCTCTGATACCAATTGAAAAAGCGGAGGTCTAACAACCACACCCAATATTTCGTTTCGGCAATCTGTATGGACTAACTCCAATATATTTTCAAGAGAATCAACTACACAGTCAGACTCAATCAAGGAAAATACATCCAAGAGTTATCTGTTTCTCAATGTAATCAGCAAATCAAATAGATAGAAATCCGCGAACCTGATTATTATGAGAAACAACTTGAACGGTACCAAAGACCAATGTTCAAGTGTCAATCAATTTATATCAACAACCAAAGGTTGGATTATCTAATTGATTAAACAACGCACAACCTGTGATATTTCAATTATATAGAAAATATAATGCGGAAAAGAAATAACATAGACACCAGAAATTTTGTTAACGAGGAAACCGCAAATGCAGAAAAACCCCGGGACCTAGTCCAGATTTGAACACCACACTGTATTAAGTCGCTACAGACTCTAGCCCACTACAAGTTAACTACGGACTGGAATGTAGTTGAGCCCTAACCAATCTCACACTGATTAAGGTACAGTCGCGTTCCTTAAGCCTCTGAATCCTAGCAGGACTCTACGTACTTGATTCCCTTAGCAGATTTCACCCACAACTAAGAGTTGCTACGACCCAAAGTCGAAGACTTGATAAACAAATTTGTCTCACATAGAAAAGTTTATTGAATAGATAAATCTGTCTCCCACAGAAATACCTACGAGTTTTTGTTCCGTCTTTTGATAAATCAAGGTGAACATGAACCAATTGAAACATCGGACTTATATTCCCGAAGAACATCCTAGTAATATCAATCACCTCATAATAACTTAACCGTATGGTAGTGATGATACATGAAAATAATCAATCCAAAAGAGGTAGCCCCTTAATGTACCAAGGGTCCCCTCTCTTGATGGATAAGTGGACTAAGCTTAGTCCATGTGATAATGGATTAAGCCTAACCCAAGAAAGGTAGTCTTAAGTTGGTTGGGCTTTGTCTTAGAACAAAGGAGAAGCCCTTCTCCTAAATCCTTAATGACTTGGATAAGAGGAAAATGACAATGTTGTAATATATTAGTCTTATGGGTATTTATCCATAAGAAGGGGAAAGGAAGATTATTATAAAAGGGGGAAAGAAGGCATACTTAGAAGACACAATTAATCCACCATTACCTCTCATAAACCTCTCTATACCTTGGGAGTACTTTCTGTGATTAGGGCTAGTTCCTCCTTCCCACATTTTACCCTATCAACATTGCGACCACAGTGGGAGGTTCTTAGCTTCTTTTCTAGCATGATACTCTCAAGTGCGAGCCAGGAAACACCAGTGGGCGGAGCACTCCCAGACTTGGATAAAGTTACTATGGAGGATGTACAAGGAGAAAGTGATAAAGAGATACGGACTGGAGCAATGGTTTCCACACCCATTGTGCAAGGGACAGGTGATGTGAGTTTTAATTGTAGTGA
>JAJJMB010005286.1:1710169-1745199 GCA_023531105.1 Papaver atlanticum | reverse complement strand
ACTATACATAAAAGAGATGAAAATAGACACATAAATGCGTCTATCAACAGGAGCACCTCAAAAGAAAGCGGAGACATCAAAGGGAAAAACTACTGCTGAGGCAAGCGAGCGGAATATGTCTGAAATTCAAAAGGAGTTAGATGCGTCTGTCAAAAAACAATAGGAACTGCGCGATCTCCTAAAGCGAGCAAGGGAACAGAGCACGACAACTTCTAGAACGGTTTGCGCGAAGAATACTATTCAAAGGATAACGGAAGACGCGATCGCAAAGTATCTGGAGACTAATAACCGAGTAACAAAGCACGATGCCTACGACTCACTATAACCACCACACTCCACGGAGGTTGTTGATTACTTGTATCTTGAGGATTATACATCACCAAAATTCAAAACTTACGGAGGAAAGGGTAATGCACGAGAGGTTGTGAGTCATTTTATATCAGCAATGAATGCCTACGCTCAGGATGAAAGACTTTTATGCGAGAATTCCCGAAGTCGCTGACGGACAATGCCTTTATCTGGTATGATAACCTAAAACCCGGAAGTATCAGCTCGTGGCCCGCCATGGTGCAAATTTTATTGAAGAAATTCTATTCCGCTCAGAGGAAAGTTACAGCAATAGATTTGGGAAGATGTACCCAAAGGGTAGGAGAAGAGATCGGGAAGTACATTACTCATTTCCTAGATTTCACATTTGAATGCCATGAGGATATCCCGGAGGAGCGCTTAGTTGAGATTTGCATTAGAGGAATGGATGTTGTTTTCCGGATAAATCTGACCAATTTCAAATTTTAAACCTTTGTGGAAGTTGAGGAGGATGCAGCCCGGATCTCAGACTGTGCGGATGCTATGCACTCAGGAGTAGTCGGACACACCTGGAAACAACACTCTGTTAACACTGCATCCACACCTACTTTTAATGACCAAATGCAAACAAATGAAAGAGGAAAGGATGGAGCTACTTTCGGCTCTTACCGTGGACAATCTGGAAGAAGGGGAGGAAGAACATATGGAGGAAGGTCAAATTTGCCACCTCCTTTACCATGTAATAATGAACAAATAGTAGGGCTTATGGAACAATGGATAACAAATAAGGAAGAGACTTGGAAAAAGTGGGGGTACAACAACCTCACCCAATATTTCGCTTAGCAATCTGTATGGACTAACTCCAATATACTTTTAAGAGAATCAACTAGAAAGTCAGACTCAATCTTAATAAAAAGTATATCAAAGAGTTATGCCTCACTTTCTCGATTCAATCCTTACTCAAACAAATAGAAATCTGCGAGCCTGATTGAATACAAGAGAAATAACTTGAACAGTACCAAAGACCAATGTTCAAGGATCAATCAATTTCATTCAACAACCAAAGGTTGGATTTACCAATTGATCAATACAACGCACAACCTGTGATATTTCAATTATATAACAAAATATAATGCGGAAAATAAATAACACAGACACCAAAAGTTTTGTTAACAAGGAAACCGCAAATGCAGAAAAACCCCAGGACCTAGTCCAGATTGAACACACACTGTATTAAGCCGCTACAGACACTAGCCTGCTGCAAACTAACTTCGGCCTGGACTGTAGTTGAACCCCAATCAATCTCACACTGATCCAAGGTACAGTTGCGCTCCTTACGTCCCTGATCCAAGGTACAGTTGCGCTCCTTACGTCCCTGATCCAAACAGGATACTACACACTTGATTCCCTTAGCTGATCTCACCCACAACTAAGAGTTGCTACGACCCAAAGTCGAAGACTTAATAAAAAAATCTGTCCCACACAAAAAAGTCTACAAGAATAGATAAATCTGTCTCCCACAAAAATTTCTACGAGTTTTGTTCCGTCTTTTGATAAATCAAGGTAAACAGGAACCAATCGATAACCCGGACTTATATTCCCGAAGAACAGCCTAGAATTATCAATCACTTTACAACAATCTTAATCGACTAGCGAAACAAGATATTGCGGAATCACAAACAATGAGACAAAGATGTTTGTGACTACTTTTCTATCTTGCCTATCGGAGAAATTAATTTCAAGCCAATCTTACGATTGTACTCAAATACGATAGAAACATCAAGATCAGATCACGCAACTACAGAGAAAATAGTTAGGTCTGGCTTCACAATCCCAATGAAGTCTTCAAGTCGTTAACCTACAGGGTCTCGGTAGAAACCTAAGGTTAAAGAAGAATCGACTCTAGCTTATACAACTAGTATCACGCAGGAGGTGTGGGGATTAGGTTTCCCAGTTGCCAGAGTTCTCTTTTATATAGTCTCCAAATTAGGGTTTGGAATCTAAGTTACCTTGGTAACAAAGCATTCAATATTCACCGTTAGATGAAAACCTGATTAGATTCAAGCTAATATCTTTCAACCGTTAGATCGAACTTAGCTTGTCATACACAAATGAAATGCACGTTCATTTAGGTTTGGGTAACCGTACCTAAACGTGTACACCTAGTTGGTTCAGCAATAGTTAACCAATGGTTAGCCATATGAGCACTTTCATATCAACCTTATTCATCTTCACCATAACTAGTTCAAATGACTCAAAAGAACTAGTTAGAGAGTTGTTCAATTGCTTAGATCTCATAGAAGTATACAAGACATAATCGAAGCAAAAACGATTTTGATTCACTCGAATCGATTCATGAATATTATAGCCACGGTTTGCAAACATGCATTCCTTAATTTATAAATGTCTTAGTTCATGAATAAACCGTTTTTAAAAAATAACCCATTTAAGTACGCAAACGGGTACGCATTCTTAAGTACCCGGATTGAGCTTGTTTTCAGTTCACAAACTCCAGCAGAAATTCACGGGATATGAACTTCCGACAGTACGCAGACTTAGCTCCGGACATCCTAAACCAGTAAAGTACGCATACTTTGGTTCAAATGATTGAATTACTTCGTGAATACCAAGATGTGCTCGCGTTCACATATGACGAAATGCCTGGCTTAGATAACAACTTGGTCGCGCACAACTTGAGTGTGTTGCCCGAATATAAACCAGTTAAGCAAAGAAGTCGCAGCTTTCCAGAAAAGATAGAGCTCGTTATCAAATAAGAAGTGGAGAAACTACTCAAAGCCAAGTTCATCAAACCGATCCAGCACCCCGTGTGGTTAGCCAACATCGTGCCAGTAACCAAGAAAAATGGAAAAGTCCGATGCTGTATTGATTACCGAGATTTGAACCGAGCATGCCTTAAGGATGACTTTCCAGTGCCGAATATAGACGTAATGGTGAATAATACATGCGGAAATGAGATGTTCTCTTTTATGGATTGTTTTAGCGGATATAACCAAGTTAGGATGGCAACGGAAGATGATCATAAAACAGCCTTCCAGACACCATATGGGAATTTCTATTACGTCGTGATGCCCTTCGGGTTAAAAAATGCCGGCGCAACTTATCAACGGGCGATGGTGGCTATCTTTCATGATATGATGCATCAGATAATGGAGGTGTACATAGACGACATCGTAGTAAAGTCTGGAGCACGAAAAGATGACTGGACCATCTGAGGCGTGTCTTCGACAGATCCAGGAAGTACCATTTAAAGATGAATCCTCTCAAATACGCTTTTGGCGTAACTTCCGGAAAGTTCTTAGGATTCGTAGTAAAGGACAAAGGCATACAAATAGATCCAAGCAAGGTAGAAGCAATAACTACTATGACGCCACCCGCGAATGTGAAAGAATTGCAAACTTTTATCGGAAGGGTATCATATGTCCGGAGGTTCATCCCGACTCAACTATTATCCGCTTTCCTACCACTACTAAAAAAAAAAACCGTATGAATGGGGAGCATCCGAGCAGATCAGGAGCGGGCTTTTTAGAAACTTAAAGAATGCCTAATCAGTACACGAGTTTTACGACCACCAATAAAAAACGAGCCACTCTATTTGTACACAGCATTTACCAGCTTGGCGGTCGGAGCACTGCTAGCTCAATACCTCGGCAATGATCAGCTATGTCCGATTTATTATATTAGTCGAGGATTCAGAGATCAGATTTTAGATATCCAAAAGCGGAGAAAGCATGTTTTGCACTCATATATGCCACGCAGAAATTACGATCATACTTGCTCGCTCATGAGACCATAGTGGTGGCAGGTGCCAACCCGATCGCTTACCTGGATACAAAACCAGTTTTATCTGGAAGGACAGCTCAGTGGTTACTGCAACTATCCGAGTTCAAATTGAAATATCAGCTGCCAAAGGGGTTCGTGGGCAGGCATTTACAGATCTGCTAGCCGCATTCCCGTGAACGGACATGATGGAGATAAGTGAAGAAATACCGGGCAAAGTGTCGGAAGCTAAAGTAGAAGAGTGATGGGCAATGTTCTTTGACGGATCATCATATGGTTCCCATGGAGGAGCCGGCATAGTACTTGAAACACCTGAGCACGATTTGTTGTCATTCGCAT
This sequence comes from Papaver atlanticum, assembly GCA_023531105.1. Taxonomy (NCBI): domain Eukaryota; kingdom Viridiplantae; phylum Streptophyta; class Magnoliopsida; order Ranunculales; family Papaveraceae; genus Papaver; species Papaver atlanticum. The sequence continues at coordinate 1,740,756 of JAJJMB010005286.1, read as the reverse complement.
TCAAGCTAGATTTTGAATGCAGTAATAATGTGGCGGAATATGAAGAGCTTATCTTAGGACTGCACATGGCGGAAGAACTTAATTTGGGAGCGATAGATATAAAAAGAGATTCAAAACTTGTTACAAACCAAGTATCAGGAGAGTTCCCAGTAAAGGTGTTTGAGGGTAAAAACTGATTCTGCTGTTTTTGGTAAATTTGGGTGTGTTGATGAGAAACGAATTCAAACCCTAAACAAATGCACTGCACCGGAGTACTTTTAGATTCGAGAGATCAATTTGTAAGACTCTGTCCTAAACCAAGAAATGGCCGTTCCAGATTCAATTCGGTCACAAAGTGAAGAAGAAGGGTTGATCTTAGGGAGGGAAGCGAAGAAGGTGTTTAGATCAGAATGTTGAATTACAAATGTGTGCCTGTTTTATAACTTGTATAAGAATGTGGAACTGGCTTGCAGAATGTAAGCTATCAGTTATAGGTGTTTTTTGGATGCTTGTGTTGATAACACTTCTGTTGTTTTGTCGAAACAGGTTAAAACCTATTTATACAAGTCATAATTGAGCGCACCCTGATCTCGTAGGAAGTGGAGGAAGTTAAGTAGTGGAGAAGTGGGGTTATGCAAAAGGTGGTGATCACGTTTCCATTATGGAGGAAGACTGGTCAGCCCTTACACCCACTACTCTTTCTTACTGCTATTAACCGTCCCCCTTTTTCCTGACACTTTCTTGTAATGGGCGCGTTGCACGCCGCACGCCGTAAACCGCCATACCAATAACCTAGTGAGCATCCCCCAGTTTGTGACATGTTTGATGTCTCGAGTATTTTGTAGGAAAATATACACAGCAGGCTGTCGAGTGGGTCAAGTTATGAGACTTGCCGCTTAAAACAGCATATAGTGCTTTTGGGTCAAAAAATTGTTTGTGGAATCAATATTTATAAAACATTGTTCATAATCGATGCATATAAAGCATCGCTTTTAAACAAGCAACTCAAAATAATCGATGTTCATGAAGCATCGTTGTTTTAGAGCTCGGCTAAGTTAGTCGCGGAGCTTAATATCTTAAAAGGAGCATGACCACCCTTTTTCAGGGAGTTGGTAGGAGCTACGCGCGCATCCTGTGGCTTGGCCGATCGCCCCTCATGGAAGAGTGGTGGCTGGTGATCATGGCGTCACCCTGTTGGCCACCTGAAATTAAATCTAAGCCATTTGAATAGGCTAGCGAAGTTGGACGGATGAGATGATTTGCGGCAGTTGTACATTGCCGTTAATTGAATTTTAGGGTTTAAAGCCGTGTGGCCAACATACCTTTGGCCAAACGATTTGGGGTGTTTTCCGCTGATTTGGACAAGTCGATTGAGTACATATAAAGATGGGTTGCCGGCGAGCATGACAGCATCTCATTGGCCGCCTAAATTAGATCTAGGCCGTCCCACTAGGCTGGCGAAGATGGACGTCCGTGATCGATTTGCGCCAGTTGTGTAATGCCGCTGACTCAATTTAGGGTTTAAAAAACGCGCGATCACCCTATTTTGGGCAAGCGATTTGACGCGCTCTTGGATTGCTATGTGTAGTTCGACCGACCAGGGATGAAGGCGAGTCGTCGGTGATCATAACTGTACCTATTTGATCATTCGAAAGAAGATCTAACCCGTCCAACTAGGCTGGCTAAGTTGGGTGGATACAATGGTTTTGAGACCGTCATGGTCGGTCTTAGCTCGTTGAGATTTTCTTTTGCAGCATAACCAGCCTATTTCACGCCAACGATCAAGGACGTTGCTGGTAGGCTAAGATAATTCTGATTGTCTGGGATGATGGTGGGTCCGCCGGTGGACATCATGGAGTTTGCCTAGTTCTGCTAGGAAGAGGCTAAGCTTGTTGAACTGGCCGGCCAAATCGTGTGGTCGTGATTGTTTTAAGACTGACATGGACAGTCTAGGCTTATTTTTTTTTAAGGAATTAAGCGCGGCGACCAACCAACTTCCAACTTTATTTAAAAGTGCGTGTGGCGCGTTTAAAGCGATCTGATTGGTCGATGGGAAAGGTGGCCGGCAAGCAGCAATATGGAGCGTGGCCATCCGGCCACAGGCAGCGCCTGTTGGAGTGGATCGGCCGGCCAAGTGGCGTGGCTGCGCCTCCTTTTGCTGTTGCTTCTATTTTCCGCAGTTCCTCTTTATTTCTTGTTTTCTGGTAGGACTTTGCTCCTACTAGCTCCATGGAGGATTAGTTTCCTAGCTTACCTAGGTTTGGTCTCAACCAAAAGGGTCCGAGATATTGCGCAGGGCGCAAAAAACCTAATTTTTGCAAATTGATAAATTTTGGTGAACTTTGCATACTGATACAAAAATCACTAATTTAATATTAAAGGACAGCATAACTTTGCGTGCCTCTGATTGAGTACTTCCACACGCATCTCAATCCTGACACTTCTGGAGATTCATGCTACTCGGCTAAGAGCAAACATTAGTCGTCATGTAAGTAAAGAGGCATGAGCACTCATCACTTTTAAATGGCTCAACTTCTTTGCAGAATGATGACGCATTAATTACAGGGTTTTACAATTTTAGCCCTGAACTAAAAACCACCATCAATATTAAGTCCCCTGCTTAGTACATAACAGTGACATTGTTGCGGGGTAAGCACTAGATGGTGACAAATAAAGATAAAACTTATGAGGCAGGGTAAACAGATGTTACAAGGATAGAGGCCGGATAGGTCTTTGAGCAAGACATGTTTAAGTAAGAATCAAAGCACGCAGTGATCGTCCTCCTATCATACGTCAATTGCCTCCAGGTAGATTTCAAAATTTGATAAACTCCATTGCGCTCGCTTGCGAGAGGCCTTGACTTTAAGTTGCTTGGAGTCTGGACTGTTGAGTCGCAACTAAAATGTTTTTTAAACTCCTGAGCATTGACTGGAATGGAATTGCTTTCATCCCGACTCTTCTCATCGGCTTATTCTTTCCCTTCTGATATCGATGATGAAATGCTTGGAATGCTTATATGGGCAAAATCTTCCGGAGTCTTTGAGTGAAGTAAACGAGCTGAGAGGCGTCCTGTTGCCGACGTGCTGCTATCAAGTCTTCAAGGACTTCGTTACAAGCGACATCCTTTGAACCATCTTCTGAATCTTGGATTGTTATATGGAATGAAATGTGATTGAGCAGTCACCAGTTATACTTTAGATCCGATGGCATGGTAATAATATCTTTGTGGCGTACTTTTGGATTCATCATTTGTTAGATCTATATTGTATCCAAACTTTTTGCAGCTCATGCACCCCTTCCATACGAAATTGGAAATCTAGAAACACCGAATCTGACTTTATCGGCGATGTGGAAGACATGATGCAGGTGGTATGTATGGCTTGCTGAGGCATTGAAGCGGCTTCGGCTTCTGGAGAGGACATTGAAGCGGCTTCTAGGGAGAATGTTGAAGCGGCTTCTGGAGAGAATGTTGAAGCGACTTCTGGAGAGAACGTTGAAGCGGCTTCTGGAGAGAACTCCAGTGAGGGCACCATTAACCCTTGATTTCGAAAAACGAGTTCTTCCCATTCTCCTGTTTGATAATCCCCTGTGCATACTACATGCTTCTTAAATATTTGTGGCATGCCGGATAGGTATGTAGAAGCATGGATGCGAATTAAGAAATCCAAAAGCCAAGTGTGTAGAAGCATGGACGCATTTCCATGGACTAAGAAATCTAAAATCCATGCTTGTAAGGTGAGGAGGCTTCATCTCTAATTAATGGCGCGTGTAATGTGATTCGATGCGCCATTTCTGAAGAAGTAGTTGCAACCCGGGAGTGTTATGTGTGCTGACTTCAAATTCATTGCTTCTCGGTTCCGTGAAGGGGATTCCCAAAATCCGGAAAACTGCAGACAACAAAACTTTTTCTGGGAATCTCGTCAGGCGAAGGTTGAAGCGGCTGCTCTTCGGGTGCGAAAGATGCTTGCTCCAGAAAGAATGTGCCGCTGCTTGATGATCTTGTGCTTTCTTTTCCTTTACATATTCCCCTCTTCGGTATTTTGAAAGATATGAGATATCTCTTACATGGTTTGATTTTATCTGGTTTCGAATTAATAGGTAATGATTTTGTGAGGGTTTGGGTTTACTCGAGACTTTTCCTTGAGATGATTTAGGAGTAAAAAGATTTCTAAAAGGGAAATGATACTTGATTAACTGACAAATTGAAACCCTAATTATGAATGCAAGCAGTGCAATCATTTTGGAGGAATGACAAATATTGCATGAAAAGGAAATTGCTAAAGGAAACACTAAAAGGAATTTTGGAGGAGAGGGCGGCACGACATATTAGGTATTGAAGGGTTTGAGCCACCGGGCGTGTATTACTACACCTTTTAGATTGTCAGTATTGATGAGCCTGCAGTAAGCTCCCAAAATAATTTTCGCTACTAGGTACGGCTCGTCTTTCCTTTCTGTGGAATCGGACGGAGCAGGCTGAGCCACAACTACCATATCTCCAACTTGGAATGGGTTTGGGCGTTGCGCCATTACTTTCCTAGATTCCTTATGTTTAACTGTGACAGCTTCTAAACTCTTGATAAAATACTTGAAAGGACCAGCATTTCATTCACATCTCCTAGTGACGGCTGGGTTGATAGTCGGGTCGAGTCCCCAAGCCTTGGCAGAAAGAGGAGTGACTGGTTGCAAAAAGGATTGTTCAATAAGACTTACTTGTGTTCGGAATCTGCGAATGAACGTCGCCGGGCTCTCTCCAAATAGTTGCGTCACATTGGCGAGTTGTTGATATGGCAGCAGATAATTTTCAGGGTTGGATGGCTTGTTGGAAATCCTTTCAGGTATAGATACTGGCAAAGGACATACTCCTAGCTTTGCTTTGTTGTCATGCACCCACGAGCGTCCCAGAACCATATCATAATTTGGGCATTCTTTAACAATATGAAACTTGCCGTGTGTCAGAGCATCTCCTACCTTGATTTCGAGGTTAATGTACCCGCAAGCATTTTTTGATTATCCTTCTGGGTTTTCGATCACAGTTGGGCAGCGAACAACTTCCTGTTTTGAAATTCCTGCAGCTCTCAGAGACTTGACGGTAACAATGTTGAAGTCAGAGGCTGTGTCAATGAGCGTGCTGTCGAACTCAACATCCTTCAGGCGGGCGGTGGTCAGTAGTCCCCAGTTGCATTTTCAATAGTGTTTTCTAAGAGAGGTTGGGACTTGGGAGTAGCTTCTCCGACTGAAAATAGCCGCTTGCCTGACACAACACGATTGAGGGCTGCAAATATGTCTTGACGCTGTGCCTTGGAGAAGTACAGAATCTCACATAAATGCTCCATCATAGACTGTACAGTTTTGTTGACGGAGTCCCCAGAAATCATGCAGCTCCTGACGAGAAGAGGATCTTTATGAAATCCTTCGGTGCCTAATTGAAGTTTTCCTGCATCTACCTTCTCCTTGAAAATGCGTTTCAATTTGTTGTAGTCACTGGTTGGGTGATTGACGAACCTATGGTAACGACAATATTTGGGATTTGCCATTTCTTCCTCGGTTGGTGGACATCTGAGAGGAGGTAGCTTGATGGCGTCATCTTGAATCCACGCTTCTAGGAGTTCAATTACTTTCTCCATTGGAAATGAGAAGTTTGGAGTAGCATATCAAGTTTCTTGTTGTTGTACAGGGGTTTTTGCCGCGGCCTTCCGAGATAATGTCGTCTGATGCGCTGGTGCCGCACGCTTGGGTTGTTGTTCCGCTGCTGAAGCTTTCCTTTTTCCTCCTCCACCTACTACGCTCACAGAGGGCCCGGTGTTATATTGCTTGTTAAATAGGCGCCTGTTCCCTAGATTCTCGCGTGCATCTTCACTCCTGGCTGGTCTGGTTCTTTACAACAGTTCCGGTGCTATTGTAGCCGACCTTTAAGCAGCTTCATGAAGTTCAGAGAATGTTTGGAAACGCAGGTTCTCCAGTAATGCGCGATAGATGGGAACCATACCGTTAATGCATGATTCCACCAACTGTTGTTCAGTAACGTTTGGATCGTGACAATCCAGTGCTTGAATCCTGAATCTCTTGACATAATCATTTGGATGCTCGTTGTTTCGTTGAAACATCCTTCATAAGTCTGAAAAGCTGATTTGCTCAGACACGAAAAAATATTTCTTGTAGAAAGCGGTGACCATCTCACACCAGTTGGATATGCTGTTTGGCACGATGTTGTTGTACCAGGTGTACGCTCTTCCAGTAAGTGACTTTGAAAACTCTTTCAGGCGGAGGACATGATTGTATTCATGTTCTCCTAAAGACTCCAGAAAATGAGAGATGTGTTCACGAGCGTTACCAGTACCATCATAAAGGGAAAATTAAGGAGAAGAGTATCCTCTCGGGAGAGGAACTCTTTGCACATCAGGAGGATAAGGCGGTTGATGCTGGTGCATATCCACCGGGTTTTCCTTGCCTCAATTTTGGAGGAGTCGCTTCAGGTCTTCGCGTGTGATGAAGTTGGATGGCTGATTCCTTTCCCACGAACGTTCAGGAGCAACGCGAACTTCCTCATCTATAAAGGAACGCCTTGCTGAAGTGCTTGCGCTGGGAGTATTAAAAGTATTCCTTTTTGGCTCCATGGGTTGACGTTGTTCTTGCGGTAGCCGCTCCGTTAGTGTCTTGAGGAAAGTAAGTACTTCTTTCTGAGTTGTAGCAATGTCCGTCTGAGACTTAGCGAGAACTTCTTTCCTTTCCATCAAATCAACGATGGTAATAGGGGGTTGGCTTCTTCTGGTTCCTCCAGCTTCCCGTCCTAACGGAGGAGTAGCAGTAGCTCTGGTAACAATTGGGGGTGTTACGCTCGAAGAAATATTGGGAATTGCGGCAGCGGCTCTGGCTCTGGTGATAGGAGGTGTCACACCAGAGGGGATGTTTCCTGCGCCGCTGGTGTTGGTGGTAGAGGTTGTAGCGCAACGAGATGTGTTGATTGTGGTGGTAGGCGGTATATTGGTGTCACCAGTAGGAATGTTGATACCAGGGGTGTTTGTTGCGCCAGTGACATCGGGATTTGTTGCTGATCCTGACCTAAGATCCACCATCTCGGAATTAGGAAGATTGGAATGAAAATTGAGAAATTAATTTCGCAACCGAGAGATTAATCTCCCACTGTGGTTGCCAGTTGTTTGAGGGTAAAAACTGATTCTGCTGTTTTTGGTAAATTTGGTTGTGTTGATGAGAAACGAATGCAAACCCTAAACAAATGCACTGCATGGGAGTACTTTTAGATTCGAGAGATCAATTTGTAAGACTCTGGCCTAAACCAAGAAATGGCCGTTCCAGATTCAATTCGGTCACAAAGTGAAGAAGAAGGGTTGATCTTAGGGAGGGAAGCGAAGAAGGTGTTGAGATCAGAATGTTGAATTACAAAGGTGTGCCTGTTTTATAACTTGTATCAGAATGTGGAACTGTCTTGCAGAATGTAAGCTATCAGTTCTAGGTGTTTTCTGGATACTTGTGTTGATAACACTTCTGTTGTTTTGTCGAAACAGGTTAAAACCTATTTATACAAGTCATGATTGAGCGCACCCTGATTTCGTAGGGAGTGGAGGTAGTTAAGTAGTGGAGAAGTAGGGTTGTGAAAAAGGTGGTGATCACGTTTCCATTATGGAGGAAGACTTGTCAGCCCTTACACCCACTACTCTTTCTTACTGCTATAAACCGTCCCTCTTTTCCTCACACTTTCTTGTAATGGGCGCATTGTGATAGACGCATTTATGTGTCTATTTTCATTTCTATTGTGTATATTGTTAGTACCCATTTATGTACTTATTTTGGTATTTTATCTCTTTGTAGGTGTTTTTGGAGAAGTAAGCTTTTGCGGCGAAATTGGCTCGAAAAGTTTTTAATGGCACCTAGGAGGACATTTGCTATTCGGACTCTCACTTTGGATAAGGGGTAACCTATTTCCAGAAAGCTACTAAACACAGACCGGGACTGGATAGGGGGAGGTCATCTTCTCAAATTCAAAAAGAAATTTGGCGGGAAAACATAAAGCATGTTTCTGGCAGTTTTGGTGATCGTGATTTGGAGGAGTTTGAAGACGATTAAACCTCTGATTTTCATTGGGTAGACTCCTTATGGGTCTAGGAATCTAACATGGGTGTTTAAAACGATTAAACTGGGCTCAATCGACGGATTTTTATCACAACAGCAAAAAAAGGAAAGTCACGTGTGTGACCGATTTTAGGAAATTTTAGAGAGATTAAAGTGCTATAAACCTTCCCAAAGATTGGTATCTATCTATGGAAGAGTTTAGAATCAAAAGGAAAGCTCAGAAACGCGTAGAAATTCTAAAACAAAAAATTGCCGCAACTTTGCCGTGAAGAGAAAGGAAGAGATTTTGGAAGATTTTGGAGAGATTTAATCGCTCTTTTTGATATAAATAGATTGGTTGGGTCATATAGAAGGAGTGTCGAAAGTTTGGGGACTGGAGGAGGGCTGAGGAGTGAGAAATCAAGACGAACAACAAGCTTCCTGCTGCTGTTTTCTGCTGGTGCAGGGAAGAAGGAGACGAAGAACATTGACCCACAAGGAACAGTCGCAAAGAAGTATCGTTCTTCAACAGCAGAAAACAGTTATCGTTTATAAACAACACTTCATTGTAACGGTGATTTCTGTAACGCCAGAAAAGCGTTGCAGATTCGCTGTATTATTATTTTCCTTCAATAAAAACACCTTTTGAGTCACGTTTCTATCTTTTGAGCATGTTTTCACCATGAGGAGCTAAACCACAACACTGGGATGACGGAGGAAGCCCTATTTCACGCATGTGGTAATTCTAATAATTCTTTTATGACTATTTGCATTGATTTTTAATTGATTTATGATTTTTATTGAATGGGTGTGATATTGTTTGATGATATATGCTTGGTCAATGTATTTTTGATACATCATGCTTTTGATTTACAGTCATTGCTTTTCAAAAATATACTTTTGGCACAGAATAAGAGTCCATATTTTTTAATATTTGAGCTATAATTGATTGGAATTATTATTTGAATCACATGAATGGAATTTGGTGGAATCCTGAGTCTCAGTGCTTTTTATAATCTTGACCAAAACATTATTTTGATTTTTCTAGTTTTCTTAATTAAGTCTAAAAATTATTCTTCACAAGTCCGAGTTGAACGAATCTTATTACCACTTTTTCTACAACAATTAAAATTACATCAATTTTTGGCGCCGCTGCCGGGGATTTGTTTTTAGATTTTTTTTTCTTTGTTCTTTTTTACGTTTCTTGGGTATTTGTCTTTTTGTTGCAGGTTTTGAATCAAAAAGGAATTGGAGACGAAAGACCTGGTGGATTAAAAGCTAGACAAAGTGAAAAGAACGGAGGAAAGACGAAGATATATTTTTTAATTAATTAGATTTTATTTTATTTAGATTTTATTTTTAGAAATTGTAAATAGGACTTTATTTTTGTAAATTTTTATTTTTGAACCTTTTTATTTTTGGACATTGGACTTTGGACATTATTTTTAAACCCTACAGAAGGGTATATTTTTAAATATAAACTGTTTGCAGGGAAGGACGACGATTACGATATCGTCTCGGCCCCTCGGGTTCGCACATTGACACAGGAGTCAGTGGCCCGAGTCGACTTCAGCGATTCATCCCCCGTCTGGTATGGGAGGTAAGCTTCTAAACACCCGCGAATCCCTTATCAGCGGGTTTACTGTCTTCCTTAAGGTGCATATATGTTGAGGCTTTGAATACGTATTTTAATTTGATAGTAAAGGGAAGGGCCAGGCCATACAAGATAAGGGTTCGGATTTCATCACCGTTCTCTTCTTTCCCATCTTAGGAAAACGATACCTAACGCGAACCTAAGCATTAAAATATTGACTAGAACGAGACCGATAGGGTAATGAGCTTAATAGGAAAGTCGTTCAAAAGGATCGTATTGGGTATCTTTTTAGCCTAACTCAAAGTTCAGGAAGATTACTATAAGTCGATTAGAGCCGCCTTATAACCCAGGGAAGCGTTGCCAAAGAGGTGGGGGTATCAAAGATCCTCTGAGCTTCCCCTACTTCTCTTCGACTTATTTTATTCGGATCGTTCTAGAGAGGTTTGCTAAAACTATACCTAGTTGCCTCTTGGAAGAATAAAAGATGGTCTAGAAACAATCTAAGGGAGCCATCATGCTTGTTGTTTACAAGATTTTATAGGTTTGATTTGGTCGAGTCATCCTTGTTTGTGATTGTTTAGAATTCCCTTGCAGTTAGAATGTCGAACTGGTATTATAATAGCCAATACAATGAATATCCGACTGAGTTTCGAAATGGACATTATTCATATTACGACCATAGTGTAAATAGTGGTTGGGAACGCCAACCTTTTCAAGGGTATGGTTCATACCATGGTGAGCCCAATTACTATCCACACGCGAATTGGTCTTACGAGCAAGAAAATCAGGAATATTATAGTACTAGTTACTCATCTTTGGACAATACAATCAAACTGTTGAAAACTAGTCCTTATTATGATCCTTCCGTATCTTTAGAAGAGTCTCTTAAGCAGTTAACTGAGCAAACAAATAGGTTTATGTCGGAAATGAATAGACGAACTGCACCATTGAGAAAACTTTCTATAGAGGAAACCCTCAAGCTGATGGCTGAGACGAACGAAAAACTTGCTCGAAATAATCTTAATTTCCAATACAGTGTTTCCAATAATACCCTTGAAAATAATGATAGTTATTTGCATAATCAAGATGACGAGGTTAGAATTGGTAACACTACATGTTTAGATGAGGTTCGACCATTTTCATGTTATCACAATGATGATTATGACGAGGATAGTGTTGATGAAGAATCTGAAATATGTAGGCATAGTGATCAGGAATTTGTTACTCCAATTGAGCTTTATAATGATAATGTTATTTCTAGTTCAAATCCAAATAATTTTAATAATTATTCACCTATTCAAAAGGACGAGGATTTGTCTAGAGATATCCCCGTTTTAGACGATGTAGTATTTCCTTTTGATTACGAAGCCAATAATGGTTTAGAGGAACGAGTTTATTCTAAAAATACTATTTTATTGTCTAGTGATTTAGAAACAATAGTCTTAGACAAGAAAATGAACTCGTAGAGATGAGTGAGGATGAACTTGACTTAGAAGAATCAATTGCCTATTTTCAGGAATCTGGTGACCTAGAAATTAGGGAGATTGTGACTAGTCTAACTAGAGACACTGAAAACTCTAAGTTTGGGGGTGATTATCATTCTCCATGTGCTTTAACTTTTAGAAAGGTCCCTCACTTGGGACTTGACATATGTGCCTCAACCGTTTTAACAGATTATCTTCATACACGTTTCCCTGAATCTAGTGATGTCCATAAGGAAGTTCAGTTATTAGAAACCCATCCTATGGTTGATGTGGTTTACCCAGGCTATGATACCCCGGTCGACTTTGTTTTCTCACCAAATATTTTTCTTCCAAATGTGGGAACATATAGATTTCAAATGTGTCACCTATTAGGTTCTGAGACTAAGCCTAAGTACTTTAGGTTAATAAAATCGACACATTTGCTTAAGAATGACCACTACTCTCATTGTGGTCAATTATGTAAGTCAAACCTGATTGACTTAGAGGATCCTCAATTATTTAGGTTATTTTTATGTGCTTCTAAGTTCTTATTTGAGTTTCTACAGACTCTAGGACCTAATAATTTGGATCTCACTTATGAGGGAATGCATCCAATGAAAATATTTTATTTAGACCCTTTCATAGAGCCTGAACCTGAACCACAATTAGATATAGATATTCTAATCAGGAAACTAGGCAAGGGTTTGCTCGGTTTGTTCATTTTATTGGCATGTTGCAGATTCCTTTTACTTGTGATAGCTCTATTTGGTTTTGAAGACCTACAGTTATTTCGAATGTTACTTTATTATTCGAGTGACTAATTCTTTCCTAGTCTGGCTGAAGACGTTAAACTTAGCACTTCTTGGGAGGTAACCCATGGTTCATGCAACACGGTAATATCTTTCCTTAACTCTTTTTCTTCAAATGGTAACAGTTTCTCCTTGTTCATGCTTTTAATTTTATCTTTAAAACATTGAGGACAATGTTAGGTTTAAGTTTTGGGGTATGGGAGAAACTTTTTAGTTGCATTATAAACTCCAGAGCCTAGAAATTTATGCCTATTAAGGATAGAACTAACAAATCTAAGTGGATGGGAGCATCTTGATTGTAGGAGTTGAGGAACCAATCTGAGTAGATGGAAACATCTAAAGAGTCTATTCATAAAAGCACAGAGATCAGGTGTTAGAAATGACATGATAGTTTCACCGTATCTCGGAATAATCTTATTACTTATGTTTTTGTTTTTGCAAATTTTTATGTTGATGTCTGCTGGGTTGAAATAGAGTGATTGAGTTACTAAAAAAAGAAAAAGAAAAGAAGACCAGACCAATAAGACCAATCGGAATAAATATTAACACTTGGATAGCAATATGTGTGTGTTCTCCCTGTCTCCGTCGCCTAAACAAGCGTGGAATGCAGGATCCACAGGAATTACCATGTAATCTGCTGACAAGAAGCATGCGCTTGGATCCAAAAGATCTAATCATGTCGTTAAAAAAAAAAAAAAAAGAATTAAAAAAAAAAAAGGTTTATTATAAAGTCGACCACTGGTTCCCTTGTATATGCCAGCTGAGTTGATGTAGATTTAGGATTATCGACCATTGGTTCCCTTGTATATGCTAGTTGTGTTGATATTAGTCCATACCAGTATCTCAATCCACTAGGTCATAGGTTCATCTTGGCATTGAAGTCCATTCGCAACCATCTATTTCTATATCCATCTTCTTAATCTATTCATGTGATTTGTTTGATTCCGGATATTGATGTCCATAGTGCGACTATCTGAGTAGAGCATTGTCACTTATATATGAATTTTAGTATGCTTGAGTGCAAACTCGTATACAGCAATTGGAATTTCGCATCAGGGTACTTCCTCCTGTAATCAATAAGTATGCCAACCAAGGAGGTTATTTAATGCATTCCAAGGTTCTACGTAGATAGCTAGGGTCTGGAGTAAAGGTTTTGTGGGTATATCTCTAGTAAACCCTCCCGAGACTATAACTCGGCCACTAGGGCCACCTAGGGGTTTAAAGGCTTGTTGCACATGCTAAGTGCAATCGACGATGCCTGCGACAGTGAGTTAGGATTTTATTATGTAGTTTTGATTTGCTGGGGACTAGCAAATAATAAGTTTGGGGGTATTTGATAGACGCATTTATGTGTCTATTTTCATTTCTATTGTGTATATTGTTAGTACCCGTTTTTGTACTTATTTTTGTATTTTATCTCTTTGTAGGTGTTTTTGGAGAAGTAAGCTTTTGCGGCGAAATTGGCTCGAAAAGTTGTTAAAGGCACCTAGGAGGACATTTGCTATTCGGACTCTCACTTTGGATAAGGGGTAACCCATTTCTAGGCAGCTACTAAACACAGACCGGGACTGGATAGGGGGAGGTCATCTTTTCAAATTCAAAAAGAAATTTGGCGGGAAAACATAAAGCATGTTTCTGGGAGTTTTGGTGATCGTGATTTGGAGGAGTTTGAAGACGATCAAACCTCTGATTTTCATAGGGTAGACTCCTTATGGGTCTAGGAATCTAACATGGGTGTTGAAATCGATTAAACTGGGCTCAATCGACGGATTTTTATCACAACAGCAAAAAAAGGAAAGTCACGTGTGTGACCGATTTTAGGAAATTTTAGAGAGATTAAAGTGCTATAAACCTTCCCAAAGATTGGTATCTATCTAAGGAAGAGTTTAGAATCAAAAGGAAAGCTCAGAAACGCGTAGAAATTCTAAAACAAAAATTGCCGCAACTTTGCCGTGAAGAGAAAGGAAGAGATTTTGGAAGATTTTGGAGAGATTTAATCGCTCTTTTTGATATAAATAGATTGGTTGGGTCATATATAAGGAGTGTCGAAAGTTTGGGGACTAGAGGAGGGCTGAGGAGTGAGAAATCGAAACGAACAGCAAGCTTCCAGCTGCTGTTTTATGCTGGTGCAGGGAAGAAGGAGACGAAGAACATTGACCCACAAGGAACAGTCCCAAAGAAGTATCGTTCTTCAATAGCAGAAAACATTTATCGTTTATAAACAACACTTCATTGTAACGGTGATTTCTGTAACGCCAGAAAAGCGTAACAGATTCGCTGTATTATTATTTTCCTTCAATAAAAACACCTTTTGAGCCATGTTTCTATCTTTTGAGCATGTTTTCACCATGAGGATATAAACCCCAACACTGGGATGACGGAGGAAGCCCTATTTCACGCATGTGGTAATTCTAATAATTCTTTTATGACTATTTGCATTGATATTTAATTGATTTATGATTTTTATTGAATGGGTGTGATATTGTTTGATGATGTATGCTTGGTCAATGTATTTTTGATACATCATGCTTTTGATTTACAGTCATTGCTTTTCAAAAATCTACTTTTGGCAAAGAATAAGAATCCATATTTTTTAATATTTGAGCTATAATTGATTGGAATTATTATTTGAATCACATGAATGGAATTTGGTGGAATCCTGAGTCTCAGTGCTTTTTATAATCTTGACCAAAACATTATTTTGATTTTTCTAGTTTTCTTAATTAAGTCTAAAAATTATTCTTCACAAGTCCGAGTTGAACGAATCTTATTACCACTTTTTCTACAACAATTAAAATTACATCACGTTGCACGTCGCACACCGTAAACCGCCAAACCAATACCCCAGTGAGCATCCCCCAGTTTGTGATATGTTGTATGTTTCGAGTATTTTGTAGGAAAATATACAAAGCAGGCTGTCGAGTGGGTCAAGTTATGAAACTTGCCGCTTAAAACAGCATATAGTGCTTTTGGGTCAAAAAATTGTTTGTGGAATCAATATTTATAAAACATTGTTCATAATCGATGCATATAAAGCATCGCTTTTAAACAAGCAGCTCAAAATAATCGATGTTCATGAAGCATCGTTGTTTTTGAGCTCGGCTAAGTTATTCGCGGAGCTTAATGTCTTAAAAGGAGCATGACCACCCTTTTTCAGAGAGTTGGTAGGATCTACGCGCGCATCCTGTGACTTGGCCGATCACTCCTCATGGAAGAGGGTGGCTGGTGATCATGGCGTCACACTGTTGGCCACCTGAAATTAAATCTAAGCCATTTGACTAGGCTAGCGAAGTTGGACGGATGAAATGATTTGTGGCTGTTGTACGTTGTCGTTGATTGAATTTTAGGGTTTAAAGTCGTGTGGCTAACCTACCTTTGGCCAAACGATTTGGGGTGTTTGCCGCTGATTTGGACAAGTCGATTGAGTACACATAAAGATGGGTTGCCGGCGAGCATGCCAGCATCTCATTGGCCGCCTG
Organism: Papaver atlanticum; assembly: GCA_023531105.1. Classification (NCBI taxonomy): domain Eukaryota; kingdom Viridiplantae; phylum Streptophyta; class Magnoliopsida; order Ranunculales; family Papaveraceae; genus Papaver; species Papaver atlanticum. Next base: position 1,725,365 of record JAJJMB010005286.1, on the reverse strand, counting down.
AAATTAGATCTAGGCCGTCCGACTTGGCTGGCGAAGATGGATGGCCGTGATCGATTTACGACAGTTGTGTAATGCCACTGACTCAATCTAGGGTTTAAAAAACGCGCGATCACCCTACTTTGGGCAAGTGGGTTGACGCGGTCCTGGATTGCTATGTGTAGTTCGACCAACCAGGGATGAAGGCGAGTCGCCGGTGATCATAACTGTACCTCTTTGATCATTCGAAAGAAGATCTAAACCGTCTAACTAGGCTGGCTAAGTTGGGTGGATGCGATGGTTTTGAGACCGTCATGGTCGGTCTTAGCTCGTTGAGCTTTTTTTCCTCAGCTAACCAGCCTAGTTCACGCCAACAATCAAGGACGTTGTTGGTAGGCTAAGAGAATTCTGATTGGCTGGGATGATGGCGGGTCCGCCGGTGGACATCATGGAGTTTGCCTAGTTCCGTTAGGAATAGGCTAAGCTTGTTGAACTGGCCGGACAAACCGTGTGGTCGTGATTGTTTTAAGACTGACATGGACAGTCTAGGCTTATTTTTCTTAAGGAATTAAGCGCGTCGACCAACCAAATTCCAACTTTATTTAAAAGTGTGTGTGGCGCGTTTAAAGCGATCTGATTGGTCGATGGGAAAGGGGGCCGGCAAGCAGCAACATGGAGCGTGGCCAGCCGGCCACAGGAGGCGCCTGTTGGAGTGGATCGGCCGGCCAAGTGGCGTGGCCGCGCCTCCTTTTGTTGTTGCTTCTATTTGCCGCAGTTCCTCTTTTATTTCTTGTTTTCTGGTAGGACTTTGCTCCTACTGCTCCATGGCAGATTAGTTTCTTAGCTTACCTAGGTTTGGTCTCGACCAATAGGGTTCGGGATATTGCGCAGGGCGCAAAAAACCTAATTTTTGCAAATTGATAAATTTTGGTGAACTTTGCATACTGATACAAAAATCACTAATTTAATATTAAAGGGAAGCATAACTTTGCGTGCCTCTGATTGAGTACTTCCACACGCATCTCAATCCTGACACTTCGGGAGATTCATGCTACTCGGATGAGAGCGAACATTAGTCGTCATGTCATGTCAGTATTAAGAGTTCAACTCGAACATGGTACGGAACAAATACTCAGAAATTTACAGAACATTTGGGATTGTTGCTACACGCACCATTCTGGATAAATTTCATATAAATATACTGAATTGCTCAATACGCATGTAAGTAAAGAGGCATGAGCACTCATCACTTTTTAATGGATCAACTTCTTTGCAGAATGATGGCGCCTTAAATACAAAGTTTTACAATTTTAGCCCTGAACTAAAAACCACCATCAACAGAAGGAAGCGCACCTAGCCCCTTATTGTGCGGAAGTTCAGAAATTAATAGCTAAAAGAGGGAGTACTATCATCGAGCACACGGGGCGATCCACTAATCGACATGCCGACATGCTAGCTACACTTGCATCAAAGATGCGACTGAATGAAGCGGATGAAAGAACGGTGGTGGTCAAGAAAAAGATGTTGCCGAGCACGTGAAAGGAAGACGCATCATTTAAACAAAAGGATGACTGGAGAACAACTTAAATTGAAGACCTAACCAGGAATGCAGATGAACAGTTGCTACACATTAAAGTATTGAAGAAATTTGTTATGGTACGAGGAGGGCTATATTATCGAACAACCGGAGGAGCTCTTTCACGCTGCATAGGGAAAATAGAGGCGCAAGAAATACTGAGCCTCGTTAATAGAGAATCTTGCGGGCATACAGGGGGAATCCCGCTGTACCGCCGTTTACAGAGGATGGGTGTATACTGTCCAAATATGGCATTCCAAGCAGCGGTAGTACAAGATAAGTGTAAAGATTTCCAAGCACTACCACAACAAACGAAAGTATGTAGCGCGGAGATAGAAGATTGGAGACAACCGTATATATATTTTATCCAACACAAACGCTCGCCGCAAAGTAGGCAAGATGCACTCAAGATCCAGCGAAAAGCTGCCCAATTTTTTATTAATGAATGAATTCGATATAGGAGGATTTACGGGAATACGATACTGCGTTGTTTATCACAGGAAGAGGCGGATGTTGTAATGGACACGTCTCACAATGCGGAGTATCAGGGCATGCGAAAGCTCTTCTTACAACTTTATGAAGGCGGATTTTACTGGACCACAATGGAATTCGATACATCCGAGCATGTACGGAAATGTCAGCAGTGTCAAAGCCATGGACCATAAATCCGGGCACCACACACATTGCTGCATAGTGTCGTCACCCACTGGCCCTTTCATAGTTGGGTAGTTGATATCATTGGGAAAATAAGTCCAACTTCGTCAGGACGACACAAGTGCATCATCACTGCCACCGAGTATTCCACAAAATGGGTAGAATCCATTCCTCTGCGTGATTACTCGGGAGCTACCATTGCAGCATTTATCAAGGAGTATATAATATGTCGATTCGGCGCACCAATGATTATCCGATCGGACAAGGGTACCTCTTTTTTCAACAAAAATGTCAAGGAGTTGTTAGACCAGTATGGGATTAAATTCCACACTTCGACTGTCTATTTACCCTCAAGGGAATGGATAGGACGAAGCTACTAATAAAACATTGCTGAGGATACTAAGTCGACTAGTGCATGATCACCATAGGAGTTGGCACGAATAGTTACCACTCGCGCTATGGGAATATCGCATCTCTAAAAGAAGTTCGACCGGAGCCTCCCCGTATTCCTTGGTATATAGAGAGGATGCAATATTGCCAGCAGAGATCGTTATTCCTTCAGCACGAGTGATGATGGCCAGTCTTACTACTCCGGATGAAATCAGCCGATTCGCCCATCTTGATACCTTGGAGGAGCGAAGAGCTAGGGCCGAGGGATTTGCAGATAAATATAGGCAAAGGACAGCAAGATACTATAACCAGAAGGTAAAGGAACGAACTTTCTCAGAAAATGATATAGTCCTGAAAATTGCCCCGCACGTTCAACGGGATACAAAAGCCAGAAAGTTTGCCGCGAACTGGGAAGGCCCCTATATGATCAGCGAAGTTGCGGAAAGTGGATACTACTATCTCAAGCGGTTGAACGGATCCCGGATCAACACCCTTATCAATGGTAAATGGCTAAAAGCCTATTATGCATAATAACTAAATGTACGTTGGATGACTGATTATCAATAATATAAGTATTTCTATCTTAATTATGTGTCAAAAACTGATAGCCCCGAGTCTGGCTAGGTTCCGTGCATGACCAATGAAGTGCACTAATAGCCCCGAGTCTGGCTAGGCATGACTAATGAAGTGCACTAATAGCCCCGAGTCTGGATAGGTCCCATGCATGACCAATGAAGTGCACTAATAGCCCCGAGTCTGGCTAGGTTCCGTGCATGACCAATGAAGTGCACTAATAGCCCCGAGTCTGGCTAGGTTCCGTGCACGACCAATGAAGTGAACTAATATCTCCGAGTCTGGCTAGGTTCCGTGAACGACCAATGAAGTGCACTAAAGCCCCGAGTCTGGCTAGGTTCCGTGCACGACCAATGAAGTGCACCATAGCCCCGAGTCCGGCTAGGTTCGATACACGACCAATGAAGTGCACAGTAGAATGAAAGTCACGAGTACGGCTAGGCCCAGAGTATAGCCACAAAATGACAAGTAGTCTTAGGGCTCCGGATGAAATTCGTCGAATCAAAACCACAAGTATGATTAGGACCAGGGCATAGCCATCCAGATGATATATAGTTTCTAACATGATTTGATTCTATGTACAATTAAAGAAACACTCGGTAGTTTTAGACATGCCTCGAGCGCAAATAATAGTTGAATAATCTTGATTAAGATTAAGTCCTATGCGTACTCAGTAAAAGGGAACAGTGGCTCCGAGTAAAGCTAAGCTTCGAACAAAGCTAAACATTACGGAATGATCCGGACACGATTCAACTGCACACATTAGATGATACAGGATGAATAGGCCACAACTGGTACATAAGAAAGAGTTTCGAATATGACTAATGAACACCGTACAAGAAAAGCCCACTTACACGAAATACATGATTAAAACCGGAACATCGAAATGGAAAGTATCGTACAATCACAGAGAATAAACAACACATACATAAGACTACTACTCGATTTATGATAACAATATAGAACGCCCATGTTTCCACCGTCCGCTAGCATTGGCTAGTTCGCATTCCCGGCACTCCATCAATGAACGAACATTAACAAATAACTCTAGAGCCTCAGCAGAAGCAACGGAGGTCTCCACTAAGGGCGCAATTTAATAAGCACCCATTCGATCCGCATACAGGTCCATCGCTTGGAAATATTGCGCTTGACTAGCATCAAACGTATCCTCACATTCCTGCATAAGTCGAGCATTCCCATACACAGTAGTTTGAAGTAGCTCCAACTTGTGCTGTTTTAGCAACACATCCAATTCATTAACCAGTTGAGCCATAATGATTCTCTCATCTTCCTTGGATACATTTATAAAAAAAAAAATATATATATATTAAGGAAGCGCGCAAAGGGCTTCATAAACAATCACCAAGCGCTACTCTGGCGGACTCTATGGACCGCTGATAAACGCATTTATGTGTCTATTTTCATCTCTATTGTGTATATTGTTAGTACCCATTTTTGTACTTATTTTGGTATTTTATCCCTTTGTAGGTGTTTTTGGAGAAATAGGCTTTTGCGGCGAAATTGGCTCGAAAAGTTGTTAAAGACACCTAGAAGGACATTTGCTATTCGGACTCTCACTTTGGATAAGGGGTAACCCATTTCCAAGCAACTACCAAACACAGATCGGGACTGGATAGGGGGACTCCACTTCTTCACGTTTTAGAAACAAAATTGGCGGGAAAAATGGTTTTCACGGACAGATTTTAGGGTTGGGGTTTTGATCGATTTTTATGGAGATTAAAGGGCTGAAATTGATTGGGTTTACTCCTTAGGACTACATAGGCCTGGTAAAGTCTTTGAATTGAACCCAAATTGGCTAGAGATCGAATTAGGGAAAAACAGAAGTGATGGAAGTTTCGGGTCTTTGATGAATTATTTTAGGAATTTCAGGGAGACTAAAGGCAAGATTTTCTTCCCAAAGCTTGATATCTATCTAAGGAAGAGTTTAGAATCAAAAGAAAAGCTCATATACGCGTAGAAATCCTAAAACAAGAAATTGCCGCAACTTTGCCGTGAAGAGAAAGGAAGAGATTTTGGAAGATTTTGGAGAGATTTAATCGTTCTTTTTGATATAAATAGGTTGGTTGGGTCATACAGAAGAGGTGTCAAAAGTTAGGGGAAGTTTAGAACACCACAGAGCCGAGAAATAAAAGTTGAAGAAAACCTGTTGCTGCTGCTGCTGAAGAACACGAAGAACTTCGAACCACACCGAACCGTCGCAGAAGAAGTCTTATATTCAACTACAGAAAGCTGTTATCGTTTCTGACTGTAATCGCTTTAAACCTTAAGCGACCATTACTTTCTTTACAAAAAGCTTTCTGTAACTACAACTCGTCCTTTTTAATAAAAATACCTTATTTGATCAATGAAATCAACTTTTGAGCATATTTCTAATATGAGGAGCTAAACCCCTTAGCCGAGGCAACGGAGGAAGCAATTGTTCCATGAAAAGTGGTATAATTCTATTTTAATTATTTTTACAATCTTTTACATGATTATTTGCATAGAACTAATATTGAAAAATTGATTTTTATTGAGTGGTTGTGAATTGTTTTGATGGAACATGCTAGGTTTTAAAACTTTTGATGTTTCATGCTTTATGTTTACAATTATTACTTCAAGAATCCATTAGAGGCAAAATATTAGAATCACTTTAAAAGAAAGAATTGCATGAATATTGATTAGATTATATCACTTAATTGGTCAATGGTGGAATCCAGAGTCTCGGTCTTTTTATAATTTGAAACAATTTTTTTTTGAGTTATTTAATTTAATTTAAGTCTTAAAAAAAATCCTTCACAAGTTCGAGAAACGAATCTTTTTACCACTATCTATAAATCACACCAATTTTTGGCGCCGTTGCCAGGGACTTGTTTTTAGGGTTTTAGATTTATTTTTTATTTATTTTTATTTTGTTCTATTTTACTTTTTGGGTATTTGTCTTTTGTCTACAGGTTTTGGAACATAAATAAAAATTGATCCAAGGAGTTTGGTGATTTCGTAAAGACTTGGAGCTAAAGATTAAAGCGAAAAGAACGGAAAAGAAGACAATTTTTTTTAGTTTATTTTTATTTTTTATTTTTTTTAGGGTTTTGTTTATTTTAGAGAAAAAAACTGTGTTAGGGTTTCTTATTTATTTTGTAATTTTTCTTTTCTTTTTTTTGAACTTTTTGGACTCTGGGCATTATTTTATTTTTATTTTTATATACCCTACGAAAGGGTATCCTTAAATATAAAACTGTTTGTAGAGAAGGAGGACAATTACGATATTGTCTCTGCACCTTGGGTTCGTACACTGACACAGGAGTCAGTGGCCCAAGTCGACTACAACCGATTCATCCCCCGTTTGGAACGGGAGGTAAGATTCTGAACACTCGCGAATCCCCTATCAGCGAGTTACTGTCTTCCTTAAGGTGCATATCTGTTGAGGTTTTGAATACAGACATTTATTTTCCTAGTAAAGGGCAAGGCCTAGCCATACAAGATAAGGGTTCGGATTTCATCACCGTTCTCTTCTTGCCCGCCTTAGGAAAACAATACCGAACGCGAACCCAAGCTTAAAACATTGACTAGAACGAGACCAATAGGGTAACGATCTTATAGGAAAGTCGTTCAAAAGGATGGTATTGGGTATCTTGTTAGCCTAACTCAAAGTTCAGGAAGATTACTGTAAGTCGATTAGAGCTGCCTTGTAACCCAGGGAAGCGTTGCCAAAGAGGTGGGGGTATCAAAGATCCTCTGAGATTCTCCTACTTCTCTTCGAATTAATTTATTCGGATCGTCCTACGAGGTTTGCTAAAATTATACCCAGTTGCCTCTTGGAAGAGTAGAAGCTGGTCTAGAAACAATCTAAGTGGAGCCATCATGCTTTTTGTTTGCTAGAAATCAATAGGTTTGATTTGGTTGAGTCGTCCTTGATTTGTGATTGCTTACCCTTCCAATTTAGGAAATTCTTGTGTATGCCTGAACGTAAAAGAGACGCCCTAGGTAGATTTGTTAAAGAAAAACCTAGCAGTTCTAAGCATCTCGATTACCTTAATCTAGAAAGTCCAATTTTCGGAGAGTCCTGTTTTGAACGTTCTCCTTTTACTGAGGAGAGAATCCCTAATACTCCGATAGTACCAGAAATGGCTACTTTGAAAGCTTTGTTGAATCCGACTAGGACCACTCGTCCCTCGTGTATTAAGTTAGCTGACACAGAAGCCAATTATGAACTTAAACTTGAGACCATATAGATGCTCCCAATCTTTTTAGGGAAAGAAAATGAGAACCCCTATTTCCATGTTAGGGATTTTGAAGAAATTTGCAGTACCCTAAGAATTAGAGGCTTAGATAATGATGCTTTGAAACTTAGGTTATTTCCTTTTTCCCTGAAAGATAAAGCCAAATCGTGGCTGTATAGTTTGACTTCTGAGTCAATCGAAACATATGAACAACTTACATCTACCTTTTTCAATAAGTTTTTCCCTAGGCACAAAACATTGTCTATTAGGACGCAAATCTGCATATTCTCACAACAAGAGGGATAATCTTTGTATAGGTATTTGGAAAGGTTCAATAATTTGTTAGCACAATGTCCTCACCATGGTTTAGAAAAGGTTAGGCTAGTTCAGATCCTTTATGAGGGTTTAGATTATTCGACAATAACCACGGTTGAAGCTCTGTGTACAGGTGGGTTTGAGAACCAAACTGTTGATGCGGCAATGAAATTTTTAATGAAGCCGCCGAAAAGACCCAACAATGGGAAAATAGTAGGGAACCCCGGAAAACAATTCTTCTAAGCAGAGGAAATGTTAATAGGGTAGAAGGAGGCTATGAATCAGATGCCAAGATTGCAGCGATAGCTAAAAGGTTAGAAGCTCTAGAAATGGGTCACACTAGTGGTAGATTGGAGCCTTTTTGGGAAGGCCAGAATAATGGAAAGTAAGCCAATGCTCTTTATAATAACACTAGACTCGATAATCGTCAGAAATTTGACCCATATTCAGAAACCTATAATCCTGGGTGGAGAAACCATCCGAACCTTTCATGGTCTAAGGTCCAGAGTCAAGGTCAGTTTAGTAATTCAAACGCTCCTCCAGGTTTTGGCTATACTAAGAATCCTTCAGGATCAGCTCAGTTTCAGAATCAGTCTGATAAGAAAATTTTGAGTCTAGAGGAATCTATCGCTTTGTTAACCCAACAAACTGCAATGTTTCATCAATCGATGATACAAGGTTTAGATGAAAATAAAAAGATGGTCCAAGATAATTCTCAGGTTATTTCCGAGTTAAAAACCCAGGTTAGTTTGATAAATGAGTCTTTGAGAGAAAAAGGTAGGTTTCCTAGTCAAACACAACCCAACCCTAGAGGAGTTCATGAAGTAGGTACAAAACCATCGAATCAATTGAATGCTATTAGAACCCTTAGGAGTTGTAGAGTTGTAGATAATAAGGTAAACATGCCCGAAAGTGAGCAAACTGTAGTTCACCCCTCAGGACCATCCATAGCTGAGGAGACTGATAAAATCTCTGATGATGTCAATTCGGTTCCTGAGAGGCCCTATTTTATTCCTAGAGCCCCATTTCCACAGCTACTAGTACCAACAAAGAATGAATCCAACTTTAATGACATTATGGAGGTTTTTAAGAAAGTTACCATAAACCTTCCGTTACTAGAAGTAATTAGGCAACTTGCAGCTTATGCCAAGTTCCTCAAGGATATGTGTACGCGGAAGCGAAAGCTTAGTGTCCCTAAAAAAGCCTTTTTAGCCAGTCATGTAAGTTCGATCATTCAGAATACCACAAGTCCTAAGTATAAAGACCCAGGTGCCCCTACCATTGCTTGCACGATAGGAAAACACAGGGTAGAAAAAGCTTTACTTGACTTAGGAGCTAGTGTGAACTTACTTCCGTACCATGTGTACTTACAACTGGGACTTGGTGAATTGAAACCTACCAAGATAAAACTGCAGTTAGCTGATAGGTCTGTTAAAATTCCTCGTGGTGTGATAGAAGATGTTCTTATTGAAGTCAACAAGTTTATTTATCCTGTGGATTTTGTAGTCCTAGATACACAACCTGTCCCTGACCCAGAGAATCAAATACCGGTGATTTTAGGTCGCCCATTTTTAGCCACGTCTAATGTCGTTATCAACTGTAGGACCGGACTTATGAACATATCCTTTGGTAATATGACCACTGAACTAAATGTCTTTAATGTTATTAGACAACCTTCTGATGATTTAGAGGAAGTGAATATGATTAGTACTTTGGTTCAGGATCTAGTTCAGGATAATTGGGACGACACTTTGTTTGGTGAATCTTTAGATGAATTTGATGAGACAATTATCTTGGGTAAGATAGATGACCAAACTTTAGAATTAGAAGAAGCTCTCAAATATTTTAAGTACTCTACAGACCCAGAAATTCAGTAACTAGTGTTAGATCTTTCTGTGAGTAATGATGACCCTAAGTTTGGGGTAGAGAACTGGGAGAAGCTCTTGAGTATTTTAAAGACTCTGAGGATCCGGAAATTCAAGCAATAATTAGAGGTTTGTCTGAGAATACTGACTACCCTAATTTTGTGGGTAGTGATGGTCAAGTATCCTTATTAGAAGTCCCTAACTTGGGACTCGAGTCTAGTGTGCCTGAGGTATTAATTGAGTCTGTCCCGACTCCATAACCCGATCCTCCTGATACTGTCCAGGAATTGGGAACTCATAGTTCGGAAAAATATGTTTGTCAAGACACTCACATGAAGCCTAAGAGGGCGTCAAAGATAAACCCAGTTGTATTGCAAGAAAGTTTAGATCAGGTTGTGCTCCGTCTGTTAATTTTTCTAATCCTGTGCAGTTGTCTCATATTAGTGGCAGTGCTATTTGGTTCTGATGACCAACAGTTATTTCGACTACTGATATATGATTTGAAAGGTAAGTATCCATTTTATGGTACTTGATGTCTGGCTGAAGACTTTAAACTTAGCACTTCTTGGGAGGTAACCCATTCTCATGCAACACGGTAATATCTTTCCTTAACTCTTTTTCTTCAAATGGTAACAGTTTCTCCTTGTTCATGCTTTTAATTTCATCTTTAGAAACTTGAGGACAATGTTAGATTTAAGTTTGGGGGTATGGGAGAAACTTTTTAGTTGCATAATAAACTCCAGAGCCTATAAATTTATGCCTATTAAGGATGGCACTAACCAATCTAAGTGGATGGAAGCATTTTGGTTGTAGGAGTTGAGGAACCAATCTAAGTGGATGGAAACATCTATATAGAGTCTATTCATAAAAGCACAGAGCTCAGGTGTTAGAAATAACATGATAGTTTCGCCATATCTGGTTGAGTCCTTTTCACTTCTGTTTTTATTTTCTTTTCTTTTTAAAATATGTTTCTCTAAGTGATTAGGTGGGGCTCACGATTCAAGTTGTTACCTCTGCTAGGGTGAAATAGAGTGATTGAGATACAAAAAAGAAAAGAAAAAAGAGACCAGACCAATAGACCAATCGGAATAAAAATTAACAATTGGATAGCAATATGTGTGTGTTCTCCCTGTCTCCGTCGCCTAAAAAAGCATGGAACGCAGGATCCACTGGAATTACCATGTAATCTGCTGACAAGAAGCATGCGCTTGGATCCAAAAGATCTAATCATGTCGTTAAAATAAATAAATAAATGTGTGTTCAATAAATCGACCGCTGGTTCCCTTGTATATGCCAGACGAGTTGATCTAGAATTAGGATTATCGACCACTGGTCCCCTTGTATATGCCAGTTGTGTTGATATTAGTCAGACCGGTATCTTAGTCCATTAGGATAGGTTCATCTTGGCAGAGGCCTTCAGACAGATATGAGAAACACTGTTCACCTAGTCAACATCAAAACCATCTATGTTTTTTCTATATCCATCTCTTAATCTATCCATGTAATTTTTTGATTCCGGATATTGATGTCCATAGTGCGACTATCTGAGTAGAGCTCTGTCACTTATATATGAATTTTAGTATGCTTGAGTGCAAACTCGTATGCAGCAATTGGAATTTCGCATCAGGGTACTTCCTCCCGTAATCAATAAGTATGCCAACCAAGGAGATTCTTTAGTGCATTTCAAGGTTATGCATAGATAGCTAGGGTCTGGAGTAAAGGTTTTGTGGGTATATCTCTAGTAAATCCTCCCGAGACTATAACTCGTCCACTAGGGCCACCTAGGGGTTTAAAGGCTTGTTGCACATGTTAAGTGCAATCGACGATGCCTGCGACAATGAGTTAGGATTTTATTTTATGTTTTTAATTTGCTCGGGACTAGCAAATAATAAGTTTGGGGGTATTTGATAGACGCATTTATGTGTCTATTTTCATCTCTATTGTGTATATTGTTAGTACCCATTTATGTACTTATTTTGGTATTTTATCCCTTTGTAGGTGTTTTTGGAGAAATAGGCTTTTGCGGCGAAATTGGCTCAAAAAGTTGTTAAAGACACCTGGAAGGACATTTGCTATTCGGAATCTCATTTTGGATAAGGGGTAACCCATTTCCAAGCAGCTACTAAACACAGACCGGGATTGGATAGGGGGACTCAACTTCTTCACGTTTTAGAAACAAAATTGGCGGGAAAAATGGTTTTCACAGACAGATTTTAGGGTTGGAGTTTTGATCGATTTTTATGGAGATTAAAGGGCTGAAATTGATTGGGTTTACTCCTTAGGACTACATAGGCCTGGTAAAGTCTTTGGATTGAACCCAAATTGGCTAGAGATCGAATTAGAGCAAAACAGAAGTGATGTAAGTTTCGGGTCTTTGATGAATTATTTTAGGAATTTCAGGGAGACTAGAGGCAAGATTTTCTTCCCAAAGCTTGATATCTATCTAAGGAAGAGTTTAGAATCAAAAGGAAAGCTTATGTACGCGTAGAAATCCTAAAACAAGAAATTGCCGCAACTTTGCCGTGAAGAGAAAGGAAGAGATTTTGGAAGATTTTGGAGAGATTTAATCGGTCTTTTTGATATAAATAGGTTGGTTGGGTCATACAGAAGAGGTGTCAAAAGTTAGGGGAAGTTTAGAACACCACAGAGCCGAGAAATAAAAGTTGAAGAAAACCTGTTGCTGCTGCTGCTGAAGAACACGAAGAACTTCGACCCACACCGAACCGTCGCAGAAGCAGTCTTATATTCAACTACAGAAAGCTGTTATCGTTTCTGACTGTAATCGCTTTAAACCTTCAGCGACCATTACTTTCCTTACAAAAATCTTTCTGTAACTACAACTCGTCCTTTTTAATAAAAATACCTTATTTAATCAATGAAATCAACTTTTGAGCATATTTCTAATATGAGGAGCTAAACCCCTTAGCCGAGGCAACGGAGGAAGCCATTGTTCCATGAAAAGTGGTATAATTCTATTTTAATTATTTTTACAATCTTTTACATGATTATTTGCATAGAACTAATATTGAAAAATTGATTTTTATTGAGTGGTTGTGAATTGTTTTGATGGAACATGCTAGGTTTTAAAACTTTTGATGTTTCATGCTTCATGTTTACAATTGTTACTTCAAGAATCCATTAGAGGCAAAATATTAGAATCACTTTAAAAGAAAGAATTGCATGAATATTGATTAGATTATATCACTTAATTGGTCAATGGTGGAATCCAGAGTCTCGGTGTCTTTTTATAATTTGATACAATTTTATTTGAGTTATTTATTTTAATTTAAGTCTAAAAAAAAATCCTTCACAAGTTCGAGAAACGAATCTTTTTACCACTATCTATAAATCACACCAACTGCTCTGCTCCACTGTATTGAAAATGAGTCGCCAAACGCCGCTCGCGACAATAGCCATGATGTTCAAGCAATATCATTTCTGGTAATCTACATTTGCTACGAATTTCCATTAACCGCCGATCAGCATCTGTCAGCTGCTCATGCCAATAAGAGTTCTCTATACTGAACGTATCACGCGCAATATGTAATACATCCAATAGCCGAATCAGATACCTTATCTCTAAAGCTAGTCGTACACGATGTGCCTTCAAAACTTGTTATGAAAAATATACACACTAAACTAGGATTATCTAACACACAACTTAAGTACAAAACAATATTAGAATAACATATATATACCCGAACATGCACAATTTCCAAAACAACACTCCACGAAACCCAAAATACATTCATAACTACCATAAACTCAGACGTCCAAAAATAAATAAAAAATCAATTAATCAAGATTGTTCAGCCATGAACATACGACAATGTGTAATGTCTTGGTCCACATCCTGCATCATCAGAAGCGCTTTATCATATTGAGTAGTAGCCATGGACAAAGCACTTCACATTTCCCTAAGTACTTGATGCACCTCATGCATAATCCTCTCGGATGCACGAGTCTGACGCGCCATATCAAGGGGCTCTTCATAAGCCTTATGTGCCTTATCTAGGTTAATTAACCTATGAGTCTTTAGAACCCCCACTTCATCCTTTAGCACAAATATCCATGCTAACTTCACCTGCTTATCAGAAGGATGCACGAGAGAAGATACAACACATAAAGTTAACACACATCTGCGCAAGTGAGGAACCTGTTGTTGAGTACCATGAATACGACAGTTAGCTATCGCTTGATTAATATCAGTCACCATAATGGCGGATTCCTGAAACATCCGATCAGCCTCACGCCGAGCGAAGATAGCGTCATCTAACACGCGCTGAACTTCGGACGCCACTCGCCCGGACGTCTGTGCCTTTCGAGCCATTGAATATGTCTCATACTGCTCGTCGAACCGCGCACGAGTATTGGCCCGGTTTGTTGTCTTTATCTCCCTAATCAGCTCCACTTCAGCTCTTACAAGTAACAAACGGTTTAGTTCAAACTCTTTCCCAAAGGGAGTAACCAACGTCGGCACAGAAGCCAACGATAACACATAACCATGCAAAGGGCGGGCACTTAAGAAAGTTTTAGCCCAAGAAAATGAAAAAAAAAAGGTAAGGAAAAGAAAATAATATGCTACTAAATATACTTCATCCACCTCTATTTATAAAACTTCAAAGCATTTATTGCTCTTAACCACTATACAACCATAGCAGAATAATCTTAACCATAATAATATAATCCAAGGCAATAATCCCACACGAAATAAAAAAAAAAAAAAAGGAGGAGGAGGAGAAGAGAATAAAAGTCATCAACCAAACACACAAATAAAGCAATTATTGTTTCAAAGACCATAAAGTAAGAAAAATTAATTAAACATCCAAAGCGGCAAGCTCTGCTTTCTTCTTGACAAGACGCGCATGAACTTCTTCAGAAGCAGTCCGGGCATCCTTTAGCTCCGTAGTAGCTCGACCAACGTCCGCCATCAGCTGATCATACGCCTCTTTCTTAATAGGGAAATATTGAGCAAACGCGCGTACTCTTGATCTAGTTCTTCGATCTCACGGGGAAGTACATGGCGCGCGCTGTGGCTCTTTTTCGCCACATCCAGCAAATCTTTTAGCCACTGAATCGGAAATTGCAGAAGAAGATACGTCTAAATAAGGCTCTCTCACCGCTTCAGCATACTCGGGTCGATAGGAGTCTCCTACGCATGAGCAAGGCCATCCGCTATGTCCAACAAATCCTCATTCGTCATGATCAAAGAACTAGCATGCATCCCCTCATGTACGCACATATGACCAAATTTCTCCACTATGCGCCGATAGTTAGCAGGTTTGGCAGAAGAAACCCAGAACTCGTGCACTAGCTCGAAACGACCGTCAGCACCAGCATCCTCTGCCTCAATGACACGAGGGTCTTCCGGAGTAGCCATTAATTCAGCATCGGCATCCACATCACGCGAGACTTTAGGGATTATCTTGGAAGACTTCTGTCACTTTTTATTGGCACTTCCGGACTCGTTGCCCTTAGCCTGCAAGTTCGAGCCACTCCCTTTACCATGAACATTTTCCCGCTTTCCCATGTCCTAAAAAGGGAAACAAGGAATGAACAAACACTCTAAAAAAATAAAATAATAATAATAATAATAATAATAATAATAATAATAATAATAATAA
>JAJJMB010005286.1:1643737-1710159 GCA_023531105.1 Papaver atlanticum | reverse complement strand
AATAATAATAATAATAATAATAATAATAATAATAATAATAATAATAAGGACAAGAAGACAAGAAGGACAATAAGAACATCCAGGAAGCTGCGAATTTTGTTGCCTGTAGAAGGAAAATAGAACATGGCCATTATACGGCTGCTATACGCGTCTTGTCTTCAAACGGAATCGCCCCCTGTAATGATGCTACCTTATCCGATCTACAGGAAAAACACCCGCACGCCCTACCTCCATCTTTACCAGCTGGTGTTATTAATGTTGATGCTATCATTGTCGATTATAAGGCTGTTTTAGGTGCAATTAAAAATTTCCCCAAAGAGACTTCTTGTGGTAGGGATGGTTTGCCGCTCAGCATCTTTTAGATGCCATGAGTGGCTCTGCGGCTGCTGTGGCTGATGAGCTACTTTTTCCCATTTCTGGGGTCGTTAATCTGTGGCTTGCGGGTAAGTGTCCTGCTGTCTTGGGTGAGTATGTGGCTAGCGCTCCTTTAACTCCCCTTTTGAAGCCTGGTGGAGTCCTTAGACCAATCGTAGTTGGTACTATATGGAGGAGGTTGGTGTCGAAACTCGCTGCTTCTTTTGTGTGCAAAGAAATGACTTCTTATTTGGGTGATTTTCAATTTGGGGTTGGCGTTCCTTGCGGTAGTGAAGGTATTTTGCATGCTGTCAACAATTTGCTAGAGCTGAAAGGTACCTCTTCTAATATGACAATGCTTCTTATAGAATTTGCGAATACTTTTTAACATGGTAGATAGGTTTATTCTTATCCAAGAAGTTAGAGAACATTGTCCGGCTATCTCTAGATGGGTTGAGTTTTACTATGCAAAACCTGCACGACTTTATTATAACAGCTTCATCCTATCTTCTGCGCAAGGCGTTCAACAAGGTGACCCACTGGGTCCCCTCCTTTTTTCCCTCACGCTCCACCCCTTGGTGAAAAAGATAGCTTCGCAGTACAAGTTAGATTTACATGCGTGGTATCTAGATGATGGCACTATTATTGGGGACACAGTGGAGGTGGCCAAGGATTTAAAGCTCATACAGTCTGAAGGTTTGATTAGGGGGTTGCATCTTAATATCAAGAAGACAAAAGTTTTTTGGCCAACAGTTGATGCCAGAAGCTTCACTGAAGGTATGTTTCCTACCGACATTGGCAGACCCGTTGGTGGTGTGAAGCTTCTTGGAGGTCCTATTTGTCTTGATCTACAATTTTGTAGTGATATGGTTGTTAATAGAGTTCACAAAACCATCCAGCTCACGACATCTATTAAGAATCTTAAGGATCCTCAGTGCGAATTGCTTCTTCTACGTAATTGTGTTGGGGTTTCTAAGTTATACTTCACTATGCACACCACCAGGCATTCGGCGCTTTAACAAGGTATTGATATTTTTGATAATCAACTTCTGCTATTTTTGAGGCACCTTGTGACTGTAGATGGAGCTGGCTTTGGCCATTTGCAGCAACGTATCCACTTTACCTATTAAAGACGGTGGTTTGGGGATTTATACGATGTCATCCACAAGCAATTATTGTTATCTCGCTTCTCAGAATCAGACCAGGTCCATGCAGAATATAATACTGAATGACCTATACTTTGTTTGTTGTGAGAAGGACCACACATACCAGCAAGCCTTGCCGACTTTTACTCAGGTTTTTGATTTACCTTCTTCCTCCAGCTCTCTAGAAACTGCTCCCGCATCCATGCATACCCTGGTAGTTACATACTTTGATGCCGTGAAGAAGAAAATCCCGAGCCAATTGTTCATGTCTGAAAGAGACTCAGTTTTGTGGCAATCTAACAGAATGAAACATGCGCAAGAGTACCTCTTGGCCGTACCAATTAGTGGGCTTCAACAGAATATTGGGCCAAGGTAGTTTAGAGTTGTTTTGTGCTATCGACTCGGTATCCCGCTTTTTCCAAAAGGTGGTTTGTGTTCGTGTTGTAAGCAAGATATGGACATTTTTGGCGATCATGCGATTCATTGCGCCAGTGAGGTCGGGCTCAAGTATCGTCATGATCTTGATAGAGATGTTGTTGCTGATATGTGTTATAAAGCTGGTGTGCATGCTAGAAAAGAAGTATCTTTAGGCCTTCTTTCAAATGGCAAAGCCTTGAAGCCTGCAGACATCCTTGTTTATTGGTGGGAGAATGGGAAAGATGTGTGTTTTGATGTTACTGGTGTTTCACCTTTTACTACTGCGGCTGGGAATGCTTTCATACCAGGTCAATCCATTTCCAATGCAGTTTCTCGTAAACGTACTAAATATTTAGACATATGCACATCTCATGGTTATGGATTGGGTGTTTTGGATTTCACTTCCTTAGGTGAGCTTGGTGAGGATTTTGTAGTGCTTTTAAAAAGGCTTAAGAATTGCCTGGCTAACCTTAATGCTAGCAGTGGTCATGGTAGTTTTCTTTTTCATAGATTAAGTTTGGTTATTCAGAAAGGTATTGGTGCCCATCTTGTGGCTAGGCTACCAACTGCTCCTTTGTAATTTTTTCTCCCTTTTGTTTCTTAATAATATGCCTTTGGTGGCTCCTTTCATAATAATAATAATAATAATAATAATAATAATAATAATAATAATAATAATAATAATAATAATAATAATAACAATTATGGTTTTGTATTTTTCCTGAAGTTTCTTCGTGGGAGATTTCAGCGTTTGATGAAACAGGTGCTGATGTGGGTTTTTTAAGAAGTCACACCAACAATTGTTTTTCTGTAAGTGATTTCTTTAATCTGTGTAAGTGTTTGATGTAACATTTTTTCTTTTGAGGTGTTGAAATTCGAATTAGGGTTTTTGAGATTTGGGTTATTCTGTGACTGGTTGATGTTACTGAATTATGAGTGTTGGTATTCAAATTCAAATTCATGGTTTTGTGCTTTGTGTCTGGCTTAACAAATTAAGGGTGTAGAAATTGATTTTGGGGTTTTGTGATTTCCTTTCTTCTGAGAGTTGTTGATTTAACAGAGTATATTTTGCAGTTTTTGTTCCTTGTTGATTCAATTTCTCACTTTTGTTCTTTGAGGAAACAATAGCCAAACAGTTTTCCGTGTAATTAAAAAGTTCTGGGTTTCCCTTAGAAATTTGTGGGTTGTGAAGCAGTAGTAGGGATTTTGTAATTTGGGGTGTAGTACAGAAGAAGGGTATTAAAGAAGCAGTACAGAAGAAGTGTATTGAAGAAGCATTGTGAAGTGTTTAAAGTGAGTACAAGGTTCCTTCAAGCTGTTGTATTAGAGGTGTTGTTTTTTGTGATTGGAAAACTGGTTGTAGGATTTTGATTTCTCCAAGATTGCTTAAGGGGCTTGAGTGCTGTATCGAATAGGGGTTTTGAAGTTTGTAGACAATATAAGTTGAATTGGTCAGTATTCTCTATGCTGGCTCAATTGTGGTCTTGTCTCGTGGTTTCTCCAAGTTTTGCAAATTGGGTTGTGTGTGATTGAAGTAGCAGACTCAGTGATGTAGGAGATTCAGCGGGTTATCTATGTGCTTCTGTATGTGTTTGTTGAAGCTATTTTCTTGAGGTTCAGTTGTTTGAGCAGTTTTGAAGATTTGGTTGTGGGGGTTTTATCTTAATTAGTGTTTAATGAATGGTACTTTAAGTTTTCAATTGGGAGCCTTGTTTACCTAAGTTGAACTCTTATTTTACCATTCCTTGAATCCTAATTGGTCTTTTAGTTGGTTCTTCACATCTTTCATCCAAAGGATTTCCTGCAATATCTATTACAGCGGTTACTACACAGAACCATGCGTAATACTAGGGCTAATTCTTCATTAGCAAGGGCTAAATCTTCTTCAACAATTCCTTGATCATCATCATCTATCCCTTCTACATCAACATCTCAGCATGAACCCAATATACTTCATCTCAGAATCCATTCAGATCATCACAAAGGGACAAGATTCCTTGTCCCTTTAAGAATTACGATGGCTGTCAGGGTGGAGTTGCTGGCAAAGGCTATGCGAAAAGTGCAATCTATCGTCACCTACATGATATGCACTTCCCCACTGCAGAGGCCAAAGATATATGCAGGGATAGAATAAAGATCAATGTTGATTGTTTTCTTGCATGGGAACGATATCTGCACTTAATGCAAATGTGGTTGTGTATTAAATGCATGCATACCCATGCATGGAGGAAACCCTGTTGCAATCATCTTCATGGTGATATCATCTCGGGTCCATACAATAAAGAACAATCGGACTTTCTAATTCATGGGGTTGAGAAACCTTGTGCTGCATCTGATGGTGATATTCCAACATCCTCAAATTCAGGGGTTGATCAGGAACCGGATGGTCTCACGGTGGAGATGCTCAACTTGATCTTTCTGCAACACATAACTACCACAATAAGCATACCTCCACCATGTAGATTGAATTTTTCTCGAACCCTAAAATTGGCTCTTGACAAAGTGCTTGCCAACCATGATAACCTAAAAGCTTGGTTCCAACTCTTATTACTTCCTACATGTACCCTGAATCTTTACATACCAAAATGTTATATGGAGGAACGTTCTGGCAATAGGAAAAAGTTGCAGACTGACGTAATCAACCAAGCTCTGGTACAATGGAGAGAAACTAACGGCTGTGTCAATATGGCTCAGAACTTTCTTAAATCCTCCAAGCAAAACAATAGCCGCAGGAAGTCAACAAGAAAAAGAAGAAGAATACTAATATTTCAGCCTGCAGTAGAAAGCTAAGTTACGACCATTATACCGCAGCTATCCGTATTCTCTCATCCGATGGAATAGAACCTCTCACACTAGATACATTATATGAACTCCAGCAGAAGCATCCTCATGCCCTACGTCCTTCCATACCTGCTACAGATATAACTGCCCCTGCTGTAACTGTAGACACCAAAGCAGTTTTGGCTGCCATAAAGAGTTTCCCAAAAGGCACCTCTTGCGACAGAGATAACCTTCGATCCCAACACTTACTGGATGCCTTGAGTGGCTCAGCTGCAGCGGTTACTAAGGAGCTTTTACAGTCCATTATAGGTGTAGTCAATCTATGTCTTTCAGGTGGTTGTCCATCTATACCGGGGGAGTACATCGCAAGCGTTCCACTGACTCCACTTCTCAAACCAGGTGGTGGCATCAGACCAATCGTTGTTGGCCGCTACTACACTGTGTAAGGACATGACCTCCTACTTAGGCAACCACCAGTTTGGTGTAGGTATACCCTGCGGGGAAGAAGGTATAATGCATGCAGCAAATAAGCTTTTGGAGTTGAAGGGACACTATAACACTCATACTATGATGCTCATCGACTTTTGCAATGCGTTTAATCTAGTGGACAAATCAACATTAATTCGAGAAGTTCGCACACATTGTCCAAGTATATCCAGGTGGGTGGAATTATGTTACTCGAAACTTGCTAGGCTTTATTATAATGATTCCATCATCTCTTCTGCTCAAGGCGTGCAACAAGGCGACCCACTTGGTCCCTTACTCTTTGCTCTAACCCACCATCCTCTTATTACTGAGATTGCGGCAAATTGCACCTTAGACCTCCATGCTTGGTACCTTGACGATGGCACCATTGCAGGAGATACATTGGAGGTGGCTAAAGCACTGCCAATTATACAGCAGCAAGGTCCAAAGAGAGGTCTCCACCTAAACATTGGAAAGACCGAGATTTTATGGCCAACATCTGATCCAAGGAGTAGTCTAGAGAATATTTTTCCTGCAGATATTGGAAAAACGTGTGATGGCGTGAAACTTCTAGGCGGGCCTGTTAGCCTGGATGAACAGTTCTGTAGTGACATGGTACAAGGAAGGGTTACCAAAACTATACAACTTATGAATAAGGTTCAACAGCTGCAGGACCCACAGAGCGAGCTCCTTTTACTGCGTAACTGCACTAGAGTATCGAAATTATACTTCTCACTTCGCACTACTAGCCCCATGTTTTTGCAGGATGCTACAGATCTTTATGACAACCACCTAATGCAATATTTACGGTGTCTTATCGTTGGTGATGGTGCGGGGTTTGTCCCAACTCAACAGCGGCTAGCCACCCTGCTAATTAAAGATGGCGGTCTTGGCATCTACACAATGGCCGATACCAGCAAGTATTGCTAATTAGCTTCCTGTGCTCAAACCAAAGTTTTACAGGACATCATCCTATGAAGTACGTCACCACCTGAGTCGAGTCTAAGATATGAACATGCTCTTCAGATTTTCAAACAGGCTTGTGGTTTATCAGCCTTCAGCATCAACGACACTGCCCCTCAACATATGAAGTCCATGGCAGTACTATACTTTGATGCAGTAAAGGAAAAGTTACCTACTAGCTTCTTTTTAAACGACCGTGAATCTTTCATTTGGCAATGCAATAAAAAGGAGCATGTAATGGACTTTATCAAGGCCATTCTAATAAGCGGATTGAATCAGGAAGTTGGACCACATCAATTTAGCTCCATCCTCAAATACATGCTAACCATTCCTTTCTTTGCTGAGGACAGTCAGGTAGAAAGCCGACCGACATTCTAGTCTACAACCGGGATGATGGGAGGGACGTATTTTTTGATGTTACAGTTGTCTCGCCCCTAACAACCGCTAGAACTCGAAGCTCCACCACAGACCAAGCTATTAAAGCCGCAGTCACAAGAAAGCACACCAAATATTTAGACTTATGTGAAACATATGGTTATGGTTTCAACGTGCTGGCCATTACTACCTTAGGAGAACTGGGAGAAGATACAATTCTCTTTCTCAAGAGATTACGCAATTTCCTTGTTAGTCAGGACGCCAACTCTAATGTAGGAGGTTCTCTCTTTCATAGGCTTAGTATTGTTATTAAAAAAGGTGTAGGGGCCCAACTTGTTGCTAGGCTACCCTCCATCGACGTTGTACCTATTTTATAATATAATAAAAAATAATATTATTATTAGGCTACCAACTGCCCCTTTGTAATACTTTCTCCCCTTTTATTAATAATATTGCGCCCCTGTGGCTCTTTCTCATAATAATATTATTATTATTAATGTAGTACAATTAATGTAGTACAGCAACAATTAATGTAGAAGAGAAAAATAAAATAACAATAATAATATCCAGAAAGGTGTTGGTGCACAGATTGTTGCTAGGCTCCCAACCCTTTCAAACAACTCGGTGTAATTTCCTTTGTTTAATTAATCTAGCGGCTGTTTTTTTTTAATTGAGATTAAAATAATAATAATAATTTTTTTTTTTACTGAATCATTTGTTAGATGGAATTTAAAAAATACATCTGGTTCTTACAAGAAACTCGATTGGAGCCTAGTAAAAAGATGGGCTCCAACACCTTTTGGATTGCAAGACCAATCCTATGAAAAAGAAAATGCTTCACTCCCTCGTTAGTGTTTTGACTGGATAAACAGTTCCTTAGTCTCTTCAAAAAGATAATAGTATCTTCACTTAGTTCTCCCAAAGTGGTGAAGGCCAGAATGTTAAAACCATAACCATGGGAAGTACATTTGTCAAGATACTTGTTGAGCTTGCGCGAGACGGCGTTGGCAATGGCTTGGCCTGTTGTGAAATTGCGTACACCATTGGTGAAGGGTGAGACACCTGTAACATCAAAGCAAACGTCTTGGCCGTTCTCCAAGTTGTGTACAAGGATGTCTGTCGGACGCAAAGCGTTATGGTTTTCAGATAAAAAACCCAACAATGCCTCTTTATGTGCGAGCACACCAGCTTTATAGAAAATATCTGCGAAGACGTCTCAAACTAAGTCGTGTCGGAACTTGAGCCCCACATCGCTAGCATAATGTAGTGCATGGTCCCCGAATATATCCATTATCTTGTTACAACTTGGATAAGCAAAGCCTTCAGCAAAAAGAGGAATACCAAGCCGGTAGCATAAGATGGACGAAAATTGTCGAGGCCCAATGTTTAGGTGATGTGAATTTTAGTTGTAGTGAAAGTGGTGAGTAAAGTTCGTTCAACTCGGGCTTGTGAAGGATTTTTTAGAATTAAATAAAATTGTTTCAATAATAATAAGAAAATACCGAGACTCTGGATTCCACCATTGACCAATTAATTGATAAACTCTAATCAATATTCATGCAATATTCTTCTTTAAAGTGATTCTAATATTTGCCTCTAATAGATTTTTGAAGTAGAAGTTGTAATCACAAAGCATGAAACATCAAAAGTGTTAAAACCTAGCATGTTCCATCAAAACAATTCACAACTACTCAATAAAAATCAATTTTTCTTTTAAGTTCTATGCAAATAATCATGTAAAATAATTGCAATAAATTATTAAAATAGAAATATACCACTTTTCATGGAACAATGGCTTCCTCCGTCGCCTCGGCTAAGGGGTTTAGCTCCTCATATTAATCTCTTGCTCAAAATACATCTTTGGTGTTCAAAAGTTGATTAAAAGAGTGAAAAGTTCTAAACAGCGGGTTCTGTAACTAATATAATTGTTACAGAACCTATTTCTACAGAGAAACCGTTGCGAACTGAAGCTAACTGTTGGAAAAATTGTTACAAAAGGTTTAAAGTTTGAAAGTTACGGTCACAGAATCTGCGACTTTCTTTTTCTGCTGTTTATGTTCTTCGTCTTCTCCGGCAACAGTTTGCACCAGCAGAAACGTGTTTTCTTCCAATGATTTTTCTAGCTTCTCTAAGGCTCTAAACTTCCCCTAATTTCTTCCTCCTCTTCCTAGGACTCTAACCAACCCTTTTATACATAGTAGAGCAAAGAAAATTCGAGAATAACCTTGGTTTTTTTCCTCCATAGCAAGTTGCGATATTTCCTTTTTTTTTTTCTTCTGTTTCACGTGTATTCAATCAATCAAAGCTGTCCAAACTCCTCCCTTGATAGAAACAAGTCTTTAAGAAGAGTTTCCTTCCTCTTCTTCACGTAAGTTTTCCAAAAATAAACCAAGAAACTTGCCCAAAATAAACCGTGATATTTTTGGCAAGTTTTCGCTTCCAATTCGAGTTCTAGCCACTTTGGATCCATTCCAACACCCTTACCTTGCCTGTTAGGTCCATAGGAACAAACCCAATCAAATTCAGCCCTTTAATCTCCATAAAAATCGATCAACAATCCATCCACAAATCCGTCAGTAAAAAGAAACGAATTCCCGCCATTTTTTTGTTTTTGAAAATGTGAAGAAATGTGACCTCCCCCTATCCAGTCCCGGTCTGTACTTAGCAGCTGCTTGGAAATTGGTTACCCCTTATCCAAAATGAGAGTTCGAATAGCAAATGTCCTCCCAGGAGCCTTTAACAACTTTTCGAGCCAATTTTGCCGCAAAAGCCTATTCCTCCAAAAACACCTACAAAGGGGTAAAATACCAAAATTAGTACAGAAATGGGTACTAACAGTATACACAAAAGAGATGAAAATAGACACATAAATGCGTCTATCATTAGGCCAAGCCCACGGATTGGCACAACATGTAGTTAGTCCTGGGCATGTTTCGTTTTGTTACATTGTCATAGCACAGCATCATGGTCGGACATACAAAATTTAGAGGGGATCATCTTCACAATAACGTCGAAGTAGATGACTACCAGGGAACGCATGGGATGGGGGGAAGCGTCAACGATGCTAAGAGATAAAGGCGAGACACCACTAGCCTGTATGAAGCTTTGTCATGCTTGCTGGTAAACACGGCTTGTATCCATAGAGGGTAAATCATTCAGGATAATAATAATAATAATAATAATAATAATAATGAAATAATGATGACGTTGAACAAAGCATATACATACCAGATTAGAAGTAGAAGGGAAGTTAATAGGAGAATGAACTGATCGATGTGAGGATGAAGAAGTGCTCGACGCAGTTGGCTCCGGATGACCTAATAGGAAACAAGAGAAAGAAAGAAAGAAGGAAGTAAAATAACATATCATAAAGCATAAGGAATGGGGACGTATATATATATCACAAAGTGCATTTAATAATTACAACAGAATATTTTGACCGGCACGTGTCGATGTCAAATCCAACAAAGGGTAGTATGGAATACTCACGAGACTTGGAAGAAGAAGAACTCTGAGCCTCAGCGTCATCTTTAGCCTCACTGCCATCTTGAGAATAGTCATGAACAGAGCGGTTCAACCCATACTCGCTCATCGCGCCTAGCATAAAGGAAGGAGTGTGAAGAGGATGATTAGGATCCGGAACTGCCTTCACAACTAGAGGACGGGTAGAGTGCAGAGTCATGCGAGGAGAAATCACTTCAGAACCACTTTTGTTGATTGATCGGCCCAGCTGACGTTCAACACGTTCAATAAATGAACTAGAGGAGGGTGACCCCATTTTTGGAGCCTGCGGAGAAAGCGCAGAGGAAGTATTAGCAGAGCGAGTGGAAGGTAACCGCGGAATAGGTAGTACACCAGCGTCTCGTTTCATCTTCTTAGCTAGGCGATCAGCCCTCCACTCGTGATGGGGTAGATTAATATATTCTTCAATAAAAAGGGACTTAGGCTTCCAGCCAATAGGCGGGGAACTCTAAAGAATATAACACAAACCAATATAAAATAAACTAAGGAAAAATTTCAACTAAAAGGAAAAAAAAAGAGAAAAAAGAGAGAATACCTTAGCAGACGGGGACTTGACGAGAAGGATCTCCAATGGTTTCATCACTGGAGGGCGCCTTCTCTTCTTAGAGCCGGAAAAATGAGGTCAAGAGCCGCTTTTCTTATCCTTTTGAGGAGACTCCTCACCCGGAAGAGGATCCCAGCTGGTGACGAGCGGTTGGAGAGGACGACCCTTATTACTTGAAGAAAGCTTATATTGTTTGGAAACTTCATCCTTCAGCTTCAGACGACCCGACGCACGCAGTTCCTTGAAATCTTCTCTAATCAGAGCCGGAGGAGCGTGCGGATCCCCGAGAAGAAAGTTTAGCATGTTCCTATTAACACCATCACAGTACACACGCCATTCATTGGTAACACCCATTTTCCGTTGTGATAAAGGTTGAAAGAAATCAAAGTGACATTTTCGATCGCTCATTCGAAGGCTCTCTTTAAAGACAAAACGATTGAAACTTTTTCGGATCTCTAGCTCATCAGATAAAGAAGGAGTAGGAGGATTATAAGGAACTTCTTGATCAAAACCAAGCTGGAAAGCAACACAGATAGTATTGTACGCCTCGGATGAAAACTTTCCGTCATGAAACCCAGGGAGACGACTCGGAAAGGTAGAGACAATAATATCAAAATCTTCAAGTGAAGGCATATCCGCGGAGGACATCCTTCGTTGAGACTTGATAACAAAACTATAATGTAGAGGACCAGTACGACCATCCTGGTAGGAGATGGGGTTGAACTCAGTACCCTTGTCCATGTAATCTTTGAGCTTGGTTTTAGCAGGAAAACCCTTTTTGTGATAAAGAGCCATCTGAGGATGAGACTGAGGTACTTTTACTAGACGTTTGGTACCATCCTCCTGGGTGATTTATTCTTTCCACGAGAGCGCGGGGGGATTTAACTGAGGAGGCCTATATGAAAGAAAGCGTTAACAAACCCATGCTTGGATAAAGTTAGCAGGAAAGAAAGTTTCTATCTCATGGGACCCATCTACGCGGAGAATGTCGCGCGCCAATAAATCCAAGTGATGATACAAGCCACCCAGGAACATGGGAGCAATCGGAAATGACACGCCGCGAGACATCAACACTGCCATAGGAATGAGTTCGTTCTTGATAGTGTCCCGGGGACTGTGCTCAAACACATCATGGCATAACCAAAAGAGAAGAAAAGCCGCTAGTTCCTCTCCATCTGATTCTCCTTCACGAGGAAGTACGCCAGCTCGTTCGCCCGAAAACAAGGGGGCCCAATACTTGATCCAGCAAGAGTAAGAAGCACGATGTTGCCCAAGCTCGGATTTCTGGCTACTCTTCACTTCTTTTACGTCG
This sequence comes from Papaver atlanticum, assembly GCA_023531105.1. Classification (NCBI taxonomy): domain Eukaryota; kingdom Viridiplantae; phylum Streptophyta; class Magnoliopsida; order Ranunculales; family Papaveraceae; genus Papaver; species Papaver atlanticum. The sequence goes on along the minus strand of JAJJMB010005286.1, from coordinate 1,698,281 downwards.
TCATATTCCTCAGCAACAGCTAACCTCGAATGAGACTTAATGGCGGATGCCATAAGCTTAGGAGAAGACAGAACATTGACTGAAGGGCTAGGCGCATCAGTCGCAGAGGCTTTACCTTTTATTCTGCCTCCTAAGTCCTCCTCTTCATACAGAGATTCAGCTCTGATGTCATCGGGTAGCTGGAACGATATAGAGTTTGTCTTGGCCGAAATCCAATGGTCGCGAAGGTCCTTGTCTCTCTGATTCAAAGATTTAAAAATACAACATTCAGTAAAGCAAGTGTCACCATGAACGGGTAGGCCAGTAAGCGCTACCACGTCTTCCAAGATGGGAGTCACCTCACCCCAATAAAATAAGAACGTATGAGGGTCGATTCCGGCGGGACCGAGCTCTCGTGGTCCCGCCGGACGTACCTAAACTTCGTAGCGTTTATAGCGGCTTCTATGCCTAGAGACTGGATAGTTCTTTATGGTCGGGGTTGGAGAAGATGTAATCCACTCATGGATCCCAGGCGGCAGGAGATTCGGAGGATGAACGAAGGTTGATCGGAGGGAAAGTGTAGTCTCCCTGTGAACTGCTAGACGAGGCGTCTCTTCCGAAGCGGATATTGGAGGCATGTCTGCTTGAAGACGAATAAGCCAACTCCCAGATGAAGATGGAGGGAATAGGTGAGGATTTAGCATGCGCGAAACCCAATTGTCATCCGTCGAAAACAGAACCGAGCCATCCTCTACTGCAGGAGGCCGCAAGAGATCTTTGAGTCGACAATTGCTCCTTATTTATTCGAGTGTGTAAGGCTCCGATATAGGGGGTAAACCACGATCGGGTTTCATCATCCATAGCGGTTAAAGAAAACAAAGAGGAAAGAGAAGAGACGCAGTAAAATAGATGAAGAAAGAAAGGCGAGACTTTTCATATTTATAGGAGGGTAAAAGGCAGAAGCAGTTACCAAAGGGTCTAGTAACTGCTACATCCCAAGGGTCGTGACTGTAATCGCCTGGGAATTCCATCATTTTTAACCGTTAAGGGGTACATCAACATGTGACTATTGACCTGGTGTTTGACCAGTCAATAGTCAGGGGACTAATGTTGATACATAAAAATAATCAATCCAAAAGATATAGCCCCTTAATGTACTAAGTGTCCCCTCTCTTGATGGATAAGGGGACTAGGCTTAGTCCATGTGATAATAGATTAAGCCTAGCCCAAGAAAGGTGGTCTTAAGTTGGTTGAGCTTTTTCTTAGAACAAAGGAGAAGCCCTTCTCCTAAATCCTTAATGACTTGGATAAGAGGAAAATGAAAATGTTGTAATATATTAGTCTTATGGGTATTTATCCATAAGAAGGGGAAAGGAAGATTATTATAAAAGGGGGAAAGAAGGCATACTTAGAAGACACAATTTATCCACCATTACCTCTTATAAACCTCTCTATACCTTGGGAGTACTTTCTGTGATTAGGGCTAGTTCCTCCTTCCCACGTTTTACCTTATCAACAGGTAGCGGAACAAGATATTGTAGAATCACAAAGAATGAGACGAAGAGATTTGTGATTACTTTTTATCTTACCTATCGGAGATTAAATCTCGAGCAAATCTTAGAGAAGATAGTACTCAATACGATAGAACAGGTCAAGATCATAACACGCAACTATAGAGAAAATAGTTGGGTCTGGCTTCAGAATCCCAATGAAGTCTTTAAGTCGTTAACCTATAATGGTTTTAGAAAAACCTAGGTTAAAGGAGAATTGACTCTAGTCGCAACTAGTATCACACAGGAGGTGTGTAGATTAGGTTTCTCATTTGCTAGAGTTCTCCCTTATATAGTCTTCAAATCAGGTTTTGCAATCAATGTTACCTTGGTAACAAAGCATTCAATATTCACCGTTAGATGAAAACCTAATTAGATTTAAGCTAATATCTTTCAACCGTTAGATTGACTTATCTTGTTACACACAAATGAAATGTACCTTCATTTAGATATGGGTAACCGTACCTAAACGTGTACACTTAGATGGCTCAACAATAGTTAACCGAAGTTAGCCATATGAACACTTTCATATCAAACTTGTTCATCTTAATAACAACTAGTTCAAATGACTCAAATGAAACTAGTTATAGAGTTGTTCAATTATTTATATTCTCACAGAAGTATACAAGACACAATTGAAGAAAAATCGGTTTTGATTCACTGGAATCAGTTCATGAACATTATAGACACGGTTTGCAAAGATTGCATTCCTTATTATATAAATGTATCTGTTCATGAGTATGTAAACATACTTAACCAATTTTAGAACTTAACCTACTCAAGTATGCAAATAGGTACGCATACCTAAGTTCCCGGACTTGGTCTTGTTCACCAGTATGCAAATGGGTAAGCATATTGTCGTTCATGGCCGAACTCAGTTGAAATCAGTACGCATACGGGTATGCATACTAAATTCCCAGACTTGGAATACACTTGCAACAGTTAGCATACAAGTACGCATACTGTGTTATATCCAATCAATGGTTAATTGTTCTAAACTCCCATTTTAATCATTGAAACATTCTTAGAAGACGAGAATAACTGTCTCACACAAACTATTAGCTTCAAAGCAATTTTCAAGTTATCAAATGATCAATACGAAACATTCCTAGTCTACATCAAATGAATGTCTCACACAAATCATGTAAGATGTTACCAGGCGATTTTCACATGATCATCTTTTGACTTTCGTCAAGAATAAAAGATGAACTTGGTTAAAGAGAAATCTTACCAACACATATTTCGAGTTAAACTCAGCTCGAAATATCAAATGTGTATAAAGTAAAGTCTATATAGTTATACGACTTTTTTCTCAATATGAGATAGAATAGAAATAAACTTCTGAGTGATAGATGAGTTCAAGTCTCCACATACCTTTTGTTGATGAAGTTCCACAAGCTTCCCTTAGTAGTTCTTCGTCTTCAATCGATGAACGTCGTGAAGTCTAAAGCTCAACTACACATTCTATCCTAATCCGAGGCATAGCTATAAGTAGACTAGAAATAAAGACTTATAGTTTTGACAACTAAACTTGACAAACAAGCTTGATATATCAACGCTTGCGAGTTCGACCGAGCAGTGCTTTAACAATATCTACAACCAAACTATGCATCCCATGCATCAATATCTGGAACATCACCAATATCAGTTAGTCTTGTTTTAGAAGTGTTTACTTTAAGTCCTGCAATATATTTAGAGCACTTGAGGATAAAAAACAGTTTAATAAGATTTTCCTTCTTGCCATCTAGAAAAAAGATTATATCATCAGAATAATGAAGATGATTTACAATCTGACCTCCCTTTACCATAGAAAATCCATTAAAAAGATTGGAGTTTGCAGCTCTATCAATATATCTTCAGAACCCTTCCATTGCAATTTTGAATAGTAAACAAGAAATGGGGAATCCTTGTCTAACACCTCTTGAACTGTTGAAGTAACTGAATGAAGAACCATTGATAAGGACTAAAAAAGAAGGTGTCGAATAAAAAAAAATTATCCGTTTGCACCATTTACTACTAAAACCCATCTTTTGTAAGACAAGTTCTAAGTAGCTCCAATTAATCATGTCAAATGCTTTTTCAATGTCAATCTTGCAAATTATCTCTGGATTCTTAGACTTAAGTCTAGAATCAACCAGCTCATTAGCAATAAGAATAACATCTATGATTCTTCCTTCTACGTAAGCACACTACACAAGAGAAATAAGTTTTGACATGACCAACTTCAACCTAGTAGCCAACACTTTATCAAGAATCTTATAAACACTTGTAAGTAAACAAATTGGTCTACAATCCTTTATAGTTTCTATATGATCCCTCTTGGGTATTAGAGTGATGAAAGTAGGGTTGAAAAGACGAGGGTACCCAAATATACCACAATCTTTTATTCATCAACCTATAAGTCCTTTACTAAGTTTGACCGTCTATGGACTAAGTCAAGACAGTACAACAACTTTGGTACACACTTCATGTGATCGTCTATGGATACGAGATCGAGACAATACAACAACAAGATCACTTGTGTGATTGACTATGGATTCAAGATCGAGACGATACGACAACGAAGTGATCACTTGATAATATGTTCGATAATAACCAAAACTCTATAGGATCAATATCAAGTATTACGGATTAACGTACAAGTGCAATTTACTTTAATTATAATAAATACAATTATAATTTGGAAAGATAAAGTAAATGACACATCAAGATTTTGTTAACGAGGAAATGGCAAATGCAGAAAAACCTCGGGACCTTGTCCAGTTTCGAATACTCTAATAATTAAGCCGTTATACAAAATCTAATACCAACTTCGTATAGGTGAGACCAAGCAGACTACCCCTAGCTACTTAGTTTCCTCAGTATCCTTGCGCCTTCGACTTCTAGAGTCACGCACGTGAATCACCAATCCTTTAGATCGTATTCCAAACAATGAAGGATAAATTTGTTTGGTAACCACTCTATTCAATCTTGGTAATAAGATATTATTAGTCGTTGACAAAGGCTCTTCTGTTTGATCTAATAAACTCCTTTGTCTGGTTAGATCAATCTATCCTTTGATTACAGAAATAATCAAACTATAGATTTGCAATTAATCAATATAGATCCCAAAGAGAAACTATAAGGTGATGTCGATCTCACGCAACTAATCAATCAAATCTATAAAAGATAAACCGATTCTAGTTGGAACCCAGCCGATCAAGGTTTTTGCACACAATTCACAAGATACGAAAACTAATAAGAAAAACTTCACCGTCTTCAAATCTTCATTTGTCTTCGATAATAACCTGCACAACACCACTTGAAATCTCTTGTTATCAATCACGCACAGATTGGAGTATGTTAACAAAGGATTATCACAAGATGTATTTAGATCCGAAAATGGTTCTAAAGATCTCATCAATACTTTGATCTAGTTTGAGTGAATCTTATATCAGAAGAGAATATTCTCAAGAATAAACAAACAAGGTGCAATCAAAGTTTCAACAACCGTTAGTCAATCAAATCAATAATCAAAAACTATAATAACAATGCAATTATCTAGTTTCCCACCAACGGTACTCGTAGATCTTCTTGATCCCACATAAGTCTTTAAACGAGCGGTCGTAAGAGATTTCACCTAATTAGGATACTTTCCACTCCAGATAGACGGCTCCACCAGAAACAACAAGAATGAAGTTTTCCTGTCTCTTAGGATGGTTTGCAAGAAATGCAAACCCAGGTATTTATACACCAAGGTTGTTTGGACAACAAGGAAATTCCAAAACCAAAAATATTCTCAAGATATTATCATTAAAGTACCTAATTTCGGTTTTCCTATTTCTACTTAAATGCCAAACCATATGCTTTAATTGCTGGTAGTTAAAACATATATGATGAAAATCATAATTAAATGCCTTTCACTTTTTCGTACATGGGATCATCTTGATTATTGAGGAATATCTTTGAAAAATAAATGATAAGAGTTATTTACATGTTCAAATAATTTCGAAATCTAGAAGTTTCTCAGCAAACCCTAATTCCAAGATTCACAAAAAACATACATAGATATGTGAATATTGGAAACTCGGTTTTGCATCTTGGGATCGGTTGTACCAACCTCACAATGTAAGTTGTGATCGGTTATACCATGTTTCCCAAACCAGGTTGTGACCGATTACACCTTGCTTCCTAGAGGTAGCTTGTGATCGGTTACACCTTACTACCTGAGTTAGCTTGTGATCGGTTACACCTTGATTCTCAAAGGTAGCTTGTGATCGATTACAACTAACTTCCCAATTCATCTTTTCACCGGTTATATACCTTGGATCCCAAAGTAACTTGTGACCGGTTACAACTTGCATTCCAATATAGCTTGTAATCGGTTATACCTTGATTTCCAATGTAGCTCATGACCGATTAGAACTAGCTATATTATATAGGTTATGAACGGTTATACTATAAATCTTAACAAGTTAACATAGGTTCTACCTTGTCATCTTCATTGGTCATTCAAAAGATATTCAATAAAGAACCTGACCAATCATGATTTCCTTTTGATTATGAAACAAGTTCATATATGTACTTCCTTTAAACAAATGTTATAAAACATTGTTTCCTAGGGTGAAATCATTCATATATAATGCACACATAATCAAACAGCTATATACAATAGATTATGTCGATGTCGTCTTTATGAAGTTCAAAACATAGGTGTTATACTTGTAATTCAATAAATTCCTTGACACTTTAATCATAATGTCATGACCAAGTCTAACCACTAAAGTTATATATATATATACATCTTCGCATGTTATGTTTTCAATATAATCCGACTTGAAAGATACGTTAGGAATGGAAACAAGATCAAGTCAATATTATTAACCTCAAGAGGAAGGATGATGTCGTCGTTGTATTCGTTACTTCTTCACATTCTTTAGGTCTTCGGAGTAATACTTGTACATCCCAACATTTCTAGACTAATTTAAACGAAGTTGACTCTAGTATTTAATCAAGCGACTCTAGATGAGTTTTGATACTAAAATATAACAACCAAACTTGACATACCAACGCCTGGGGGGTTCAACCAAGCTATGCTCTAACAAGAGTTATGTTTAGCATCAATACAACCCTTATCATGGAATTCAAAGATGATACTCATAATGTCTCATTTAATAAAACTCAATAATTTCTTAAAAACATAACAGGAAAGTCATCTGGTCCCGGTGCTTTGTCTTGTGCTAAATCATTGATGGCCTGTAACACCTCAACTTCAGAAATATTAACATCAAGAGTATCATATTCAATGGAGTTAATACAATCAAACTCCATACCTTCAAGGATATGTCTGATAATTTATTCTTCTTTTAAGAGGTTCTCGTAGAAGTTTACAATATGTTCTTGAAGAATAGATTTATCTAAGACCAAATTACCATTGATATAAAGTTGTTTGATTCTGTTATATCTCCTCCTAGCAGTGGCTTTGTTGATAAAGAATGTAGTATTTTTATCCCCTTTTGTTAGCCATTTAGAATCGGATTTGATTCTCCAAGAAACTTCCTCCATATGAATAACTTTCTCAAATTCAGTCGTGAACTCCATTCTTTCCTTCAGTTGAGCTTCAGTTAATAAGTTATCTTTAGCGAAGTTGTCTAATATTTATATTTCAGAAAGAATGTTCTTTAACCTGGTAGAAGTATGTCCAAAGACCTCTTTGTTCCATTCCTTGAGCTTTTCTTTGAGAGCTTTGATCTTACACCATAAAATTGTACTTGGAGTACCTGCAAAAAAAATGTAGACAACATTCTTCTAACATATTTAAGAAACCATCAACCAAAAACCACATAATCTCAAACCTAAAAGGGATAGGTCCCCAAGATGGGTCAGAAATGTCTAAAAGAATAGGGATGTAATCTGATGTGGGTCTGGCTTTGGCTAGCTGGGAGACAAAAGGGAATTGAATTTCAAATAAGAGTGAAATGAGAAATTTGTTAAGTCTTGTTGATGGTGGATTTTCGGCAAGGGCTAAAATCGTAAAATCATGATACTGCATGTTTCTGACCCGGCTTCAGGAATGTATGTGACGATTCATATTTTACGATCCGTGAACCGTTTCACGATCTCTGACTGAGCGAACATTCCTCTCAGAGCTATGATGAATATGTTTCTCGAAAGGCCTCCCAGCTGAGCGTTTGATGCTTCACACATTTCATCATCACCTCTACATAGAATAAAAATGATTGGGCGGCTCCTAGACATTATGTTTGTTAGAGAGCTTAACGCCTTCAGGACGTCGCGCTGCTCGTTGTTCCCTGACTACATAGAGAGATCATGTATAAAATCTCTTAATGATTGGGCGGTTCCTAGACATAATGTTTGTTAGAGAGCTTAATGCCTTCAGGACGTCATGCTGCTTGTTGTTCCATGAATATACACCCCCTCAGAACGAGTATGATTCTTCAATTATCTCATATCTCGATTATGCAAATAGATTAATTTTAGCGTGTCATTCATCAACTGAATTCCTAGAAAATAATCTATTCTATCTCATTACTCTATTCCATGGCTGATCCTCAGCTGGATTTACTGGATTAGTAATAGATAACCATTTTATCTCATTACTCCGTTCCCTGAATCCTCAGCTGGATTCCATGGATTAGTAATAGATACTCAACTCATTTTATTACTCCGTTTCATGAATCATTCTCAGCTGAATTTCATGAATTAGTAATAAATACTCAAGTAATTTTATTACTCCGTTTCATGAATCATTCTTAGCTGATTTCATGAATTAGTACTAAATACTTAAGTAATTTATATTACTCCATTTCATGAATTATTCTCAGCTGAATTTCATGAATTAGTAATAAATATTCAACAATCGGGCGTCTGGGCCATCACCGAGTAAGCCCCGAGAAAATGGTGCAAGTGTACTTGACAATAATGCACGAACTAGTACCCGAACACACGAGGAACTTATGAAGGAAAATAATATTAAATAAAATAAGCAAGAGGCATGGGACCGGACCCACCGGCTGGCCGGTCATGCCGCCATGGCCGGTCCCCTCTTCCACTATTTTAATTTATTTCCTTCATCTCATGAAGACTCCTTCATTTGAGCAAACTCTCTCGTTTGAGCGAAACTCTTAGTTTCTCCATACTTTCCATCAAATGATAAAGAAATAGTGAAAAATAGGGAAAGGTGTCATGGGACCGAGCCACTTAGCCGGCCGGCCATGCCCTAGCCGTGGCTGGTCCTACACTTTACAATTCCTTATTTTCTCATATTATTATTTCCTTCATCTCACGAAACTCCATCGTTTGAGCGAAAACCCTAGTTTTTCAATATTTTCTCAAATATTGCTCAAACCATGAAAAAGCCAAAAAGTCAAATGGTCACATGACCGACTAGGCTTCCCACGTCAAATATTAAAATATTATTTTTTAATATTCTCAAAATATAGGTCGCACGAGCAAAGTTCTACTTGCTCATTTGAGCAAAATCGAGAGTTTCAGTCAAGATCAAACTCTTCTGAAAATCCATAATATTGCTCAAACGCGCACCATAAAATACCAAAACTCTCAGGACTGGGACACGGGAAGCGTGGTGACACGGGCATGCCACCTTGGCCGACCAAGTTCGGCCCTTCGGCTTGCAAGGAGCCGGACCCACACAACTTCATAATTTTGACCTAATTTGCTCCCAACTGTTCATATTGGGTCCAAACTCTTTCCAACCAACTTGGAATTCGCTCAATCGACCACCAAGGGCCGGTCCCATGACCCCTTGGTCGGTCCCTCATCTCTCCATAACTAGGTTTTATTACCTAACGCTCATACGATCACTATTTTAAAAAATGATTGAACCAGCATTTGATCATCCTTTCACCAACTGGTCAACAAAGGACTTTGGTGCATGCTCACTCGAGCACCTGGGCGCTACATGGTCGGCCATCATCCCATGTAGCCGGTCCCTCATTCACTCAGTGACTTATTTTCAGTAAGTCATCAATTGATCAACAATTGATCAAAATTAGGGTTTTGAACGAATGCTCTGCAAATCATAATTCTGAGCAAGTTCAAACACTAATAATTTTATGTTGATCTAGCAATCAACATATGGACTAATTATATAATATTTGGTCCAGCTACCAATATTTTAATTAATATTTTATTTGGTCACGTTACCAATAATTCATCAAATGAGCAACACTTGCTCAGATGCTCGAATATTGATTAAACTATCAATATTCAGTAATTTATCGAATGAGCAATACTTGCTCAGATGCTCGAATATTGATTCAACTATCAATATTCAGTAATTTATCGAATGAGCAATACTTGCTCAGATGCTCGAATATTGATTCAACTATCAATATTCGGTAATTTATCGAATGAGCAATACTTGCTCATATGCTCGAATATTGATTCAACTATCAATATTCGGTAATTTATCGAATGAGCAATACTTGCTCAGATGCTCGAATATTGATTCAACTATCCCTATTCGGTAATTTATCGAATGAGCAATACTTGCTCAGATGCTCGATATTGATTCAACCATCAATATTCAGTAATTTATCATATGAGCAATATTTACTCAGACGAGCAATATTTGCTCAGACTATCAATATCCATTATGTTGATTCAACTATCAACATCATTTATTCGAGAACTATACGTCCCAGTAGACATGTTCAGTTCGTGAATCCCAGAGCATTCAGCAATCATGCTCGACTGAACAATACTTAGACCCATCGTCTAATCAAGTCAATGACTGACTAATCAATTACACGTCTTCTTTGCAGACTCCACGTTCACGAGACATTAATCACGTTACATGGGGGATATTAATTAGGGTTTTTTTCTGGCGGCCTACGACACGTGTGTTCATCCATGATGAGAAATGTGAGTAAGTCATGCAAGCAGTTGAGGGAGTTGGAAAAGTAGTGGGTGGACAATCAACCAAGTCTTCGCACGACCTGGAACTGGTTAAACCACGATTTCCCACTCTTTCACTCGAGCAACCTTCACACTTACTGGAGATCAATGTGTCTACTATTCTTGCAATATAAATAAGTCTCTGAATCCACGATTGAACAACAGAAGAATTCTGATCTGAGCAATCATTCTCAAGAATTCAATCAATCGACCAGAACTTATTCGAATTCAATAGTTCACATAAAACTTGCAGAAACCTTAAACACATTCACAATCCTTGATCATCATTGATCTCACACAATTCTCAGGATTCCTCCTACAGATAAACCCTCTTCTCTCTTTATGACCGAATAAACTCTGGAATGGCCATTGTCTTGGTTTAGGACGGTGTCCTACAGATTGATCTCTCGAACTCAAAGCACTCATGTGCAGTGCATCTGTTTGAGGTTAGGAAGTTTGCTCGGTTGAGGAGCCTCCGTCCGCACGGTCGTCTCTCCACTTCCTAGAAAACCGGCAAATCGTTTTTCCCCATCAACAGATTGGCGACCACAGTGGGAGATCATTCTCTCGGTTGCAATCCCAACTTTCACAAAATAGTTGATCTAAGGTCAGGTTCAGTTACAAATCCTAACACAAATAGTGCTATCACTAGCAATAGTGGTGGTATTCCGTAAACTACTCCCGCTTCCAACAACGGTGTTGGTGATACCGCACCTCCTCAAACCAACATTGAAAGCAATCCTCTCTTTGGCCGGCCTCCCGAAGAAATCAGAGAAAATCCGCCTACCATAGATGATCTCATGAAGGTGCAAGAGACTCTTGCCAAAAATCAGACTGACATGGCTGCCACTCAGAAATAGTTATGCACTTATCTCAAAACTCTCACAGACAAGATGTCAGAGAAAACTCGGGAGAAAGGAAAAGCAAAAGGAACATCTCCGGCTGCTGATCCCGAAATCTCTCCAATCCACGTGGTAGATAATGATGAAGTCCGCAAAGTTGCAGATGATCTATCATCAAAGGAATCTACAGGTTTCATCACACTCGTGAAGACCTGGAACGCTTTCTGGAGGCTCGAGGAAAAGACAAAACATCATCTGTTCACCGCCACTAACCTCCGTACCCTGCTGCTACATAGAGGATTCTTCTCCTAAAAGGCTATACTTCTCCAACGTTCACACTTTAAAATGGAACAGTGAATGCCCAAGAACATGTTTATCGATTCCTGGAAGCATTAGGAGAACATGAACACAACCATGTCGTCCGTTTGAAGGAGTTCTCAAAGTCTCTGACAGGTCGAGCATATACATGGTACAACAACATCGCACCAGGGAGCATCACTAGTTGGGGAGAAACGGTTCATATTTTTACCAAAAGTACTTCTTCGTCTCAGAGCAGATTACTCTCTCTGATTTAGGAAGAATGTCTCAGAATAAAAATGAACATCCGAACGATTACGTGAAAAGGTTCAGAGTCCAAGCTATGGATTGTCATGACCCGAATGTCACTGAATAACAGCTGGTGGAATTATGCATCAACGGAATGATCCCGCTCTACAGATCCTTGCTGGAGAATCTGCGATTCCAGACTTTCTCAGAGCTTCATGAAGCAGCCAAACGGTCATCAACCACTGCTCCGGCCTTACTAGAAAGAACAAAAGATACAAAAGTCGAGGAACCACGAGAAACTCGAGGCAGTGCTAGGCGCCTCTTCAACATATAATACAACCTCCAACCTTCCATGAACGTTGTTGCTCAAGGAAGTAAAAGGAAAGCCACCTCTGCTCAAACATGCGACATCCACCGAAGGCGCAAAGAAAGGATAACCACTCCTGAAATGCACAAACCTCAACCTAGCATAAACAAACGAGAAATGATCAGACAGACTCAATCTTCCCTCTTCCCATTGAGGAAGTGATCGAGTTACTGGAAGTATGGGTTCAAGATGGTGCAATCAAATTGTCGTTCATCAGGAGAGAGCCAACTGAAGAAGAAATTGAGAATCTCAGGGACTGTCGCCTTCATAGGTTCATCAATCATCCGACAAGTGACTATAATTTTTTGAAGCACATCTTCAAAAAGAAGGTTAATATAAGTGAGTTTCAACTGGGGACTGAAGGAGTACACAGGACCCTCTCACAATCAAGACTTTCACTCTCTCTGAATAACCTATCAAAAAAACAGTTAATTCCTTGGTCGAACATATATGTGAATTACTCAATCTATCGAAGACACAAAGGAGAGACATGTTCAGAGCATTGAATCACATAGTGTCAGGAAGTCCATTCCGGAAATACTTCCTGAGCCTCCAGCCACAGATGAAGAGATATACAACTGGGGACTGCATACCACAGTCAATCTCAAAGTAAATGAATTTGGGAGAACGTTGATCGATATTGGCACCGCTATCAACATTATTACACCGAAAACCCTCAGAGCTGCAAGCATCACTCGACAAGAAGCTACTCATGCTCCCATCAGAGACCATGAAGGAACACTCAGAGATGCTTATGACTACATCATTCTCAAGGTGAAAATAGGTTCAACCTGAACAGAGACAAAGTTTCACATAGTCTGGAAGATCCAAGATATGACATGATCCTCGGACGAGCGTGGATCCACGCTGAAAATATGGCTACTAACAAAGCGTCTTCGGTTGCACATCTCTCCAACGAAGAAAGTTCTGATCCAGAAGATTTGGCGGGCATTCCATCATCATAGCACTTGAAGGAATTTCGAACTTCGACGAGGTTGAAAGAAGAACCTGCAAAAGAGGCATAGACATTCATCAAGAGGTTCCGCACTCAGGAAAGTCTCATTCCTCCCATGTCTAGGTCATTTATTTCCTCACATGCTATCATAGCATGGGAACTCAATTATGCTAGCAACTATGCTGTTGTAAGACGTTATGAATGGGTAGCTTCACCATATTAATATTTTACCAAGTTGTTGAATCTGACACCTCTCCGAATCGAGCATCTCACTGACAAAGCCATTTCACAGTAAAGTCATAATGTTCAGGAGAATTTGAGTTGAACTCCCAGTACACCTTCATCTTAAGAATGCTCAACCCATAAACTAGTTCGTGAATGTAAAAGCTCACTGGATGAAGGAGCAAATACTATGTCGATACTAGTATTTTCGGTCTCTGGAGAAACTCCGACCATGGTATCAACATCAACAAGAATTTCTGGAGAAAATTCAATTGTGATCTTAGCATCAACAAAGGTCCCATGAGCAACGTCCTCATGACCGGGTTCATAAACTATCCATTCTCTAAAGTGTTACTCAATGGATCGGACTTCTCCAAACACTAATGATTCATATCAAGATGTGTATACATGAACGCATGTTAACTTGAAAGTCTTCCCAAAGATTGCACGACGGATGGGCACAAGCCAAAGTCTTCTACAAGATTTTCTCATCACCTCTACAAATGAGATACAACACACTTCGGGCTATGGGTTTACAAAAACGTACCAATAGGTGAGTAATGGCATAATACTTCCTTGACGAAAGATTTTCGTATATGTCTCTACTACAACATACCAAAAGGGCGCGTCAATCGGACATACGAGCTGAAAGATATGGCCTTTACCGTCAGGTCTATGAAATCTGAAAGTTTTGTACGGGATAACAAATTATTAATGTGCACGCTTTCTTGAGTAATTTGGTTTTTACTGATCCAAATTTGTGAAACATATCATAGTTATTAAGTAGGCCCAGTATCAGATATGAAAGAACAAGAATATTTGACTTGTCTTGGTCTTCCTATTCCTCGTGATTCCTAAAATTTGATTTGTAAATCGCAGATCGAGTAGGAGGGAATACTATAATTTTGATGGTTGATTCCTGTAACAACAACAACAACAACAACAAATTGACTTAAAATTCTAGTCAAATAACAATAAAACATAAAAAAAAATCTTTAACAAAAAAAACGGGATTGATGATGTTTTGCTTTTGCTTTTTGCTCAAGAAATCCCATAATGAAAGCATGGTCCCTTTATCTTAGTCTCTTTTTCTTTCTTTTTTTGGTACGGTAGAGTTATTTATTTCAGTTCATTAAAAGTTCTAAACTAATATATATATATATATATATATATATAGAAGAAAGAGAAAATCACTGTTTGGTTACCTCCATATAGAATCCAAGATAAAGATATCAACTGAAATCTGTAAAAATAAAAGAATTTTTCTTTTTAAATTAGATTTATATCTAGCAGAAAGAAAAATAGAAGTGAAAACTCTGAGTGATTATAGAGATGGAGGAGGAAGAACATCATACTTGTTCAGCTGAAGATAGAGATGGAGAAGATGAAAAGATGGAGCGTCTGGTGAAGCACATTAAACAGCCCTCAAAAACTAGTATTTAGTTTGTACATTTGATTTTAAAGGATACGACATTTTTTTTTTTTTTCGAATTTTGGGTTTCTTCTACTTTTACTAGAAAATTGTTCTTAAATACAAGATCAATGTTGAAATCAAAGGTACACACTAATGTTAGTTTTTGAAGGTTGTTTATTGTGCTTCACCAGCCCCTCCATCTCTATCTACAGCTAAGCAAGTATGATATTCTTCTTCCTCCATCTCCATACTCACACAGATTATTCACTGTTTTTTTTTAGCTTTTTTTTTTTTAGTTTTTCTCTACTAAATCTAAATTTAACTTAAAAAGAAAAATTATTTTATTTTTACAGATTGCAGTTGATATCTTTATCTTGGAGTCTAAATGGAGGTAACTAAACAGTGATTTGCTCTTACTACTTCATTATACATTAGTTTCGATCTTTTAATGAATAGAAACAAATAACTTTACCGTACAAAGACTAAGATAAAGGGACCATGCGTTCATTATGGGATGGGGACCTATATACATCATCAATTCCAAAAAATAATATTTTTTATAGATTTTTTATCGTTATTTAACTAGAACATTAAGTCACTTTTTTGTTTTTGTTGTTGTTGTTGTTGTTGTTGTTGTTGTTGTTGTTGTTATTGTTGTTGTTTTTGTTGTTGTTACAGGAATCAACCATCAACATTGTGGTATTTCCTCCTACTCAATCTTCGATTTACAAATCAAACTTTAGGAATCATGAGGAGGAGGAAGACCAAGACAAGTCAAATATTCATATTCCTTCATATTTGATATTGGACCCACTTAATAACTATGATCTATTTCACAAATTTGGATCAGTAAAAACCAAATTACTCGAGAGATTTTTTGGTAGGTCACCATAAGTTGAATGGGGAAATGTTGAAGATTTCGCAAGATTGGCCAGGATTCCTGAAAGTGAAAGATTTGACTCATACAAATTTTTACTGGGGGAGGAGGTAAGTCCTGCTTATTCTAAACAAATTCTTATTCGAGATTGCCTATCAGTTTGTGAGATCATTGAAAAGCCGGGGGTCTAACAACCACGCCAAATATTTCGCTTAGCAATATGTATGAACTAACTCCAATATACTTTCAAGAGAATCAACTAGATAGTCAGACTCAATCTTAAGAAAAGTATATCCAAGAGTTATATCTCAATTTCTCAATTCAATTTGCGATCAAACAAATAGGAATTTTCGAGCCCGATTGAATATAAGAAATAACTTGGACGGTATAAAAAACCAATATACAAGTGTCAATCAATTTAAACAACAACCCAAAGGTCAGATTCACAAACTGATTGAACTTACGCACAACCTGGATATTTCAATTATATAGAAAATATAATGCAGAAAAGAAATAACACAGACACCAGAAATTTTGTTAACGAGGAAACCGCGAATGAAGAAAAACCCCGGGACCTAGTCCAGATTTGTACACCATACTGTATTAAGACACTACAGACACTAGCCTACTAAAAGTTAACTTTGGAATGGAATGTAGTTGAGCCCTAACCAATCTCACACTGATCAAGGTACAGTCGCGTTCTTTACGCCTCTGAATCCCAACAGGACTCTGCGCACTTGATTCCCTTAGCTGATCTCACCCACAACTAAGAGTTGTTACGACCCAAAGTCGAAGACTTGATAAACCAATCTGTCTCACACATAAAAGTATATTGAATAGATAAATCTGTCTCCCACAGAAATACCTAAGAGTTTTTGTTTTGTCTTTTGATAAATCAAGGTGAACATGAACCAATTGATACACCGGACTTATATTCCCGAAGAACAACCTAGGAATATCAATCACCTCACAATAATCTTAATCGTATGGTAGCGAAACAAGATATTGTGGAATCAAAAACGATGAGATGAAGATGTTTGTGACTACTTTTTATCTTGCCTATCGGAGAATAAATCTCGAGCGAATCTTAGAGAAGATAGTACTCAATCACGATAGAAAATAGCAAAATCAGAACACGCAACTACAGAGAAATAGTTGGGTATGGATTCACAATCCCAATGAAGTCTTTAAGTCGTTAACCTACATGGTTTCTGAGAAAACCTAAGGTTAAAGGAGAATCGACTCAAGTAGCAACTGACTCAAATGAAACTAGTGCTAAAGTTGTTCAATTGTTTATATTCTCTTAGAAGTATACAAGACATAATTGAAGCAAAATCGATTTTGATTCACTCGAATCAATTCATGAACATTATAGCTACGGTTTGATAAAGATTGCATTCCTTATATTATATAAATGTATTAGTTCATGAACAAACCGATTTTAGAACATAACCTTCTCAAGTATGCGAACGGGTGCACATACCTAAGTGGCCAGACCAAGTTTGGGTTCGCCAGTATGCGAAGGGTACGCATACCATCCAAACTCAGTTAAATTACGGAACTTGAAACTCACGCCAGTACGCATACCGGTATGCATACTGAGTTCCCAGACTTTCATAAACCAACCAGGTTACATATGGGTATGCATACTATGGTTCCCGGACTTGGAATATCTTGCAACAATTAGCATATTGATGTGATTTTCAACTTTGTTGTAGTAAAAGGTTCGTTGAGACTTGTGAAGATTCGAGTTTTTAAATTTAATAAAAATATACAATAATATTACAATTGGTGCAAGAGGTACTGGGACTAAGGATTTAGCCAATCTTCATAACATAAGGTTATTCTCAACAATTTTAGCTCAAGAAATATAAACATGGACTCTATTTTTGCCAAGGTAGATTCTCAAAACATTGATTGTAAATGTTAAGCATGGGACATCAAATCACCTAAGCTAAGCATGACCCATCTAATCAAATGACAACCAATTTAATCAAATCATATTTAAATTAATTTTAGTGCAAAAGTCATAAAAAAGAATAAAACAAATTTACCCATGTATGAAGTTCGGCCTCCTCCGTCGTCCCAGTGTTGGGGTTTAGCTCCTCATATTATAGACACTCTCAAAATATTTTTTATTTGCTCAAAAATTGTTTACAATTGTGAAAACGGAGAAAATAGTGAAAAACAGTAATTTGCGACGCACAAAAATAGTCACAAAATGAACGATACAAGAGAAGTGCTGTAGACTCTGTTCCGCGGTCGCTGGAAAGGAGTTGGGAACTGTCGCATTTAAGAGACAGTTTTCAACGACTTTCCTTATAGGCTTTTGTTCTTCGTGTTCTTCAGTTCTGCAGCAGCAGCAGCAGCAGAACCCGAGTTTTTGCAACTCGTGATTTCTTCTTCTCTGGCTCTCCTAAGCTCCCCAAACTCTCGACACCCCTTCCTTGTACCTGGAGCAATCTATTTATACTCCTAATCCTCCTTTAATCCGGTCATATCTCCCAAATAATCTTCATTTATCAATATTATTCTCCACGGCCAAAATTTCCATTTTTTGATCTTACACGCGTTCTCAGCTGTCAACCTTCCTTATTTATCTTCTTCACGCATCTCTGTAGTGCAACACACTCGAAACTCATGCATTACACGCCTCAAACTCGTGTCAAATTCACTTGAACCCGTGAAAACTTGTGTCCACTGTTTTGGATTGAAACACGTTATTAAGCCAAATTTGATTGGAAACAACACCCATACCAGCTTTCTATAGTCATATCACGTCTACCCACTAAGTTTAAGGGATTGAATCTCACTAAATCATGTCCAAACATCCGATCGAAATTCTGCCAGTGAAGAGAAACGTTTTCCCGCCAAAATTCATTTTTTGAATTTGAGAAGAAGATGTCCTCCCCCTAATCCTGCACGGGTGTCCCTTTAGCACTTGTCTTATGGGGTGCAAATAGTAATTTTGGGCGTAGATAGTAATTTTTCCGGGGTTCCTCCGACAAATTTTTGGGGTGCTTCCGGTGCATTTCTTGGGTGCCTTTAGTACTCTATCATGGGGTGTAAAACACCACTTTTCGAGCCAATTTTGCCGCAAGAGCTTATTCCCTAGAAAAGACTTAAAACAACTCTATTAGAAATAAAATGAGTCCTAGATAATGTAGTTATGGGTGAAAATGAGTCACACTTACGTGCTTATCACATACAAGTACGCATACTGTGTTATATCCAATCATGGTTATTTGTTCCAAACTCTCATTTCAATCATTGAAACATTCTTAGAAGAGGACAATAGCTGTCTCACACAAACTATTAGCTTCGAAGTGGATCAGGGAAAGATCAATACTGCGGAATATTCAAAGATTCACTCTATTTTTCATCAATATTTGCATAAAGACGTATAATAGACTTAATCTTTGCAATCAAAAGTTCATCCTATCTTCCATCAATATTTGCATAATGACATAATATGCTTAACTTTTAACATATATCGGACAATCATAGTTTACGGACGCAAACACACATATCCCATAACAGTTTTTGCAATATATAAAACCAATAAAGATTAATACTGCAAAATCATCTTCCAAATAAACTTTAGAATTTAAATAAATAAATCTAAAAAAATTGCAAGATGAAAATCGTTGACAATAGTTATGTGTACTCACAATAATTGTTATTCCAAAACCTAGTTATCCTTCTTAAAACACAAGAATAAATTATCATTAGAAGTTTCCTAGACATTAAGACCTTTGAAAAATTCTTTATCGTCCCCGAACTCCTTGTCGTCAACAGCCATAGGAACATAAGGTTCATGAAGATAGTATTCAATTTCAACAAACCTTCTTGACTGAAGCCGAACCAGGGCCTTCTGAATTTCAAGAGTCCTAAAAAAATAGCCTTTATTTGTTGTATCTCCTTTCTTGTTTCCTTCAACTCTTCAAGAACACCAGAAAACTTTTGAAGATTTGATGGAACAGCCCTTGGTTTCCTCACATTCCTCTTTTTTTCTTTTCAAGGAAGAGGGTACCGGAGATTTATCTTTTTCCTTCATGATTGCTGGCTTGACAATCATATTAACCTCTTTTCCATCAGAAGTCATAATGCTTAGAGTCTCCATACAAATATGGGTTTGTGAGAGAAATTCACAAAACAACCTCTACAAGCAAACTTGTGATAAAAAGAGTTTTTCAAGGAAGAAAAAAGGAATGTAGGGTTACAGAACCTTTTAAAGTAAGTAGATTCACGTACGTACAACTCACAACCCTAAAGAAGGCAGAATTCTCGATATTACCCCTTATCAATGAATCAACAAGGAGACTTCTTTTCAATACCAATCTAGGATATGAAAAGATCAACCAAAACAAAAAAAAACAAAAAAACCTTTTTCTTAAGACCTGTAAGTGCATAACTCTTGTCTTTTTTTTTATCAGGAACTTGAGACAAGATGCACAACCAACACAATTAAGTTGTGTTGAGTTGAAAATAATCTGTCCACCATGAACCTTTTGGAAAGAGCTCCTAAAATCCTCTTTCACAGAGTGTTTAGACCGTGTTCTTTTCTGAAGTGGTCTAACTTTTTATTTAGAAATTAACTTCTTTGGAGAAGAGTTGAGTTTACATACCTCAAACGACTTCTGAACAAGTTTAAGCTTGTTTGCTAATCGATTTGCTCCCCGTTGAAGTTTATTGACATATCTTATTTTATGTTTGTACTTGTTAGAGCTGTCAACGGGGCAAGCTAGGGTCAACCCTAGCACTACTACTATTTAAGAACAAGCCTAAAAACCCAACCCTAACCCTAGACGGGTCAACCCTGGCGGGTCGACGGGTTAGCTTGTAAATTTAACACTTATTTTTTTTAATCACAAAATGAAAATGATAGTACTCCTTGTTTATGATAAAAGGTCAGATCCACCACTCTAAAGTGTAATTTTATGTTACATTTTGATTGGTTAATTTAACTATCCGATTGCTTATAAATCTATAGTTTATAAATAGGCTAAATCCTCCTTTATCTTCTCTGTAGATAGGCTCTTTTCTTTCTCTCTTTTTTGGGGGTGATAGCGAATTAGTTGATTAATTTTTTGACTTGTTCTTCAAATCATTATCATCTTTGATCTCCTCTTCTTTTGTATCTATCTTGAAATTATTCCATCATTCAATGTCTTTTTAACTGCGCATTTTTAATTTGTGGGGACTCTGCAGAGTTCTTTTTTAGTTGCGTAATAGGAAGATTTGACTTTCATCTATAAATAAGTCTTTGATTAACGTTAACTTCTTTTCCATCAATTGTTCAGTTCTATATGATAATGAATTATGGGACTTAACTTATGAATTTAACAATATATCAGTGACAATCCATTATATTTATAAGTAATTGAAGGTATACCTACCAACAGTAAAGCATTAAGATATGTTAAGTTAGTAAAGAATGAGTTTCTGAAGATTTAGTTGGAAAAAAATCTTATTGTTTGTTTGATTACTATATATTAATCTATAGAAATTAGCTTAGTATTACTATAAATATTAGAAATAATACTTTTGGCGGGTTGGCGGGTAACCCGCGGGTTGACCCTAGCTCAGCTTGTTTGTGACGGGTTCATAAATGTGAACCCTAACACAACTTGTTTAGCCAACAAGCCAAGCCGGGTTAGGGTCAACCCGTGGGCCGGGTTATAAATTGAGAGCTCTAGTACTTGTAACACTTAGAAAGTTCATGACGTAAAGGTACAATAAGAACATGTCAATGTGGAGGACGGTTCAGATACCATAGCGGAGCAAGCTGCTAGACAAATTATGGTACCTGAAACATTAGAAACAAAATTTCCAGTAGATAGAGAAAAATCCATTTTATCCTCCAAAATAGTTGAAGAAGTTTCTCCAGAAAACATATTAAGATTGATGTGAGTATTGTTACAATTATCAAAATCAATATTTTCAGCAAGGAGCGCAACACTTGATTTTTCGTCTTCATTTGAATCATAG
This sequence comes from Papaver atlanticum, assembly GCA_023531105.1. NCBI lineage: Eukaryota > Viridiplantae > Streptophyta > Magnoliopsida > Ranunculales > Papaveraceae > Papaver > Papaver atlanticum. The sequence continues at coordinate 1,676,619 of JAJJMB010005286.1, read as the reverse complement.
TGATCAGACATTTCATCAAGAGTTGTAGCAAGACCTTTGTTCCCAGTGTATTTTCTACGATTTGGACACTCATTGGCAAAATGACCATAACCTTTACACTTGAAGCTGTGAGGCATATCCTCATCATCAGTATAGACTGTATCCCTGTTTTTAGGAGGAACACGGTCATGAGATTTAATTGATGATCTAGGCTTATCTCTGACGAACCATTTACTTTTCTTCAAAAGAAGATCTCTAAAATGTCTTGTGTTCAGAGAAACTGATCAGTTATCAAGATCTTCATCTGATGAATCAGTCTCACTAGGATCATCCATAGAGTTGCCAACACTTTTACTTTTTTCAAGTAATTTTGTGTTCTTTTGTGCTTTGAAAGCAATATCCTTTCCAGATTTGGATGTATGCTCATGGTCAAAGATCTTTAACTTCCCAACCAGAATATTTCTGGATAAAGTATTAAGGTTATTTCTGAAACAACCCTCCTACATTTCTCAAGCCTGGTTTACATTTGTACTGATTACTTTTAAAAATTTATGAAAACAAAGATAATTAATTGCCAAATAGAAAACCAAAATAAATCAATAAAAATATAGACAAAATACAAATACACAATATTTTGTCCTGACTTCCTACAACCCACTCCCTCGCTACTACATGCTTGGAATATCAAGCGGATGAGATGTTGGCATGGCAGAAGTAAACGTCAACTCTACGCTAGACCAGCACCAAAACCACCGAAGTTTGAAGGTCGTTTAGTACTTTCAATTGCCAACACCTAAAAAGTTTGTCCACGGGAGTTAAACTCCAAGCAAGTTCACTGGGTCGCCCAGTCAAGAAAGGATATAAAAATTAATCCTATAATCCACATGAAGTTACATGACTACGAAGTACTGTTTGCAGTTACAACGACATTAAATTTCATAATGAGCACAAACTTAGTTTAGCAGTACAAATAAATAAGACATGAATTTCAACAAGCAATAACATCAAAATATAGTCTACAAATTAGTATCCTACTGTATATATTGGAACAACAGGCCTTCAAACCCTAATAGCATACGGGAACCTATCCAAGAACCTATCCAAGTACAGTAAAATCACTAAAACTCTCGCACCCATCAGTAGCCTGTCTTACCATCTGAACACATCCACTAAAATTAAGATATAACGACTAACCTCTGGAGCAGGTCAACTATGACGACTAGAGTTTATAAAAAACGCATCTCCGTCTCATTTTTAAAACGCATCCATTCCCATTATTTCCCTCAAAGGAAACGCGGAAATAACAAATATAGGATCCTACACACGTTAACACCAGGTCCACAAAGTCACACCACAACAAACACAAAAGACATAGAAAACTTGAGCTCGATAACTTACTAACGAAAGCCTAACGAGCAGAGCAATGTAGCCCCTAGCTTCAAAAATTTATCTACAAGACAACAGTAACTAGTTTAGCACAACGCTTTAGTTCAATCACAATAGGACACCTAATATCAATATCTAATATTCTATTAAGATGTATAGTATTTCCATTCTCACCATGATACATAATTAGGTTCATGACACCGAGCCATCAAGGGGAGATAAGGTGACATTTCGAATCGGACAACATATGAAACTTAATAAGTTAGCACAACGAGATGTTAGCCCCTTATTAACTCCTCAATAAATAAGAAAAACTACCAATGCATACAGATTTTACTCATAAATTTGTTTGCTCTATAGTCTAACACAACACACGCACATCAACCACATAAAAACCAACTCGTACGTTATTCCATCTCAAGGCATGTTAACATACAATATTCTAATTGGTTACTGAAACGCAGCGTGATCAGATACAGATTTAAAGGTAAGCCCTAGAACAGTATATTTGCTTGCCAATTAGATCTACCCAAACAACATACAACGACATGACGAGCACAGTAAGATTAATCAAGCATCACTCACATCGAAAAAATAAGTAACTAATATACCGTAGATAATTAAACATAAGTTACTTTGAGGACTATGAACTATCGATTTAAATCCTTAAATCCAACATTGACAAAGAGATCTAGTAAACTTGCCTTAGTCCTGCAGAAGGTGCTACCACAACAAGCCATGAATCTACCATTGAAATCAAGGTCTCGTAAATTCCCAATTCAGTAGAAATCCTAGCCCCACTGCCAACCATCATCTTCAAATATGGTCGTCCTCTCGGTTCCTCCTCTTCTATCTGTAACGCCACCTCACTCACATTCCTTTCTCTTTCTTAATAAACCCTAAAACATTTATGAATGGACACGGTATATCTTTAATAGGCACCTCGGGAGTAATTGAGTGCCTAATTATTTAAATTGGTATGGGAACCTCCCATCACGTACATAAACTTCATACCAGCATTATAAATTGAAAAGGTGGGATATTACAATTTCCTTCAACGATGGCATGTTTTTTAGAGTCGAATTTGGCTGGCAACGATCTGAGAATTATCATCACACTGTCCTTTTTAGGAATAGTTTTACCCAATGCAAAAGATGCATTAACAATTTCAGACACTTTGTGATCAAACTCATCAAATGAATCTTCATCAACCATATGAAGGTTTTCCCAATCAGAATTTAGGTTTTGAAGCCTAACTTCCTTTTCATAGGTATTCCCTTCAAATACAGTTTCTAAGATATCCCACGCATCTTTAGACCGAGTGCACGTAGTCACATGGTGCTAAAAATCTGGGGTAATGGCATGAATGATAGCATTTAAACCGTCAGAATTTTTTTTTGCAGCGAGAATCTCGTTAGGTTCATATCTACCAATATCCTTTGCAATAGAAACATCGTCTACTATAACCATTGGAGGATCGTATCCATTAACAACATAAATCCATGATTGAAAATCACGCGCTTGAAGAAAGGCACGCATAGCAATTTTCAACCATAAGTAATTTGAGCCATCGAAGACTGGTGGTACGATTACTGAGATAGCACTTCTGTCGATAGAGTCAGATCGCTACAGACACAGACTTATAAGGTCTTAAACATGTTTGCCTGCTCTGATACCAATTGAAAAGGCTGGGGTCTAACAACCACACCCAATATTTCGCTTAGCAATTTGTATGGAATAACTCCAATATACTTTCAAAAGAATCAACTAGACAGTCAGACTCAATCTTAAGAAAAGTATATCCAAGAGTTATGTCTCAATTTTTCAATTCAATATGCGATCAAACAAATAGGAATTTGCGAGCCCGATTGAATATAAGAAATAACTTGGACGGTATCAAAAACCAATATCCAAGTGTCAATCAATTTAATGAACAACCCAAAGGTCGGATTCACAAACTGATTGAACTTACGCACACCTTGTGATATTACAATTATATAGAAAATATAATGCGAAAAAGAAATAACACAGACACCAGAAATTTTGTTAACGAGGAAACCGCAAATGCAGAAAAACCCTGGGACCTAGTCAAGATTTCAACACCACACAGTATTAAGCCGCTACAGACACTAGCATACTACAAGTTAACTTCGGATTGGAATGTAGTTGAGACCTAACCAATCTCACACTGATCAAGGTACAGTCGCGTTCCTTACGCCTATGAATCCCAGCAGGACTCTGCGCACTTGATTCCCTTAGCTGATCTCACCCACAACTAAGAGTTGTTACGACCCAAAGTCGAAGACTTGATAAACCAATCAGTCTCATATAGAAAAGTCTATTGAATAGATAAATTTGTCTCCCACAGAAATACCTAAGAGTTTTTATTCCGTCTTTTGATAAATCAAGGTGAACAGGAACCAATTGATACACCGGACTTATATTCCCGAAGAACAACCTAGGAATATCAATCACCTCACAATAATCTTAATCGTATGGTAGCGAAACAAGATATTATGGAATCACAAACGATGAGAAGAAGATGTTTGTGACTACTTTTTATCTTTCCTATCGGAGAATAAATCTCGAGCAAATCTTAGAGAAGATAATACTCAATCACGATAGAAAACAGCAAGATCAAAACACGCAACTACAGAGAAATAGTTGGGTCTGGCTTCACAATCCCAATGAAGTCTTTAAGTCGTTAACCTACAGGGTTTTGGAGAAAACCTAAGGTTAAAGGAGAATTGACTCTAGTCGCAACTAGTATCACACAAGAGGTGTGGGGATTAGGTTTCCCAGTTGCTAGAGTTCTCATTTATATAGTCTTCAAATCAGGGTTTGCAATCAATGTTACCTTGGTAACAAAGCATTCAATATACACGTTAGATAAAAACCTGATTAGACTCAAGCTAATATCTTTCAACCATTAGATCGAACTTAGCTTGTTACACACAAATGAAAAGTGACTTCATTTAGATATGAGTAACCATACCTAAACGTGTGCACCTTGTTGGCTCAACAATAGTTAACCGAAGTTAGCCATATGAACACTTTCATATCAACCTTATACATCTTAACCATAACTAGTTCAAATGACTCAAATGAAACTAGTGCTAAAGTTGTTCAATTGTTTATATTCTCATAGAAGTATACAAGACACAATTGAAGAAAAATCGATTTTGATTCACTCGAATAAATTCATGAACATTATAGCCACAGTTTGCAAAAGATTGCATTCCTTATTATATTAATGTATTAGTTCATGAACAAACCGATTTTAGAACATAACCTTCTCAAGTACGCGAACGGGTACGCATACCTAAGTGGCCGGACCAAGTTTGGGTTTGCCAGTATGCGAACGGGTACGCATACCATCCAAACTCAGTTAAATTCCGGAACTTGAAACTCACACCAGTACGCATACCGGTATGCATACTGAGTTCCCGGACTTTCATAAACCAACCAGTACACATACCGGTATGCATACTATGGTTCCCGGACTTGGAATATCTTGCAACAATTAGCATACAAGTACGCCAATTATTTCATTGAAACATTCTTAGAAGAGGACAATAGCTGTCTCACACAAACTATTAGCTTCGAAGCAATTTTCAAGTGATCGAATGATCAATACGAAACATTTAGAGTCTACATCAAATGATTGTCCCACACAAATCATGTAAGATGTTACAAGGCGATTTTCACATGATCATCTTTTGACTTTCGTCAAGAATATAAGATGAACTTGGTTAAAGCGAAAGCTTACCAACACATATTTCGAGAAATATGTAAGTGAGTTAAACTCAGCTCGAAACATCAAATATGTATAATCGAAGTCTATATAGCTACATGAGTTTTGTCTCAAATTGGAGATAGAGTAGATAGACTTTTGAGTGATAGATGAGTTCAAGTCTCCACATACCTTTTGTTGATGAAGTTCCATAAGCTCTCCTTAGTAGTTCTTCGTCTTCAATCGATGAACGCCGTGAAGTCTAATGCTCAACTACACTTTCTATCCTAATCCGAGACTTAGCTATAAGTAGACTAGAAATCAAGACTTATAGTTTTGGAAACTAAACTTGACAACAAGCTTGAGATAGCAACGCTTGCGAGTTCGACCGAGCAGTTCTCTAACAATCGTACTAGTGTCTAGAGAGTAAGGAGGACTAGGTGTACTGTACACATATATTATGCAGAACAAGGCCGAATATAGAGAAATAGGTTCTGACTTACTTATGCCGGAGAATCAAATTTCACTAGTTACTTTAGATGCACTCTTTTTTCGTATGATCCCAAGAGATAGGGCATTTTATCTCAATGAGGAGCTCATAAGGCTCCTACACCCAATTCTACCAAGGGTTGATAGAATTGACCATTTGTCAGCCGAAATTAGTGGAGAGCATATATTATAATTGATGAGGAACTACACTACCTACCACAATGGTAGAATTGAAGTATTTGATGAGAATGACACTATTCCAATAAGCAATTTAGCCACTTTGAAACATAGAGGAATGAAAATTGAGAAGGGGGAATGTCACTTTTTGGATATTAAGATCGTTAATGGGAAGAAACTTCAAGTTCCACCCGTTCATCTCTCACTCAAGGTGGACAAGAGAGTTCTTTCCAGTTTTTATGACTTGGAAGTCTATAAAACAAGTCACCCTATCACCTCGTATGTCGTCTCCATGAGAAAATTTATACGAACGGAGAAGGATGTGGAAATCCTCGTGGAGAAAGAGATTTTTCTTTTAGATGTGGTGGATCACATGTCTGTAGTGAATCTATTCCATGACCTTGTAAAGACGAAAGCAAACTCTCTAGCAAGGTACCACTACAAAAATGTTAGTGACATGTTAAATTTGCATACTTCAAGTTACCTTTCTAGAGTGTATTAGGCAATCGTCAAACGAAAAATCACATCCTATACAGCAACAGTAAGTACTGTGGTGGCCATAATCATAATGATTAGATGTTATACACATACATGACTAGTCCTTGTTAACAGTGTGTGCGTTATCTTTATTTTTAAGTTGTTCACCAAGTAGAAGAAGAACATGAGTTTAACTTTAAGAATGTAAAACTTATTATCATGCGGAGTTTGAGAACCATTTATGATTTAAGTTTCAGAGTTTTTTCTTTAGTAGTTTCACTGTTACTTATTGATGCTTGTCACTGAAAATCAAACTTTTGTTGGCTAATGATGGTGCAACATATCCCTGCAGCAGTTTGAAACTTGGCCAAGCCATAACTATCTAGCATAGGTAGTAGTTTCAACCATCTGCAGTCTGAGTATTCAGGTCATATCCTTCATCTAAAATTATATCAGTTTATTTACGATTTCAATATCAGAACTTGTAGTTTACAATCATAGAGCAAGTGCTTGTGCAGTCCCAACAACAACCGGAAATCTTCAAGACTAGTAAAGTTGTCCTCTGCCACTACTGGTGCTGGCATAGACAATTGCTAGTAATAACCTTATAAAGCAACCGGATTAAGATGAATTATTATAACTAGGCTCCCAAATTATTAGGATGTTCTTGGTTACTGATTCTTCCTAAAGTTTTGAGTTTCTTTACTGGCATTACTGCAACGGAAATTCCACCTTCCCCGCTCAAAATATACGGCTGTTCTCCTTTTTCAACACCAGAATTTATATTGAAAGTTAATCAACGCTTAAGGAGCTATGTTGGGATACCGAAACTATATATGCTGATCTTTAATAAAACAGGATGCCAGTTACGGTTTTTGTCATTCTTGCTTGCTATTAATTGCTCTGTATTTAAGTTCCTTCTCTGGTAAAGCCAAAAAATATATATATAGTTAGGTAAGGTATGTTAAGGTGTAATTATGTTAGTGCCCTGCATTCATAAATACGGGTACAAGTGAGATTTAGAATGCAGTTGGTGCAGTGCATTCATAAATAGGGCTATCATTTGTACGAGGCTATTTCTTGTTATGATAGCATGTTTATGAATGCACCACACCAACTGAATTGCACTGCACCAACTGCATTCTAAGTTTTAGTTGTACCCCTATTTAAGAATGCACTGCACTAACTAAATTGCACCTTAACGTATCTTACCTAACTATAATTAAAAAAAATTGACTTTACCAGAGAAGGAACTTAAATACAAAGCAATTAATAGCAAGAAAAAACGACAAAAACCGCAACTGGCATCCTGTTTTACCAAAGATCAGCATATTTTGTTTCGCTATCCAACACAGCTTATTAAGCGTTGATCAACTTTCAATATAAATTCTAGAGTTGAAAAATGAGAACAACTCCAGATTTTCAGTGGGGAAGGTGGAATTCCCATTGCAGTAATGTCATTAGAGAAACTCAAAACTTTAGGAATGATCAGTAACCAAGAACATCTGAATAGTTTGGGAACCTAGTTACACTTATTCATCTTAATATGGCTGCTTTATAAGGTTATTACTAGCCATCGTGTATACCAGCACTAGTAGTGGCAGAGAACAGCTTTACAATTCTTGAAGATTTAAGGTTGCTATTGGGACTGCACGAGCACTTGCTCTATGATTGTAAAAGAAAAGTTCTGAAATTGAAACCGTAAATCTACTGACATACTTTTAGATGAAGGATATGACCTAAATACTCTAACTGCAGATGGTTGAAACTACTGCGTATACTAGATAGTTATGGCTTGTCCAAGTTTCAAACTGCAATAGGGATATGTTGCACCATCATTAGCCAACCAAAGTTTGATTTTCAGTGACAAGCATCAATAGACAAGTATCAATAAGTAACAGTAAAATCATTAAAGAAAAAACTCTGAAACTTAAATCATAAATGGTTCTTAAACTCCGCATCATAATAAGTCTTACATTCTTTAACTTAAACTCATGTCCTTCTTCTACTTAGTGAATAACTTAAAAATAATGACAACCAACACAATATTAACAAGGACTAGTCATGTATGAGTATACCATCTAATGATTGTGATTATGGCCACCACAATACCTACTGTTGTTGTATAGGATTTGATTTTTTTGTTTGGCGATTTCTGAATACACTCTAGAAAGGTAACTTAAAGTATGCAAATTTAGCATGTCACCAACATCTTTGTAGTGGTACCTTGATAGAGAGTTTTCTTTCATCTTTACAAGGTCTTGGAATAGCTTCACCACAGACATGTGATCCACCGCATCTAAAAGAAGAAGCTCTTTCTCCAAAAGGATTTCCATATCCTTCTCTGTTCGTATAAAGTTTCTTGTGAAGACGACATACGAGGTGATAGGTTGACTTGTTTTACAGACTTCCAAGTTCATAAAACCGAAAGAACTCTCTTGGCCACCTTGAGTGAGAGAAAAACGGCTGGAACATGAAATTTCTTCCCATTAACGATCTTAATATCCAAAAAGTGACCCTCCCCCCTCTCAATTTTCATTCCTCTATGTTTCAAAGTGGTTAAATTTCTTATTGGAATAATGTTATTCTCACTAAATACTTCGATTCTACCATTGTTGTAGGTACATTCCACATCAATTCTAATGTGTGCTCTCCACTAATTTCGGCTGACAAATAGTCAATTCTATAAACCATTGGCAGAATGGGGTACAGGAGCCTTACGAGCTCCTCATTGAGAGAAATGCCCCATCTTTGGGATCATACGAATAAAGAATGCGTCTAAAGTAATGATTGGTATTCGATTCTCTGGCATAAGTAAGTTAGAACCTATTTCTCTATATTCGGCCTTGTTCTGCATAATCGATGTTAAAGTACACTTAGTCTTCATTCTTCTCTAGACCTTACAATGATCTCACAAACTGATAGGCAATCTTTAATAAGAATTTATCTAGAATAAGCATAACTTACCTCCTCCCCCAATAACGATTTGTATGAGTCAAATCTTTCACTTTCAGGAAACCTGGCTAATCTTGCACAATCTTCAACATTTCCACATTCAACCTGTAGTGACCTTCCGTAAAATGTCTCGAGTAATTTGGTTTTTACTGATCCAAAATTTTGAAACAGATCATAGTTATTGAGTGGGCCCAGTATCAGATATGAAGGAATGGGAATATTTGACTTGTCTTGGTCTTCCTCCTCCCCATGATTCCTAAAATTTGATTTGTAAATCAAAGATTGAGTAGGAGGGGATACTACAATGTTGATGGTTGATTCCTGTTTAAAAAAAATGTCTTAAAATTCTAGTCAAATGACAATAATAGAAAAGGAATCTTAAAAAATTAAAATTAAAAATCGGAATGGATGTTGTTTTGCTTTTTCTTTTGTTTTTGCTCAAGAAAATATAGGTCCTCATCCCATAATGAAAGCATGGTCCCCTTATCTTAGTCTTTTTTTTTTTTTTTGCGGTATAGTTATTTATTTATGTTCATTAAAAGTTCTAAACTAATATATATTGAAGTAGTGAGAGCAAATCATTATTTAGTTACTTCCATTTAGACTCCAAGATAATGATATTAGTTACAACCTGTAAATAAAAAAAAGAAGAAAAAAAATCCTTTTAAGTTCGATTTAGATCTAGTAGAAAAAAAAATGAAATATCTGAGTGAGTATAGAGATGGAGGAGGAAGAACATCATAAACTAATATTTATTTATTTTAAGAAATGGAGCGGATGGTGAAGCACAATAAATATCCTTCAAAAACTAATATATATTTTTTTGAAGCATGAGTTTGTATTGATAATTAAAACGAAGTTACACGTGGGAATGTTATTCCCCTGGTGTCATTTAATACAGTTTGTTCCAAAAAAACGGGAACCATGTGTTCCCAAATTTTAGTTTGTAATACTCCCTGTTGGCTATTATCCGCCGCATGGTTGGCGAGAGTGTCCGATGCCTGGTTTATTTCCCGGTAATTGTGGAGAATTGAGTATTGGGGAATTTCTGCCTGTCTGTTGTTGATCTCAGTAAGCATGTCTCTCAGGTACCATGGGGGATCATCCAGTTTTTTGATAAAATGAACTAGGGTGTGCGAGTCTAATTCAATGCAGATTTTAGTCCGTTGGTATCATGAGACCATTCTTAGAGCCATTAGTAAATCCCATGTCTCTGCGAGTAGCGCTGTTGTGATCCCCAATGGTTGGGCCATTGCAACAATAACAGTCGTTGTCGAGTCTCTGCAAATAAACGCTCCACCCGCGGGCCCCGGATGGCCGTGGGTAGCTCCATCAGTGTTGATTTTGATCCAATGTTGTTCCGGTGGTTTCCATCCAACTTGAATAACTCTGGTCCTCCGGGATGACGAAGTGTCAGGTCTTGTAGCATTCATACCGGGCAGAATTGGGGGTAACACATAATTTGCCCAATTGTATTCCTGATGCATCCGGATTGCTGATTTGACTATATCAGAAGGAGGTTTATGTTTCCTTCCATAGATCAGATCGTTCCTGGCTAACCAAAGGGCCCACAAGATGAAGCAAAATGAAGTTGTGGCCGGTGAAGGTTGTTTGAGCTGAAGCATGTGGTTGATGGTGGTTGATGGAGTTAACGGTGGAGGTCTATGATAGACGCATTATTGTGTCTAATATGTCTCAATTGTATATATTGTTAGTGTTCGATTTTGTATTTATTTTGTTATTTTATGTCTTTGTAGGTATTTTTAGAGAAATAAGCTCTTGCGGCGAAATTGGCTCGAAAAGTGGTGTTTTACACCCCAGGATAGAGTACTAAAGGCACCCCAGAAATGCACCGGAAGCACCCCAAAAATGTGTCGGAAGAACCCCGGAAAAATTACTTTCTACGCCCAAAAATTACTATTTGCACCCCATAAGACAAGTGCTAAAGGGACACCCGTGCAGGATTAGGGGGAGGACATGTTCTTCTCAAATTCAAAAGAATATTTTTGGCGGGAAAATAAACTTATTTCTCTGTCAAATTTTCGATCGATTTTTGGACGTGATTTAGTGAGATTCAATCCCTGAAACTTAATGGGTAGACGTGATATGACCATAGAAAGTTGTTATGGGTGTCTGTTTGGATTAGAATTGGCTGTAATCATCGCATGGAGCAAAACAGAGTTACACACATTTTCACGGGATAACATGAATTACAGTGAGTTCGATGCCTGTAATGCACGAGTTTGGAGTGTGTTCGACCGTAATGGATACAAATAAAGAGATTGGACTTCTAAAAACGCGTGTAGGAGCTAAACAGAGAATGAAAATCTTGATTATTCCCGTATCATGAATAAAAGATATTGTGAATATTTCGGAATTAATGGAGGAGATTCAACGCCTGTTTTTGGTATAAATAGAGTCCCTGGGAGACTTAGAGGGGGTGTGGAGAGTTTGGGGAGCTGAGGAGAGCCAGAGAAGAAGAAATCACAAGTTGCAGAACTCAGTTTCTGCTGCTGATGATGATGATGAACGCGAAGAGCATAAGACGTAACGTAACCGTCGTTCTTCAACAGTGACAGCGACAATAGGGTGAGGGTCGTAATGCGACAGTGTTAACAACACTTCATTTTTATCGTTCTCTGTAACAGCTCGGTTTGTAACAAACAGAAGTGTTACAAACCCGGTTTTTGTCAATTTTCTCCTATTTCATCATTTGTGAACCATTTTTGAGCATTAATAAAGATGAATTTTGAGCATATTTCCATGATAATGATGAGCTAATTCTCGCGTAACCAAGGCATGGAGGAAGCTATTGTTGCATGAATAATTGGTAATTATTTTACTTTTCTCTAATTTTGCAATTTATAATTCACTCAAATTACTGCTTTGCAGAATTTTAATTATTTGCATAATTTTTCCTAATTAGTTGTGATTCAATTAGATAGGTTATGCTTTGGTTAGATAATCTATGCTTAAGGGATACAATTAATGTTTGAGAATATGCTTGATAATTTGTGAATTAAGAAAAAGAGATTTTAAAAATAATTAGAGTTTTGGAATTTTTATCATCATTTATTCATGTGTAATAGTGGAATCTAGTGTCTTGGTTATTTTCACTCTAAAAATTAAATCCTTAGTCCCAGTACCTCTTGCACCAATTGTAATATTATTGTATATTTTTATTAATTTTAAAAAAACTCGAATCTTCACAAATCTGAACGAACTCATTCTTACCACTATCTAAAATTACATCAGTCTATGGTATTGAAAGGAAGGTTCTGTTTTAAGATGGTTAAAGAGAAGATCCCATGCTTCTCTGGCGAATTGGCAGGTGAGGAGTATATGTTCAGCTGTTTCTGGTGATAGATGACATCTAGGACATAGGTCGGAGGTAGTAAGATGAATTTTATGTAATAGAGCGAAGGTAGGTAAACCTTCATTGATAGCTTTCCACAAGAAAAGTTGTATTTTTGGGGGGCATTTTAATGTCCAGATGTAGGTTGAGGGTTGAAGCTGAATTATGGGAGGGGTAGAAGTGGAATGGTGAGTGAGCATACGGTACCCGGATCTAACTGTATATTTTCCAGATTTTGTAAAGGGCCAAAGAATTTTATCTGGTGGACCATCTTGCGGTAGGTGAATATTAATAATCCTAAGCATGGATGATTGTGGTAGTTGTGATAAACGGTCATGGATCTAAGAATTGGTAGCTGCATCTATAAGATCAGAAACTAAAGGGAAATTCTTGCATTGAAGTTGGTTGAGAGGTGGGTAGTCCGGTATCCAATTGGAATTGGTCCGAATAGAATTTCCTGTGCCTACTTTGTGAAAAATATGGGGTGTGATACAAGAAATAAGGGAAGTGAGTTATTTCCAAAGTGGGCTGGCCGAGTCAGGAGGGGGGGGGGGGGGGGCGTTGGTTGGATTGGAGAAAAGGTTCATTGTGAAAATATTTTTCTATGCACATTGAAGTATAAATCGAGTCAGGCTGATCATGGATTTGCCAAACTCGTTTGAGTAAAAGTGCTTTGTTGTGGTCTAAGCTTTTCCTAATTCCCAATCCCCCCTCAGCTATAGGTTTCGAAAGTTTATCCAAGCCTGTAGGGTGCAGTTTTTTGGTAGACGCATCATGACCCCAGAAAAAATTCCTAATAATTTTGTCTATTTCCTTATGAGATTGCATGGGTAAAAGGTTGGTCTGCATAATGTGGTTTGCAGTAGGTAATAATGAGGTTTTAATGAGTACTAACCTTCCTTTTTGGTTGAGGCATTTTGTTTTCCATCCTTTCGCTTTGCGAGCCATTCGTTGAAGTAGCGGCCGAAAAATATGTGATGGTGTTCTTCCACTCTTGAATTGGACTCTCAAGTACACTGGTGGTGTTGATGTAGCCGACATGTCCAAAACGCTTTGGATTTCACTGATGATAGTGGGATCAAGCCGTGGGTGATGAATTATATTAGATTTGCTGAGGTTGATATGTTGTCCTGCTGAGACGGAATAAGCATCGAGAAGTTGTTTGAGTTGAATACAATGCAGTCTGGAGCCTTTGAATGTTAGCAGCAGGTCATCAGCATACATTAGATGTAGAATTGGTGGTTCTTTCTTAGAGATTCTAAGCCCTGTAATGTTGTTTGTGTGTTCCAGGTACGCTAGGTTTGTTGAAAGGATCTCCGCGCAGATAATAAAAACATAAGGTGATAGCGGGTCTCCTTGTCGTAGTCCTCTAGAAGGTGAAATATATCCATGTGGAGTGTCTTTGACGTTGATGGAGTATGTTACTATGGAGATACATAGCATGATATATTGGATAAAATTTTCGGTGAAACCTAGTTCGGCAAAAGTCCTCTTCACGAAACCCCAATCTAGACTGTCATAGGCTTTCTGAATATCTAATTTAAGTCCAATTTTTGGGTCTTTGGTTATGGGGGAGGTTCTGATGTAGTGAAAAAGTTCTCCTGCTATCGCTATATTATCTTGGATTGATCTCTACGGTACAAAGGCACTTTGATAGGGGCTTATAAGGAAAGGAAGTAAAGGTCGTAGGCGATTGACCAGGATTTTGGATATGATTTTGTAAGTAACATTGCACAAACCAATGGGCCTGAATTGGAATGCATTTGTTGGGTGTTCCCCTTTGGGTATGAGTGTGAGATTGGTGTGGTTCATCAGGGGGTGCATATTAAAATTCTCAAAGAATTCTTTGACCATTGCAATGAGTTGGAATTTGGTGGTGTCCCAAAAAACTTTGAAAAACTTACTTGTGAATCCATCCGGTCCAGGAGCTTTTTCTGATCTTATCACCCACAGTGCCTCCATTATTTCATCTTTGGTTACAGCTGGGGTAAGAGTATTGCCTTGGTTTGTTGTTAACCGTGGGGTGATCATGGAGAAAAGGTTGTCATCCAGTCTGGTACTAGGTGTCGTATATTGATTGGTGAAATGTTGTAAGAGTAGGTCAATGATTTGGTTTTTTTCAAAAACCCAATTACCGTTCTGGTCGCGCAGTTGTTAAATGGTGTTGTAGCTTTGGTGTATAGTTGTTGTGGTGTGGAAGAAGGTCGTGTTTCTATCTCCAGATTGAAGCCACTGAATTCTTTCCCGTTGTTGCCAGTATGTAGCGTGATACTGTAGTAAAGATAAATGGGCTGTACGAAGATCTTTTTCCTGTTGTATCCAGTGGGCTAATATCGGACCTGTCTGGTTTGCACATTGATGTTGTGCAAATTTTATCTGTGCCATGGATGTTTTAATCATGGTGGGGAGATGACCAAATGTTTCCTTATTCTACTGTGTAAGGATGTTTGCAGTTGTGATGAGTTTGAGCTAAAGGTTGGTCGTCGGTTCTTTATCAGACGCTCTTGCCCAAGCACCATTAACTATGATGTGGATATTAGGGTGAGATAACCAGAGGTGTTCAAATTTGTAATTTCTTGCATTTCTCCAGTTTAATTATTCGGTTCTGAGTAGGATTGGAGCGTGATCTGAAGCAATGCGTGGAAGATGTATAACAGCTGCATGAGGGTTGGTCGTTCGCCATGTTTGGTTTGCCATGGCATTGTCTAGCCGTTCCATGATGAAATCATCTCCTTGTTGACGATTGGTCCATGTAAATGGATCGCCTTGGAAGCCGAGGTCTATCAATCCTACTGTGTCGATCATATTTAAGAACGGTTGTGTTTGAGCATATGTTACCGGTCTTCCACCCTTCTTTTCCGATTGCAGTATGACTTCATTAAAATATCCTATCAAAACCCATGGTAATGGCGAAGGTTGGAAAACATTAGAGAAGTTGTTCCATAAATCCCATTTGGCATCTGGGTGCGGTGGACCATACATTCCGGTACATAACAAAGGAAGAGCTGGAGGTTGCGGTGTAACAAGTACATGAATGTAGCTTTGAGAGTGTAGTAGAATCTGTACTTGTAGTATGTTCTTCCACATTATGCATAGGCCACCTCTGTGTCCTATTCTCGAAACAGTAAAACTGTTGTCAAACCTTAAAGTCCGCTGAACTGAGGTCAGATGATGTTTGGTCGCAAGAGTTTCAGAGAGGAACACAATATCTGGTCTATGTGATGCCATTATTCTGCGCAAATGTTGGATCGTGGTATCTTGATTGATACCTTGACAATTCCAAGCAAGGATGGAGATGTTACTGGCCATAGTTGACTTGGAAGATGCGGTTGAAACAGCTACAAAGCTCTGAGTGTCCGTAAAAACTGTGGAACCAGTAAAATGTTGTAATGAAACCCTCAGTTAATCGTAGGTGATCTCCAGAGTGTGTCATTGATCCTTCTAGCTGTTAGAACAGCACAGTGAAGAGTATGAAGCTTCTCAGGGAGCAGAAAAAAGTTGTGGGCCTAGTATACTCGTTGTATCAACAACTTAAAGTGTACCAGTATTGTTACTTTAGGCCCAATAGGAAGTAACGAAAAACTAAGCCCACAAAGAGATTACAGAAGTTACTCAGGAGACTTACTCAGATACAAGCACACTAATACAAACTCGATATGACAGAACTACGGAAGACAGACAACTAACTCAGATACAAGCACACTTATAAAACACACCTCAATTATAGATAACTTACTCAGATACAAGCACACTATTACAAACTCGTTATGACATAACTACAGAAAACAGACACACAAGCTCACAGCCAGAGACAGTAGGCTGGAACTCAGCTATTACCAAAAAGAAAGATACATAGGAAACCTATTTCACAAACGCACACTACTATCCAACTATTGCAGCACTAGATATTGTACAGAAATTACAGTCCCTGAAGTAACTTTGCGACACACGAACCAAACAACAGCTAAGGCTTGCAAATAAGCAGCAAAGCAAGCTTTAGCAACGAAGATAAGAAACTAAAAAAACTTCAGAAAGAAGAGAGTTCAAACACTAAGACACTCTAAAAAGGGAAATAACTAGCCTGGGTAATAACAGAGAAAGGTATATAGTGAAAAGACGGATGGCCAGCCCAAGAGATAAGCAACTCTGATCATCAAATTATGCTTCACTTGTAACCTTTAATTGCCAAGTCAAAGATGCATAGTAAACTTGATTAGGCATTGTGTATTTATTGATTCTTCATGATTCCTTTGCCTTTGCGGTCTGGAATGCATTGTGCTTCCTTGATTTCTTCCTGGTATGCATTAGTAAGTTCTTTATAGCCCAAAGATGCCCAAATATCCATAGGTACAGTATCTGGCCATATTGGGGGGGGGGGGGGGGGGGGGCGGGGGGAGCTGAAGTTTCAGCTTGGTAGACATCCACAAGCACAGTTGGGTGTTTTACTGCCAGCTGTTGAAAAAACTTCCTTCTTTTCTTATCAGGTTCTTGAAGCATCCTAGCTCTGTAATCATCTATTGTAGGCCAAATAAGAGCTCTGGAGGATGAGGAAGTAAAAGGATCAAGATTTGCAGGTGGATATAACTCCATGGGATCAAACTTTGCTAGCTCTTCAGGAAGGAATGAGTATAAGTAATGACTGGGGTTTGGTCGTTTTGCAGAAGTGAGGTTTGGTTCCCATGTGATTTCATAGGGACTTGGGATGACAAATGGTTCATTTGATTCTGGGGTATAGAATCCAAAATCATCCCATTGATGGGGGTTTATAACATAAGGAGGTGAAGGTGGTGGTGGGATTTCCTGGGTTATACATGTTGTATCTTGCCTTTCTTCAGGGATGATAGCTTCATTATGGTCTGTAATGTTAATCTCAGTTTTTTTAGGCTATAGAGCGTGTGCTGCTTGAGGTATCACTGTCATCAGCAAACAAGCCAAGATCAGTAGATGCATTCCCCGTTAAATCTTCCATATCATCATCTTCTTGCTGATGTAAAGGAGGGTATAAGGCTGGTGGAGCAGGCAGTTGATATCCATTTTGTACCATGTTCTGAGCTTGCATATATTGAGTACAGTCCTCATGTCTATGACCCAGTCTTCTGCAGAACTCACAAAAATTGTGTGGTAGATCATGATATTCGAAGGTGAGAGTGTTTAAACCTCCTCTTCCATTGTCTGCAATTGTGTTTTCTCTTAAAGTGTTGAAGATATTCATAGTCACTCTTACTGTCATCTCATAGGTACCTTGCTGAGTGTAAATTGGCTGATCAAAAGCAATAATCTCTCCTATATGGAACACATATCCTCTAACATCATCAAAGTCTTCAAGTTGTTCTAATGTTAATCCTCTTATAGTGATGTTCAACTCAACATGAGTTAGAACAATTTTTCTGAAGTCTTGGTCTTCATGCCAAACACTAATCATGAAAATGTCATTCATAATAGCTCTTGACCCATGTCTAACTACTCTAACAAATTCATGATAAATCTGAAATCTGATAAGATAATATTCAACTCCAGCATGCCTCACAGACATACCTCCTCTGACTCTCCATATTTTCCTCAATGCACATCTGATTTGATAACCCATAGCAGGATGATGTGAAATACCATATAATGCTGGGAGAATGAAATCCACCGCAGGAAGAGGGTTGAAGGAGAAAACCAACACGTCTGCTTCTTTGAAATTTGTATCCAGTACTTGTTGATAATCCTGATAGTAATCTAACCATAGATTGAAATCATACAAAGGGGGATTTAGGTTACCGCCTTGAATTAGGGTTTTTAAAGAACAACACAAAAATCAAAAAGGAAAAGTTGAATCAACAATCGCAGGGACAAATCTAATAGATAAAGTTGATGTTGAATTGGGCTGGCCACCCAAGAGAATTAGTTGAGAAAAATTGAGAGGAACATTGAAAACTGAAGATTTAGGTTTTAAAAAAAAAAACTAATATTAGTGTGTATATTTGATTTTAAAGGACACATCCTCTTTTTCTTTCTTTTTTTCTTTTTTTCTATTTAGGGTTTCTTCTACTTTTAGTAAAAAACTTTTCTGAAGTACAGGATCAATGCTGACTTGTTTTCATTTTCGAAAAAGACTTTTGTCCTCATTTTCTTTCCTTCTTTGGTTGTTGTTATGGGTGCTGGGGGGCCTCGCCTAAAGGCTAAAACGTTCAATTGATCCACCTTTACGTGACCATCACTTGAACCAGGTAAATATAACATAAGCCAAGGCAATAGGTATTGGACCTATAGTGTATGATAATCTATTCTAATATATAAAGAGAACTCACCTATGAACAGTAACATGAAGCTGTAAAAAGTGGTTTCCGTTTTTGCCCTTGGATTTTATTTTTGTTCATCCCATTACCTACATAAATTAAGGGTGTATCCGTATTTTAACTGACTTTTGTTTATAAAAGCCGACCCAAAAGTGCAACTTTTTTTACAAAATGGACCCCAGTCCATTTGCACGTGAGCAACCTAAATCAATGGGGTACCTTTTCTAATTCCAAATATGCCCTACATTTTATTTGTTTTTCAAAATAGCACCCACTAAATAAATGAAGAGGTGTACAAATAATTGTGAGTGGTTGCTTGCAAGTTGCGACGATCTTATTTGGGGAGGGCACAATATGAGTGCAGTCTGTGTCCAGATCTATTCCAAGTCAATGAAAATGGCAGGATTTGGACTTGATAACGATATATTGTGGGTTGTACCTACAAAATTGGAAACAGTTGTTGGGTGTTCGGTCACCTGGGTGTATCACACTATCACTCTATTAGTGGTCCTCAGTAAAACTTTGAATTTGAGTGCAAAAAGGTAGATATCAGTCTTATTATCACGCATCAAGAGGTACCCACTCACTCATTTGAAGAAAAAAATGAAAAAAAAACAAACAAAAAAGATGCACGATATATAGTAAGTACACTGTTGCTTGGTGTTAAAACTCGAGACAAAAAGATTTGGTTGATGAATGTGGTCTTTTAAAACCTCATTTAATTGGGCCCCAAAAAATAATTAGGGGCTGACTAATTTATACTCACACCAAAGATTATAGGGGGTTTGAAAAGATGGTGAAAATACTATTATGTCCTTCTCTAATAACTAAACCAAAAAATCATATTAACCCTTAACTCAAGGCCCCCAATTTCATTTCCCATCTAAACCAAAAACTCTTCTTCTCCTCCCCTATTCCTCTCTCTGCTCTCTCCTCCCCCATTAATGACCCGATTTTTCTTATTTTTTCAACCGATTCATCGGAGTAATCGCGATGCGAAAACTTTAATCGACGATTAACTTCTTCTACAAACATGGCACGTACTAAGCAGACTGCTAAGGAAGCTATTCAGATCCCTAATCTCGTGGAGGCAGTAAACACTAGGGTTTATGAAAAAACTAGGAAGAAATCAAAAGAGGCGGAATCGATGCAAGGTATGGCTCCAATCAGAAGGTATGTGAACTAAAACCCCCTAATCTAACTTGGGTTTGCATTTAATTTGATATGATGATTGAAAAATTAGGTTTTTAACCGCAAAATTGCAGTTACAGAACAAGGGTTGTCAATGTCGATGTCTTTATTCTTTAACGATTTTCATATGCATGTTGGTATTATGAAAAATCGTTAACGTATAGGATGAAGGAGATAACGACCCTAGAACTAGGTTTTCGAGTATTTTGCCTTAGATTAGAGTCGTCCATTTTTTAAGTACACTGTTGACGACTCTTGATGACGACTTGTTTTATAGCTCAACGACACTGTACTATGCAAAACTACCACTATGTCCAAAATAATGAAGGATTCGTCAAATACAACCTCTAAACCAATAACGATTCTTCTGTGACGACCCTTTTATAAATCCTAACGACTCTGTCTGATGAATAACTACATTTCTGTCCAAAAAATTAGAAGGGTCGTCATCGGAAAACAGTAGAGTCGTCATTATATATTTTAGAGTCGTCGTGATATAATTTGGAGTCGTCATTTGTGTTGAAGAGTCGTTTATGTTTATCATTTTCTTATTGACGACCCTTTATCCGAGACAATGAAAATGAGGTCTTATTGGTTTATCTTTTTTTGTCTTTGGGCTATTGTAGCAAGACAAAAGATAAGAATGCCATGGTATCTCCTCCTTCCAGACCTCCCCGCCACGGAAAATACTTAATTGCCGGTCCATTACGCGGAAAACGGCCGAGTGAGGTAGCCTTCTCTATCCGTGAACCAAGAGATAAAGGTAATGAGTCTTCGGAATCGTCGATTTCATCCTCTCCTGTTGTGTCTTCTTCTGGAAGCGATGAGGAAAAAGAACATGAAGAAATTCCTATGGGAGATGAATATGTTGTTTATGATGATGATGATGATGATGATGGTAATGATGATAACGGTGGTTCTTGTCGTGGTGATGGTAAGGAGGATTTGGAGATTGAGGAGGAGGAGGAAGGTAATGATGATGATGAGGAGGAGGAGGAGGAGGATGATGGAAATGGTGGTGGTAGTGGTGATGAGAAGGATGATGATGGTAAAGGTGATGGTGGTGGTGATGATGAGGATGATGATGATGAGGAGGAGGAGGAGGAGCAGCAGCAATAGCCGGCTGTACAGGCTAAGAAGAAGAAGTCAGGTCCAAATGCTCCCAGTGAGAGACACATTCCCGCCCAACATTTGCAGCTGGAACGTCTTCGTGGTGGGAAAGCTATAGGAGAACCTAAAGATGGATGCGAAGTTCTATTTGGATATAAGAGCACCTGGGCTCGTACCATCTATGAGACAATCGTAACAATCGAAAATTTGCTTTTCATATGATTTGTTGATATTAAGTTTCTTATTTATGATTTTTATTTGTTTCTCTTTTGTAGGATCATAAGAATGCCACACGTCTTTTTAGACGTCAATCTTCATATGTAAAAATGTCAAAATGGCCGCTAGAAGGTGAATGTGCAAGAGTGAGAGAGATTGTTGAAAAGTCAGGTTTGTATGTTGCGGTTGAGAACTCCGTCATTACGTATGACAAGGTTGCAGTATCATGTTTCACCGAGAGGTTTTATGGTGAAACCTCTACATTCCAATTTCCTTTTGGTGAGATGGCAGTGACTCCAGACGATGCAGAACAGATTTTAGGGTTGCAAGTGGAAGGAAAATCCACCGATAACAAGTTCAAGAAAAACCTACCTTGGAAAGAAATTTATGCACTCACCTTGAAGTTGTTTGGTTGGGATGAAGCGACGACGAATGGACGTTTCGTCCCAGGAAAGAAGTACCCAAAGAAAGAATTCAAGTTTAAGCCCCTTAGAAAGATGTACGCTGGTTCGCTAGAGAAAGGTAGACAATAATCTCCTCTCTGATATGGAAGTTCGTGATACGGCGGCCGCATATTTGTTGTACATCCTTGGATCTGTTATATTTCCCGATAGCAAAGGAAACAGAGCCAGCGTCAACCTTCTTCAGCTTTTGGATCCATTGGACGAGGTGAGTAGGTACTCGTGGGGGACTGCCATAGTGGCACATTTGAATGCACAGCTAGCAAAGGCATCCCGGGAACGAACTTCTCAAATTAACGGAAATTTGGCTCTACTTCAGGTAATTGGAGTCATTAAAATTGTTGGGTGTGTGTATTATTTTGTGTCCCGTGTTTTAAGATTTATTGTATTTTTTAATTGTTTTGTTGTTATTTTAGGTGTGGATTTACGAGCATTTACCTTCATTGATCAAAGACGATGAAGAAGTCGAATTGGAGTCAACATGGGACAATACTAAACCAAGAGGAACCCGATACAAGTTCAGTGGGTCTCAGGATAAGGAGGAATCGCAAAAGGAAGACTTTATAGCCATGCGCCATAAATTGGACAAAATGACAGCCGAAGAGGTAAACTTTGATCGTATAAGGAAGATAGAGATGGAGGAATCCAAGATCTCGTATATTACCATGGCCCTTTGTTTTACCCTTACGGATATTCAATGTATAATCCAAATAGAATAATGCGTCAGCTTGGGTATATTCAAGATTCACCCAATCCGGACTATGTACCACCGTTCAAATATAAATTAGACAAATGCAAGGCGGACAGAAAAACGATTAATGTTGTTTATGAACCTGAGCCTAAGGCCAAGCATTGGAATGATAGGCATAAGGGTAAGAGGAGGGTAGACATCTCTTTTTGGGAGCATGTGAATGAAGGTCACGAGGTAAGTGAAGATTACATGCGATGGTACGAAGGCTTCTCTCACCCCCGGGTGATAAGGATAGATACTACTACCAGTAAGAGGAGCAACAAAGCATCCTCCTCGTCTTCTACATCCGATACTAGAGATGATTCTACCATTCTTAAGCTTGTGGTAAGTATTTTTCCTAAGTAATTTTGTTATTCATATACCTACAAATATAAGCTTGTTAATATGAATTGGTATTTGAATGCAAATAGAGGGAACGAATGAAGATTCTTATCAAGGCATTTTGTTGCTCAGCCGACAAAGGAGAAGTGATAGAACTTGAGCGACATCGTAAATACGCTGATTACTGCAAACACATTGAAAATCCACAAGCAAAGAAAATGTTTGCTGATCTGGCTAAGAAATGTAAGCGGACCAGGAAAACAGCTAGCCAACTAAGACAAGAACGTGCTCAACGGGGTGAAGGAAGCGAAGATGATGATGAACAAGCTATCGGAAAAGAAGGTGGTTCTCCAAGGGGCAGCCCAACACAGGGTCCTTCTAAGAGAAGCAAGTCATCATCAAGTCAGGAAAGTCAGAGAGGTCGAGGCAAAGGTGGAGGTGGTACTCGTGGGTGAGGAGATGTTTTATAGTTTTAATAGATGAACTCGATTTTATTTTTCTTTTAGGATTGTCGACATGAACTCATGTTTCTTAGATACTATGTGTTTGGTTTGGATGGTTTGTTAAAACACTTTGGCTTTCTTAAGAATTTAGAAGGATGTTTAAAAGTTTTTATCTTTAAATGATTGTAGAAATGATGACGAGCCTCACATTGGAAAGTTGTAAATGATTGTCAATGTGTTGGACTCGTCCTCAACATACTTAACCGAATAAAAACCCTAGTTCCAACAAGTTCCCAAAAAACTCCCAGTGTCAGAGTCGTCATTATTAAACTTAGCAGGTTGACGACCCTAATACACACAAAATGATATAACTGGGTGATATGTAGAGTCGTCAGTGAACTATTTTGCATAATCACGACTCTAACCATATAGAAAGAGTCGTGATTATATTAAAATTGTAAACTAACGACTCATTGGATCCAAAACATCCAGGAGATCAACAAGAAAATGACCTCTTAGAGTCGTCAATATTTTTCTTATCCAGTTAACGACCCTCTAAGGGAGAGTCGTCATACGTTAATCTGGTGGATTAACGACCATTTAAAAAATGAGGTTTATTATGAAAATTATGATAGAGTCGTTATTAGGTATATTCTATAAGTGGAGGATACAGTTTTGAAACTTTAAATTGGAACGAAAATGAACTTTGATTTCATTAAGAAAATAACATTACATCAATCTCGCATTACATAAGAGTTAATATGGGTATTCAAGAATCTGACACATCAAATGTTCGTCGATGAACCTCCTAGCACGTCGGTACAACGTGGTATATTCTTT
Source organism: Papaver atlanticum (assembly GCA_023531105.1). Lineage (NCBI taxonomy): Eukaryota > Viridiplantae > Streptophyta > Magnoliopsida > Ranunculales > Papaveraceae > Papaver > Papaver atlanticum. The sequence goes on along the minus strand of JAJJMB010005286.1, from coordinate 1,652,454 downwards.
GTGGTGAATGAACTTACTTTCCCCATTACGAATTCTCCATAGCCCATTGAAACGTTCTTGCTGAAATTCAATGAATTCTTAAACTTTAGTATGCGAACTTTTAACGATGAATATTATCGGATTACTTACTTTTTCCCTAAGAGGAGCTTGTGGATGATGTTCGTACACCATATTCCTAACTTTAACATAATCTCGCATTGAACTTTTCATGTAGTTGAATCGAAAAGCCAAGTCGCTCCACTTGCGGTTATTGGGATTCCCGGTTCCCCCGTTAAAACATGCAGGAGATCAAGCATTTTTGGTATGGAAGAGTCGGTAAGTATTAGAGTACCCAAATTAACGACTCTGAAGGAGACAATGGAGTCGTTAGTATTTAATTTAAAACAAAAACGACTCTAAGAGACAAAAACAACAGGGAGATCAACTTATATGGACCCTTTAGTGTCGTATAGGTATATGCCTATCGACATTAACGACTCTAAGTAACAAAATAATGGAAGGTATGGGTCGTTAAGCATTAGCTGTTAAACATTAACGACTGTTGTTGTTAATAATTAAATATAACAATAAAACACATTTGTGCGGAAAGATAAATCACATTGTATTCACTAAGCATTCTTAAAAATAGATACAACCATATTCAAAAAGTATGCTTCAAAATACAAAGCTAAAAATAAACTTGTTCAAACTGTTAAACACTCCTTCATTCTTTTATTTCATCACCCATGTCAACGTAATCCGGCATCGGGTCCAAAGCATTCCACAAGTTCATGCCGTACTCGTACTGGTTTGTACACTCCTTAGTGAACTCTCGCCGGTCACCATAGCCCACCCATGGAAAAAGACATTCATCAGTTATCTTCAAGCTTATGTAATGGTTCATGTTGACATGTGCCATTACAATTCTTCTTTTCTTTAGCGCCGGCTCACACCTAGTTCTTGAGGGTACATACGTACAAGAGTCTCCAGGGAAACCTTTGTTGAATACATGAACGACACAAGTGAATGTGTCCGCTAAAAGTTGGGCACCAAAAGGCATTTGCATCCAAAACTTATAACCGTCCGTCTTCGACCCCTTTCGCCATTTCACGTTGGAAACCAACTCCTTGAACTTCATTTCTTTCTCTTTTGAATCTCCTTCCATGATCGTTGTTAGATAGAGTTGCTTGTCCTCAATGAGTTTAGTGGCCATTTTTTTTCTTGCATATTCGATTTGGGTGAGTTTTAGTATGTCCACTTCATCGAAATGCCCTAACTGTTCCGTTGCAACATGGTAACAACAATTGCCATCGCCGTCAACGTCGTCGGTGGATATAAGGTGATCCAAGATGACGTAAGGAAGTTGATCGGTATACTCTTTATACAAAGTGTAAGAAACACGATGGGGTCTTCCTTGGGAATCTCTAGGGGTGCACGGATAACCCTTTATTCCTCTTATCGTCACCATTCCGCTCGTTTGGATTTGCTGGGTACCGACCGTATGCTCAACAACATCCATATCCTCCTTTTCTTTCACTTGTATATGACTTTAGGTGACTACTTGTTTCTTTGGGTGACTACTTGTTTTTTTGGACGACCCCTTTTCTTGGGAATGAAAGAGTTCCCATACTCATTAAGTTCCGCCTGGACATACTCATGGAGACACGGGTCTCTTGTGCAGCTCTTGTCTTCATTCACAGTTTCTCTAAATGACATTTTAGTTGCCGGACGCCCTAGTGGTTTTTGTTTTATTGGCCCTTCTTCTGCCCCCAAGCTCTTACGGGCCCCCGGCCACAAGTTAGAAACCAATATTTGTCTTCCTGCACAATTCATTTTTCGGTATTTTTCATTGATATACTTGCCAATCTCCAAGTCTCCGAATTCTTGCTTAGCGTCTCCTGTGGGATTTGGGGTGAATGAAAGTTGCTGCCAGAATGGATCGATATCTCCAAGAGGAATGATATCTTTGTACCCACCAAGTTTATGTTTACACGGGAAGCCGAGCCATGTCTCGGTTGTACAATAACACTTCATCACCTTTCTAGCGGCCGTATTGGCTCTAAACTTTATAAGTTCTTCCATCATATGGATTATTATCCACCATGATACTTGGTGTGCTACCCCCCATAACAAATCTTTGTCTTCAATGTATTGCATCAGAAAACGGTCTTCACTTATCTCCATCCGGACCACTATTTTTCTTAGATCATTCTCTGCGTGCTCGTGAATAGCTTCCTGTACCGTAACTACCCCACCATTATTCTCTTCCATAAAAAAATTCAAACGTCCATGAGACTGCTCTGCAATACTTGTAGACTCATTTTTGAAGTGCTTGTATCTATTGGTCCATGCATTAACAAACTTATCCTTCCAAGGATTCAACCATGTATTCAGGCAATACTCGACAACCTTCTTATGATCCTTGCTTCAATCATCAATAAACTTTTGCAAGTTAGTATAATACTTAACCTCGGTCTTCGAATGAGCCAAATAGTCCCAATCTTTGCAAAAGTCTTTCCATAGATCCCCCTCTTCATCGTATTTTTCCTTTTCTTTCCTTTTCTCTTCCGCTCGCTCCTTTTTGGAAAGTTGACTCAAACGCTCGTCCTTCTCCTTCGAACGTTGATTACCCTTCTTAGTATGGATCTTTTGGATTTGATTCTTGCAATTAGAAAAAAGATTGTTTTGGATGTGCCACATATAAAGAAAATGTTGAGCTAGTGGAAAAACATGACGGACGACACTCATAACTGGAAAATCCATATCCGTAAATATAACCTGCGGTATCTCTTTGCCACGGTAAATCAACCTCGCTTGCTCCAACTCCCAAACATAATCCTCTATTTCTTCCTTTTCCATAAAGCACCATGCCATGGTGAATGATTGTTTATCCGAAGTATGACTGACCACGTTCAACATGGGCATGTTATACCTGTTTGTCTTGTAGGTGCAATCTATGAATAGAACCTGGTAAAAACACTGAGCCAAATCCACCATCCTTGGGTGGTGCGCCAGAAAAATATGAGTCACTTTCTCTCCCGTACCAACTTTTGTTTGCATGGCGTAGTTAAGTTTTTCTGCTAACCACTCAGATTGTTGCATAATTAATCTACCATCCCATTCGGTTCTCTTGATCATTGCTTTGGCAGCGTAGATTATGGAAATGGTAGACAAGTTATCCTTATCTTCCTCCCTTATTGAATTTAGGATATTAAGAGGCCTACATCCCTTCATCTACCGAACCTTCTCCATTTGATGCGGTTTCAAACGGGCATATGCAGGGGTGTCCATATAAACTTTTAGGTGGAGGGTGGTTGTGACGACCGTCCGGAATACTATCCAATCTTCATAGATCAGTTTCGTGATGCCTTTTGAAATAAATCCTGAACGGGCATTCACACTTCTTCGACGTAGTTTTGTAAACCCTAGTCGTCTTCTTCTCATATTTGTAATTCTTACCCTTGTGACTTTCTCCCTTTTCCCCCGCTCTCTCGCATACCATCTCCATCTTCTTACAATCGACGTGTTTGCTTTGAACAACCACGCACATCTTCTCTTTTTCCTTTGAGATAAGCCATTCCTTGGCCTCAGGCTTGTCTTTCCATGTCTACATTCACCAAAGAAATTACACATCCATGAGATCACTAATTAAATAATTTAAAATTAAATATAACTAAACGATTTAGGGAAACGTACCAAATCAGTCATATAGTGTTGGGAGGTATCCGGACCCATCGTTGAGACTGGTTCTGGTTGAGAGCTTGGTTGCACCACCAACTACAACATAACACAAAACCTTAATTAGAGGGTCGTTACCTATGGAACTTGCAGATTGACGACTCAATAGCCTGGAAATTCTGGTCATTCTTACATTTACTAGGGTCGTCACTTACTATTTTAGCAGATTAATGACCAAATAGTGAGGAAATCTGGTCTATATACTAGGGATAGGGTCGTCATGGTTGTTATAGCAGGCGAACGACTCATTTGGTAAAGAATGATGACCCTAACAGAATGCTAACGACTCTTTACATACAAAGACACACCATTCTGTTCAGTTTTATTAAAGGGTCGTTAGGTTATATATATCACCCATGACGACTCTACATGCAGTTATTGCAGAATTTGAAAATCAAATTTACGTTTGATTCCTATGAGCAGTTATTGCTTTTTTTTTTTTTTTTTTTTTAAGTAATGATTTTTTTCAAAATAAACTAGACGTTGGGTACTTTTTTCCTATAAAAAGAGACCCATCTCTTCCAAAGTTATTCACCTATCACTTTCAATCTTCCCAAATCAGTCACCCATCACTTTCAAACACTAAAAATTGCTCAAACTCCGTTCAATAATCAAGAAGATGTTGCTATTGTTAGAGCACACATCACGGTCACGAAGCACGACTTTGAAAGAGCGCACTGGGTCGCCAGTAACCACGACCAAACCAGAGATCCGTACCTTAACATGGATCAAACATCCAATGGTTGGTGGAAACATGTATTTAAGGTTTTTAAAGCACTAAACGAAAATCGTTATAGAAGGACGCTCCAGCAGATAAGGAAAAGGTACAATTATTTATACAATGAATGCGTATTGCTGAGAGACGAATTGAAATCTCGGGCTGACGCTCTTCCCAGCGAACCTTGAATGAATAGAGTAAGTTTGTGAATCAATTGGCCGTTCATCAAAAATTATTTCTTTGGTTATTTTTATTCAACAACACTAACTTATAAAAAAAATTGTTTTTCCAGTACTCTTTGGGTCGCAACCACTACGAATTAAAATACGGCCATGAGTTTTTGCACGAGGACTGCTATCGTCTCTTGAGGGAAAGTGAATGGAAATTCGACGCATATGATTAAACTCGTTTAGGTTTTCAAGCGCAATGTAGTGTACTATTTTATGTCTTTTCCTTCTATTTTATTTCATAGTACATGTATGTTTTTTTCGATTCAATAAAATCAGTTCACAAATATGTACTCAGTCAATACTCCAAATAAGGGTCGTCATGTTTATAAATAAACAAATGACGACTCTCAGGTTTTTTAGAAATTTAGGTTGAGTTGTTACTTTTGGAGAACAACCGATTAACGACCCCAAAAGTTATGTAAGATAGTTTGTTACCTGAATCGTCAGAACATAAACACGAAGGATGACGACTTTGTTTGTGTTGAAGGGTCGTTACTTTCTACATATGACGGATAACGACTCTAGATGCAGTTATTGCAAATTTTGAATTCAACCAATGTGGTTGAGTCAAGCAACGGTTAAAAATTCAAAAAAATTATTGTTGGGTCGTTAATTTCTATAAATAGAGACTCATATCTCACCCCTTCTTCACCCAAACCATAATTCTCAACCTTCACATTCATTCTCATTGATAAAAAAAAAATCCTAGAGCAAAAAGAAAAAGGAAACACCATTGCTACTCCCTACACAGAAGAAGAGAATTGCGCCATTGTGAGAACTTGGTTGACAGTCACAAACCACTTTGAAGATCTAAGAAAAGACATTGATCAAACATCCGATGCTTGGTGGAACCGTGTATTCATCGTTTTTGTGGCGTTAGACGGAAATTGTAACTCTAGGTCTTTGAAACTGGTCAAAGAACGGTTCGAGGTGATATTCATAGAATGTGAAGCTTTCAAAAAAGAGTTGAAAGCCGTAAGGGAAGCCATGCCCAATATGTTGGGTGCTATAAGAGTAAGTATTTAAACAAGAGGTAAAACTAATCCGAAGTTTTGAATGATACTAACTTATTTATGTTTTGCGTTTTCAGTTGGGGAAGGCTTATGCCCGATATGAGGTGCTTCGTGGGAAAAAGTTTGAGTTCGACGAATGCTACCGTATCTTGGAAGGCACTATCTTTAACTACAACATCTATGTTTAAGTGTTTAAGTGCACCGTTATTATCTATTGTTTTTCATTTCCTTCAATGCAACGATATGCAAGATGTATGCCTTTTACAATTCAATGAAATGATTCTATGAAATCAAAAGTTATAAAAAAAAAGTGATAGGGTCGTCATTGAGTATGACTACATATATGACGACTCTAAGGTATATTAAAAATGGTTGGTTAGGGTCGTCATTGAGTATGAATACACAAGTGACGACCCTGAGAGATATATTTACAGAAAGTTGTAGGCTTTAAGGTCGTTCGGGTATAAATTATCCAAATTAACGACTCTGTGTGACCTAGATATCCGGAGTCGTCAATGTTTATCACACCACCCTGACGATTTATCATAACCTGGAAAAGTTGCAGGTTTGCGTCGTCATTGGTAGTTTTTATAAAATACGACTCCATAGAGTCGTTTGGGTATAAATCCCCGACAATAACGACTCTTACACTGAGTTGTTCCATAGTGGGAATGATTCGACCACTTGGAGCAACAAACAGACAAATCGAAGGGTATAAGATGTTTACCTGATTGTTTTGAGCTTCGGGTTCCTCATTTTGAGGGTTGGTTCCTTCATCTAGAGCAAAGGGATGTTCATTTGCACCATTATTGATGGCTTCCTCTACTAACATGTCTTCATCATACATCCAATCCAAATGGGAATGCAAGATAATCTCACCATCAACACAATCATGTTTGTTATTTGAAGCTTCACCAACATCATTTCCTCCACTAGAATCACTCATTTCAAATAACCCTAACTTTTCCCCCAAAAACTCAACTTCTCCTTCTCCACAACACAAAAACACAATTTTTCTTTTATCAAAAATTTATCCTTAAATCTGATTTTAATCTAACTAAACTAATTAACAACTTAATTAACACTAATGATTTAGGGGTAGTTTAGGCTTTTAAAAAAAATTAGGATAAGGGATAACCACCAATTGCTATTTCATGACCCTTTTTGTCCTGTAGTGTGAGGCCCCTAATTGTTTTTTGTGGCCCCCAATTAAACCAGGTTTTAAAAGCCTTTAAAAATGAACGGTTTTTTTGGGACCATGGTTTTTTTGGTTTTCCCTATTTCCCATCCTCACTTTTCCTATCTCTCATCCATATAAATTCTCATCCCCAAGTTTCTTATGTACCACTCATTTAAATATTCATTTCTCCTAAATACCATTATCTTGACTTTTGTTTACACCCACCAATAAAATCACCCAACAACTAAATAATAAAAACCTAATTTACAGAGAATCTTGTTCTCCATCACCATCACCACCACCGATCACTACATCTTCCTCCTCGCCTCCACAATCCACCACCACCTCGGGAGTTGTAACTCCCTCTCAAAATTTATTTGTGAACAAAGCATCATTCTCATCGGAGTACAACATTTGTTATTGCAATATAAACCGTAATTCAGACAATGAATTTTATTTATCATCTGGGGATGTTCCTGGAAACCGCCGTTCAGAATCAGCAAGCAACAATGGAAGAGATAAGTAGTACATGATAGAGTTCTTTGGGAATGATAATCTCGCTAATGTTACGGAAAAGATAGAAATGTCCAACTGTCCAGGAAAAATATTTCGTGTCTAGGGCATAATATCAAGATAATTATCATGTCTGATTTACATCATGGTGACTGAATTTATCAGACTACGTTAATCCCAATTTTATACATAAGAACAAGAAAATAATTGAACTAGTACAGATGGATTCCAAAATACCTATCAACCTTGTGTATGCGCATGGTCGATAAAATAAAAGGAGAAAGACGAACATGGATCAGAGTCTACGTACCAAAAGTGGTGTGGTGAAAAGATCGTTGTTTGTATTAGAGAGTGGATTGATTGAATTTAATTGCGGATGTTAAATCATTTGGATTAACTACGAAGAATCATTTGGATTCAACCTCCGTAACACACAGAGTAGTATTGTTTCTCTCGTTCTCTGATTAAACATAATGAGTTACAACACTGTTGACTACGAATATTGAATTTCTGTATATGTTAATCAAAAGAATGGAATTTGTCGACTGCGGAAAATCAAAATAAAAATGTTGTCAAGAGAATCAAAACAAAAATGACTAAAGATAAAAGAAATAAATATACGCAGGGTAAGTTCAATAGAAGATTGTGATAAGAAATTTAATCTAGGGTTTCTAACGATGAATTTTTAATGGTGTGTTTAGTGAAAATGGAAGAGTAACTACAAAGAAGATAAATAAAAATATCAATAGTCATAGTCATAGTCATTTATATTTCACTTTTATAGCTGGTAAATAGGAAAAATTCAAATTGAAAAGTAGATTTGTTTTAAATTTGTGAGGGGATGGGAAATAGGAAAAGTAGGGGTGTGAAATAGGGAAAACCGTTTTTTGTTAGACCATTGTTCTATTTTGGGTAAGACATTTAGAAGTAAATCTGGACACCCCTTATCCAAATATTTTTATTAATACCAAAATTACCCTCTGATTAATGTATTCTTCCCCAAACTCAATCTCAAGTCGAAAATGATGGATTTTACCAACCACAACCAGAGGAAGACTATTTGGGTACTCAAGTATACCTCAAACTTAGTTAATGTTGCTTACAATGGTCAAAACTTTCCTAAAAATGTTGCTTACCTGATGTGAAGAACAGGTAGCCGAACATATCTGGAAGTGTAGTTTCGGTTACCGTTTCGAATGTCACAGGTAACCGAACCCACTTTTAATGGAGGTGTTGCATAGTTCGGTTAACAAAATTCAACATGTAACCGAATTTTTTTTATAGGATATACAAAGTAATGTTCGGTTGGTTCGCAGAATTCCATCAAACAAAGTTCCCAACCGAAC